>JAAIXI010000228.1:7112965-7449166 GCA_013403645.1 Heliconius nattereri
ATTTTTTTTCCATACACTAAATAGAATCTTAGAGCATTAAAGAGGTATAATAAAATGTTTAAAAACAAACGCCCAAAAGCAGTATTAGTAAAGCTTAGTAAATCATCGATTTTTTATTTTCATTTCGCATCGCCATTTACTTTAGTATGGGAAGTATTCACAAGCCTTTAAAAATATACAGAATTTTTTTTGAAGCGTTCAGTTACAACCATGAAAGCCTTCTCACATTCAATTAATTTTGAATATGATAAAATATGTATAATTTAGGTTAAATATTAAGCACTGTCCTTGTATACGACAGTGAAAGCTCAATATCGCCCGTTTTCTATACTCTACTATATATTAAAAAGGAAGAAAATAAATTTCTCATTTTGAACCTGTTCCACACTTTGGAATAAAAAATACTATTTTAGAGAACGTATAAAATTTTAACATGGAGGGACTTGAACCCACATCTTTTGGAAACTATCCAAGCTCTCTGACCACTAAGCCATATAATATACTAAATTGTTTATACGTTGTCTAAAAAAGTAATCAAATAGCTTGTTATTTATAAGCATGCTGTGTACAAGCATATGAAATTTAGCTTTTCGTGCGAGGTAAAGCACATTTAGGGTTGTTTCTAAATCGCTATCAACTCTATGATCTATTCTGAGAGAGATCTTAAGATTTCGATTTTATCCACAGATTATAATATATGAATGGACACGGCATCTCAAGATCGATTTCAGAGTTGACAGCCGTTTGTAAATACGGGCCGTACTGCTCGATACAAAGTATGTCAAAAACAATTAATTATTAATGGAATTAATTGGTTTTCCACGGGAAAGACTATTTTTCTCTCACATTTTGGTCACTGTAAAGGTTGCTGTGGACATTTACCGATGAATTTTTAAAATCTGAGGCGCGGGACGGAAGAATCAATATTCTATAGTACGGCAGGGACGATATATTTGATGGATTGTAACACATTTACCATATAACATTACGCTATTTAATATGTAGGTACATTTTCTGTATAAATCTTACCAATTTATATACATATTTTGTTTGGATTGCAAAATAATTTTCAATAAACTAGCTAATTTTTTATTTTGTATAATTAATTATACATAATATAATTGTGTTATTTAATTTTATATTTCAACGGTTTTTTTTTGGATATATACTTATCTAGGTTTTTTTTTCATATTCATTTATGCTTTAAAGTAAACTGCTAACTAATGCTTATTTGCAGTGACGAGTGTCTATTACTTATTCGACGGGTCTACAAATGTCTAAAAATGTACAATATTATTTGTTTCTTCCTAAATTATCTCTCAATTTCATTTATTTTAATACATAATATATTATTTATAATATTTAGCCGTATTGACGTCACCAAGGAATAAAATCGTAACTGCCAATTTATAAAATTCGAAAAAAAAACTGTTTTACAGGATTTTCCACTTATAGTTCCAATATGTGGCACGAAAAGAAATTTCTTATTTTATTTTTCTGAATAAACATTATATATTTTTACATAATAGCTGTTTTCCATAAACTCACGATATTATAGCTTGGCACCGTCGACTAGCTTGTACGACGCGTGCGTTTGACACAATCAGCATGAAAGGGCTAAATATTCATTTTTCATATAACTAGAAGGTAAAATTTCTTCCTTTATAACTAAGCACTATTGAGTTTGAGTTAATTTTCGTGACAACACCGCGTATCAATCTATGTATGTATATATAAGTATGTATTTATGTATTTTTGAGCAATTCCCAAGGGTAATTTAATATAAAAATGCAACGTCTCTCCACTAACGCAACAATTATATCAATAAGAGTGGACGAATTTCATTTAGAATTTTTTTAAGGTGTCGCTTATTATTTTATAGGAAATATTACATATAATACACAATATGTAGTTACGTATAAATATCTGCAATATCTTATAAACAAGGTAAAAAGAGTAACTTAAACCGAAGAGGCAAAACTTTCAAGAGGCGAACGTTAAAATCTTAGAGCTTAGAAATGTCGAAAACAATTACAATATCTATTCGTATATTATGTTGTCACGAAAACACCTTGTAACGTCATAATTCACAAGGCTTTGAAATATTAGCTTCTTTCGGAGCCTGTCCTGTGGTCGAAGCGAAGACTGGGATTGGCTTGAGACTATTCAAGAATGTTCATTTCATCTCATAGTATGTACTTTGTAACCAACGCCTCTTCAGGAGCACTGTCATCTGGAAAATAAAAAATTACTGCTATAGTAAATTGTAGAAATTTATTTTCTTTCATATAATATACGTTATATATAAAAAGTTAGTAGATTATGAGAAGTTTTTAAGTAATATATTAAGTATTTTATTTGAGATGTAAATTGTAAGCAGCAAAAAAGAGGTGCAATAGTACAGCATATGATTGTCAACTTGACGGTACTTGCAATGTCTTGAAAATTAGCTGTTACGTGGGGAACGTAGTGTCTTAACACTAGGTTTTGGTCTTTATATCTTGCCATAAACGAGATACAGTGAAGCTAAAAAAAAACAAAAATAAAATTAATTATATCTTTACATTACCTTAATTCTTATACAATCGTTTAAGCATTGGCGTGCAAATAATTCAAAATATTTTTATTTATATACAGTTGTGGCTGAACTATGTTTTATACTCACTTTCATCTCCTATTCTTTGTCAGTGTGATATNGCTCTGGCGACAAGGTAAAGTGCGGCGTTGAGTTCCGCCCCATAACTTGCAATGTCTTGAAAATTAGCTGTTACATGGGGAACGTAGTGTCTTAACACTAGGTTTTTGTCTTTATATCTTGCCATAAACGAGATACAGTGAAGCTAAAAAAAAACAAAAATAAAATTAATTATATCTTTACATTACCTTAATTCTTATACAATCGTTTAAGCATTGGCGTGCAAATAATTCAAAATATTTTTATTTATATACAGTTGTGGCTGAACTATGTTTTATACTCACTTTCATCTCCTATTCTTTGTCAGTGTGATATAGAGATATTACTAAAGCGAATTTAATGACTAACTTTCTCTATCTCAATCACTGAAACCGTCATATAATAAAAATATTCCCCATTTCCCATGTTCCCCAATAAGATAGTATTGGGTTTATATTTCCACTGAAGGAAACCTTCAATCTAATATCTATGGACCAGTTATCTAAAAATTAACTAAATGGACAAACAAGCGAAAAAAAAACATGCTCGAAACTTAAAACTTGTAAGTATAATTTATTTTACCTCTTTTAAAGTTTTAATTGCGCTCTAAGGAAAGAAAAATATTATGAAACGTAGGAGAAGCTCGAATTGTTCACCAATCTGTGCCCAGTTTTTTCGGACGTTAAATGTTGAGTGGCAGAACCTAACGCCACTGCTTATTATCCCAAGTGGGAATCGACACCATTCGACAAATTATGATACGTTTTTAAATATTTTTCTTTTCCATGAACAATTTATCTTTGTTTCATTTTTAAATAGATAAGTGTGTCGTATATATTATTTATACGTTTTAGTTTATACAATTGTGCTTTTCCAAATGATAGAGCTTTCAAAGCTCACGTACCTCTGTGTGCGCTTCTTTAGGCGTTCACGAAAGATGACTTCGTCCTGTCAAGTGGCAATTTTAGTTTATTAAAAAAAACATATCCATCTTTTTTAAATCAAATTTAAATTGAAATATCTGTTAATTATTTTTTTTAAAACAAATTTAGTGAAGCTTTTAATACGATTAATGCATACAATTAAACATGCAATTAACTAATACTAAAGAAATAATCTGATATTTTGGAGTACACATTCTAGTTATCTTAATTATATTAAAACATCAGTGTTATTATTTTTTGTCTACTAACAGTACAATAATTTTTTTTAATAGTAAATTTTGATCATATTCTTTAAAATTTGTAAAAAAATCCAAATCCTCAACCACATAACAATATCCACTATAATCTACATACACTAGCATACCACTCATTAGAAATCAATGGAAAAAAAATGCATATCTTACCCAGATAGTGAAGCAGAATTCGAGATTGGTGGGCTATTGGACTCGAAGCCCTCTTTCGGCTTTTCATTAGCCAATTGCATCTTCAATTGATGTCCAAAACATGCAAGGTCTTCCCTAAATGTGTCTGATCCTGGCGTTGTGGGTTTCCCATCATCGCCCGTCGCCATAGCCTCCGCGTCACTTTGCAAGGGAGCCTGCTCCGATTCATCTTCAGTATTGTAGATTTTAAAATATGCAAACGTCAAGTATATCACCGATATAATGAACGACGGTATCGGTATAGCCATAG
The DNA here is from genome assembly GCA_013403645.1 of Heliconius nattereri. Lineage (NCBI taxonomy): Eukaryota > Metazoa > Arthropoda > Insecta > Lepidoptera > Nymphalidae > Heliconius > Heliconius nattereri. The sequence continues at coordinate 7,117,277 of JAAIXI010000228.1, forward strand.
CGTATACCAAATTCAAAGTGTTTTGCCACATATCCAACTCAGTTATAACTAGGCCAGGGTCCACCCGACTGTAATAGCATGAGTAATTGGTACCTAGCGGCTTATACTTGCCATAGAATATAGTACAATTAAGTATGGGCGGATAACCACACCCCTTCACGTTGGGGAACAGCCTAGCCCCCGTGAAGTACCATTCGGAGTCATTCCCTTGCAAGCCTGTCGGTATTGCTTCCTGTAATTCCTGATTCTCCATATCTGTATCTGGTGGTTCTAGCGGTGATTCGTAACTATCGTAACTATAATCAGTTCTTAAAGACCGTTCAGCTCTTATTAAATTCTCATACTCGGTCGCCGTTATGTTCGGTGCGTATCCTAGCTTGTAATTAACTCGTATCTGAGTGCATTCATATAAGTCTTTGGTGCAGCCTTCCCTACAGGATGCCCAGGTGCAATTGCTGGCGCCCACTAAATGTTTCACTTGGGCGGTCACACATAGCGCTGGTACAACATCGAATTGCATAAATATTGTGGTGAATGCAGGTTCTATTACGAATGGGACTAAAAATAGGAAGGCGAAGAGGCTGAAGATCGCGAGAAGAACGAAAGAGGCTGTTGTGTAAAATAGTACTTTTTCGAGAAATGTTGGGGGTATCGGCAGCTTTTCCTCGTCGGCCATGTTGGCGTGGACTCGCTATTAGCGACCATAGCGCTTGTTTCAGCTCGGCTGTGTCATTTCAAGTTGCCTCAGTCTTTTACACTTCACTGTTTTCAAGATCACCAGGTTTGCGTTTAACGCCACACCGATTATTTACATTTTCATTTATAGTATTGATTTGTGAAGGCTGGTTCTTCTTTATGTTAGCTACTAGATTGACTAATTCAAAATTGTAAGTTAAAATATTGTAAATTAAATAATATCCAAATTTTTTTTTGTTATATAAATGGGATAGTACAATAGGAAATAAGAAAAACCGGACAGGCGCGAGACTGACTCGCTTACTGGGGGTTCCGTAGAAAAATGGGAAATCTCGTGATTTGCATTCTGATTTTCAAGCTTAGCTTAGCCATTTCCCTTTCATCTGCCTGCATGCCTTTAATGCTATTATTTTTTGGGATTAACCTCAAATTAATATTTTTATACTACCTGTAGATGCTAGTTGCCAAATTTCATAATTCTAGGTTTATTAATTTTGGATTTTAATCAGCTTCACCCTGTATCCAGCACAGAGCAGGGTAAGCAGAGGGAACTTAGTGTTGAGGCACTCTGTTTTCCTCTTTCCACCGAGTTCTGGGGGCATTGCGTTTTGCCTTGACACCAGACCGAAGAAATAAAAATATAAAAGTAAGTAAATATTTCATTCCCAAATGGGGATCGAACTCACAACCAGACGACTTTACAGAAGTCAACGCCACCTTTGTCACGAGACCACTGATACGATATCAGAGTGAGAAAATAAAAGTAATTTATTCCAGAGTGAGTCTCCAATTCATTTACAACAGCATCTTGTACTAAATATATAAAGTAAATTTCATTCTCCAACCATTAAAATATCTGCCCCATATTTGCCGGGACTCGAATTCACTACCAGAACATTCAAATATACATACGCTTTTTTAACTATCTCAGAGGTACATTTTCTTAAAAGGACATGCACTCAGTACGTTTACGTTTAATTTAATCGTACTTCTTGAAAGGAAAAATCTTGTTTGAAATAAAATTATGAGCCCCGGCCAGTCTATTCAATTATCCCGTGTAATTGCATGGAAGACTATAATTTATGATGAAGTATCCTTATTCTGAATCGGTTAAGAATATTTTTCCCTTTAGTTTAACGTGCGTTTTTTTATAGTTTTACACTGTACATACAAAACATGTAGGATAGGGAACCCTGAGGGAACCCAGTGGTATATTACTCTCCGTTTCTTTGGTGGTAGTAACATTAGGCCTTGGGTGTTGGAATATCGTGTTTTATATTGTTACCAAGGCGTGGAAATTGGAATAATTCATTTCCCCAAGTCAGACGCTTCGCCGCTTTGCCTAGAGGCGGCGGCCTGTACATAGTCTATAATATAACTTTTTTTTAACTAATTCTACAATTTTTCTATCTATATACAATTGGAATTCTATGATCTCGTAAACATAATAGACGATACAGTATGGTATTACTCTTAAATAAATATTTCATACACACAAGTTATATTTTCTTACATTTAAAGAAGCGGCCGAATCCAGGTGCTATAGCTCTCATAGATATTGCTTTAAGGATGTCTAAAGCTTTCATAGAGTTCCGTTTTCAGAATACGCTGCAATAATTATTGAAAGAGTTTCGTAATTATGAATGGTGATAATGAGTATGATGGCCCGCTTTTTGAAATTAATTATAAAAGTTCGTTAGCTTAGTGGAGCGGTAGTTTAATGTTAACACCAGCGTGGATATTTGTGGGTTCGATTTCAATCGAGGAAATATTTGTATTAAAAATTAATATTTAATTAGTTGAAAATCACATAGTGCGACGATACTCCGTTCACCATTTTCCAACGACGAGACCTTCCTATACTTAACCTTTAATTATGGACGTGATTTTTTTATAACACACAGATGGACGTCGGGTCTGTCAGACCAGTGTATTTATTGGTCATATTCCGTCTGTTTTTTAAAGGAAGAAGACAATTTTATGTTTTAGTTTACATGAATAGCCTCAAATCAAGCAAAATCAATATAAATAAAATCGCTTTTTATTAAAGTTTACGCATCACAACGATTTAAGTAACTTAAAGTCACAATTTCAGTCTNGGAAATATTTGTATTAAAAATTAACATTTAATTAGTTGAAAATCACATAGTGCGACGATACTCCGTTCACCATTTTCCAACGACGAGACCTTCCTATACTTAACTTATTTTAGTTTTCTTAAAACAATGTAATGTTTTCAAAATACATTTTAGAAGTTCTAAAGCTTTCAACTGGATTACACGGTGAAAAGATCGAAACCATTCACGCAGTAACAAATAGTAGGTTACATTTTAAAAGGTTTCTATATTTTTTTAAAAGAATATCGATGTATTCTTTTAGCTTCAGCTAGCTATCCAACACGGAAAAGAGTAGGTACAAGGCAAGGACCTAGTGTTAAGACACTCAGTTCCTATTACGACACTACCGTTACCTACTTTCTACGCAATATAGTGGCGAAACTCAACACCGCGCTTTACCTCGTTACCAGAGCGATGTTATGAAAATAACAAATATTTCTTTCGCACGCTCATATCCTATGCCAGGAGTGCCTTTGATCACGCGGGCGAAGCCGCAGGTAAAACCTAGTATTATAATAAAATAAAAACAACTAACCCACATTTACAACGTCGCCGGACTGTCTAGCTAAGATATTCAGGGTATCGATTCTCTAGGTCTAGATATAGCCGTGTATTTCAGAATACTGGCATCTGATGCTATGTGAATCGCTCAGAATATGCTTGGAAACTACGGGGATTATCTAACTGTAAACATATATAATATATACCTACACATATATATACAACGTATGAATAAATGTAGGAGCCAGTCTTCTCGCTTTCGTAACGAACGTGCAGGAGAACGCGTCGTTATGTTCCGCCATTTAACACGAAATGTCTTTAGAATTCGGCGAAAAGCGGGAAACGGAAGTGGTTTAATGGCAACAGAGTGTCTTAACTCTAGGTTCCCAGGTTACCGCTGCTTAACATTATATGTGAAGAATATAAGTGTCAAAGTAAAAAAAAAATGTATAACAACGTTAATAAATGTAGAATTTCGATTTGTCTTGAAAAGTTCGTATGGGCTAGCGATAAAGTTTTTTTTATAACCATGTCTGAATACTAGGTTCCCTCTTCCTCTGGTCTATGCATTGTTGAGCTAAAAAAATAACTAATGCATAGTCAAATTCAAGCAATATACTTCCCATATACATATAATAACAATAAATAAATACACTTTTAGCCGCCGACTTCATACGAGAAATGAAAATATTATCTTTTCGAATATTGTTTGTATAAAACAAGCGTGTATATGTTTTTGGCATCACGTTGTTTTTACTGCAAAATCTTTTATTATTATTACTTAAATGTTATTAAGATCTATAATTTTATAAGGCTTTAATAAAATTTAAATATTTAATAAATCGTATAAAGAATACACAGAGGTAACTTAGTCTCATAATACTTGCATACATAGTAGATAACGTCTTGTATAAGAGGAATATTAAGGCCGTCGCGACGGCTGTAAGTTCGGTTCCCATCCGGGAGAAATATTTAATATTTTAATTTCCTCGCTCTGGTAGCGATGCAAACCTCAGAGTATTTTTTTAAATGCATTTTCTCTCGCAAGTTTAAAAGTTTCAAGTTAACTTTTTTCTAGATTGTGGCTCAAGATAAAGTAGATCCATGTAAACTTTTTCTATGTCAACCACCAACAATATAAGATAAAACAAGAACTATGTTTAGACAAAAGTTGCATGCGGGATAGAGCGTGAAACTGAAGTGAAAATATAGTTGAGGAGGAATGATGAGTTCGTTGTCGGTCGCGTAAACGCGACGATTGTGAATTCGATTCCCACACGAGGAAGTGAAATATTTCATATTTCCGTGCCTCCGCTTTGGTATGAAGCTAAGTACCTACAGTTTTGAGTTCCACCATTCAACACGGCAACGGAAGTGTATTAATGGGAGTGAAGTACTTCAACACGAGGTTCCCAGGTTCCATGTAATGAATATTAGTAAATATAATAATGAAATCAACTAACTAAAAATAGTGTAAATGAAATAAACGCAGACGTAACAATAGCGTCATGTGAAAGGATATACTAATTTAAGCAATTTTACCGTCATTACAATGAGGTGAACATTGCTGGTGTTTTAAAATTGACATAATTTGAGGTCGTTTTATCACAGATGCACAAGCGTACAACTTTAAACGCGACAGTTGTGGGGTCGATTCCCACTGGGGGTAATAATTTTTATCGCCCTGCTAAATACGCAACGCCTGCTAAATGTCTCACTAATTCGGCGAAAAGTGAATAACAGAACTGCCCAAATGGGAACTACTAATGAATACTGATGTCTTAACAGTAGACATTAAAATATGAATTTCTGGATTTTTTTTTATGGAAAAAGGGCAAGGCAAACGAGCGTTCGGGTCACCTGATGATGATCGCCGTCGCCCACGACCCCGTGCAGCACCAGAGGGGCTACAGGTGCGTTGCCAGCCTTTGAGGTGGAGAAAGACGCGCTTTTTGAAGATACCCATATCGTACCGATCTGAAAACACTGCCGCGGGTAGGCCATTCCACAGTTCGGTGGCGGGTGGACGACGATTTCTACGGAACCGCACAGTTGTGGAATGCCACGTATCCAGGTGGTGTAGATGGTATGTAAGTTTGTGACGTACTGTGCGGTTGCAAAATTCGTCAGGTAACAGGTCGAACAGTTCCTCAGAACACTCACCATGATAAATGCGACAACGCACAGCGAGGAGACGTCTCTACGCAGACCCAACGTGTCAAGCCTTTCACAGCTCATAGATTCGGGTTATAGGAGTTCGTAGATTATTTCGTACCGGGCGGAAAATACATGAAGAGATCAAGCAGCCAAAGCCATGAACAGAAAGCTAAATTTTTTAACCAAACCATGCTTCCGCATGAAAGATAATAAAAAAAAGTTTTTTTAGCCTCATGTTGTATTCATAGTATAGGGTAGGCAGAGGGTACCTGGGAACCTAATGTTAAAATACTCTGTCTCTCAGTCTCACTCTCTTCCATAAAAATAATTCTGTTCCCCACTTTCCGGTGAATTCTGAATGCTTTCATTGTGTTGCGGAACTCAACACCACGCTTTTCCTCTTTTTTGTATACCATATAAAACAAATACTGAAGCTCAAACTAAAATAAAACTAAGCTTAGATTTTTTTTTATATATACAGGTGGAATCTTTTATTTTGTACGCTCCATAGGTTTTTTTAGAGAAGCGTGGTGGCTTTTCATTAACTGAGATACGTTACATTTGCTTTAATTGTGGAAGTGACATATGTAGGTACATAGTACTGTACGTTCTATGGCGTCTGGTTTTTAAAAAAGAATAAAAAGTAGATCACGATTAATTGTTAGAGATGTCTATTATATTAGGAAATGGAGTAAAACTTAGGGATCAGTAATGTTGGGAGGTTGATTGTAAAAGCGGCGTTGAGTTCCGCCAATCAACACAGAATGCCTCCAGAACTCAGTGGAAAGTGGAGAACGTTCCCTCTCTCTTTTCTGTTATTTGCGGGATACAGCGTGAAGTTGATTTAATTATTTTTTTCACTACCTTTAAAAATCATGTCGTCTTTTATATAAATAATATTATTTGTTAAAATTACAAACGAAAGTGTTTCATAAGCGTTCTTTAAAAGCAATACAATAACGGGGCTTCATTCATAAGGTAAGATCCATTGACAATGAAACAGTTTCAATTGTTAAATATTTTATTTTCATTTTCTTGCATATTTTTTTGAAATGAGCAGTACCTAAGTGAAGCAGATTTTGTTTATCTTCTATATTTTATATCTTTTAAGACATATATGTTTTATTTCCTATAGAATTGTATTAAAATTTGAACCAGCACGGAAAATGTCGTAAATGAAGAACTGAACTGAATTCTAACGGTAGATTATTTCAAAGAACCCCACTTTGAAACGAATAACATAACGTAGCCTTTAGATTTCCTTGATAAATGGATTATCTAACATAAAAAAGGTTTTTTTCGATTTGAACCAATAGTTCTTGAGATAAGCACATTTAAACAAACAAACACTTTAGGTTTACAATACAAGTTTATTTTAATTAGTTATAAGCTCGCAGAACAGAAACTTACGCCTTATAACATCCCCTTTATATTTGCGACAAAGTATAAAAATATTTTGTTGTCAATATTTTAGGTAGTTGAAAAACACTTAAGCTATCAAGGGATGGATCATCCCCTTATACCTCTCGAAACGCTCATCAATTAATAAATCCTATAAGTATTTTTCTTTTTAATTTTACATTATATTCGTATATAGCAAGTAACCAGAGGGAACCTAGGGTAACGATGATTTCCACTCTACTTTCGGGCTAATTTTTGAGACATAGTGTGTTGAGTAACGTAATTCAACGCCATGCTTTGTCCTGTCACCAGATGATGTTACGAGAAAATTAAAACAATGATATTAAAGACATGCGTCATGTTTTCCATTTCTATTTATATAATATAAAGCTCTTCCTCTACTGACTGACAAACAAAGCACAGACGAAACTTCTGGACTTAGTAAGTAGAAGCTTGGCATGTGAACAGGTTATCAAATATATGAAAAGAGAGAGAGAAAGAGAAGAGAGGATGTCGCCAAGTTGCTACGGAAGCGGTATAACAATAAAAACTGGGATTAACTTTATATCTTGAAGACAAACAAAGTTGCTAGCAGCGAGCTTATATAAAGTAAACTATTTTTATAAATCATTCTATTTTCATCTATTTTCATTTCCTATTATTTTACGTAACTGAAAGTTTGAGTGAACTTTTTTTTAAATACAATACAAAAATGAAAATATTAAATACAAAAAATAAAAAGCTTTTGAAACACAAACGTACAAAGTATGACGTGTCGTCGCTACTACAGTGTCTGTAGTTACATAACTGTAGAATACTATTTTTACTATTCTATCAAACGATTTTGTAAAGTAATGACAAAATTGTATATATATTTCAATATTTTCTATATAAATAATGATTTTCATTATTTTCAATTTTATTGATCCAATTTGATAGGCTCAAGGTAATTTTTAAAACGTATACATTATTTATTTATATTCAGCTTCACGTAGTATCCCGCACAGTACGCTAGGCCTCTGCCTAATCTAGTATCAAGACACTCCGCTCCTTATTCTCCTATTCTCCACTGAATTCTAGAGCCATTGCGTGTTAAGTGGCGGATTATTTATTTAATATGGTTTTATTGTGAAGAAAGCTTAATGAAAGCTTATTACTTAAAAGTTTAAATTCGTGGAACATGTTATTGAACCTATACGCGTCCTTGATAATTGACACATAGAGGAGGAGGAGGAGGAGGAGTATATTGTATATGTAATACATACATACATACATACCTATATATACATATATTATAGTAAAGATTTCTGTGTGTACTCTTTATATTAATAAGAATTTACTAATACTTTTTTTTAAATATATTACATAACCTAAGCCGATATCGTCCAATTGACGTCACAATAAATCCTTATATATCCTTTATAGAGGCAACTGATAAAACATACTATTGTTATATAAATTTCCAAACAAGATAAGTATATGCATATATAAATCTAATTGATCTATTATAGATCATTTTGTCCTTAAAAGGATATTCCATCAACGTTTTTATGATCACGCATGTCGACATAATGCAGTAATATCAAAAATACCAATAAAAATGAAAATTGTATGAAAAATCGTTATAATTTACAATATTTTGTGTTGGAAATGTATTTAAAAATAAGAACCAGCCTTCTCCAGGATATTCGAGCACAAAGAAAACGTTGTTTCACACTACACCTCTATTTTAGCACTAATCCATTGTTTTTTTGAACGTATAAATAGTTTTTCTGTAGCGTCTCTGCGACGTCAACGCTTGTCCGCGGCTGAGTGGCTACTGGGCGCCGAGTCGAACGAAAAGCCTATTCAAAATATGTATTTATACTGAAAATGAATATACATACATATTTAAATATAAATATAGTTAAGTAATATTAATTTGTAAAGTTATTCTTTAGAAATATTAAAAATAATTCAACAAAAATTGAATTTGTATCACAATTACATAGGCTATAAATAAATATTACATCATTGTGTAAATTTTAAATGGAAATACAATATATTTTATTTAAATTTCATATTAAAATTATATTTATTTTGAGTTTTATATAAAAAATATTAGCAGTTTTGTATGCGCGCGTCGCCCACCGCGGTCGATACAGCCTTGTCGTTCCCGACTGTATGGCGGCCTGACTTGTTCTACGATTCTTTAAAGCTCTGTCGGATTAGACACCTCAGAGCTTTACTATATGTATAAAAATAATATTTCAAGCTATAGCTCTTGTATGGCAGGGTAAGCAAAAAAACCCTAGTGTTAAGTCACTCCGTTTCCCAGATTCCGCTCAAATTTCGTGTTGAGTGACGAAACTTAAGATCGTGCTTCGTCTTGTTAAAGAGCGAGGAAATTTCTACTCGTATACTTCAATCCTTTAAGTGGGAATCGAACTTATAACCATTGGTGGTTTGACGCATGCATTATACATTTTACATAAATTAACGACAAGAAATTGAATTATTCTAAAAAAAGCAAAAAAGAAATTGAATTATTCTAAAACTGTATTATCAAATGTAAGAATCTAACCTTGAACAACTTGTAATTATTATATCCTCTGAAACTTGGCGGTCATAAGTAACTTAATATTATCAATATTATGCTATCAACGAGCTGGTGTGATGATGAAGCTAGGACCTGGATATTGGAACTCTTCAGAAGTTACTAGTCAAGCTTTCTAGTTTAAGCTCTTACAATTAATAGCTCCGAGTACATTCTACAACACTTGTATTACTTGGTGTACTAAAGTGTGTTTTTAATTTTTTTATTTAACAGTCATTGCGGAGAAGCACACGTTAGTTTGTTGCTTCCCACTGGAGGGAACGAAATATTTAATGTTTTATTTCTTAGCTTCAGTGTCGAGACAAGGCGCGGCTTTGCGTTCTGTTCTGACACTTAACACGTATTGCCTCCAGAATTCGGCAGAAAGTTGGGAGCGGAGTGTCTTAACACAAGGTTCCCTCTGCCTACCCTGTACCCCTACGTGCATAATACAGCGTGAAGCTGAAAAAACTATATATTATACTTATACACATATGTACGTCACTAGTTTCGCTATTTTTTTGTTTGCAATACAAATATATAAATTTTTCTTTGTAAACAAAATATTGCGAATTTTTCATAAAGAACCATTCTTTATATTTTTAATAAATCAATGCTTTGCTTTTTACTTTGAGGCCAAAAAGTTGTTTGGCTTTAAGCCAGTGGATGTACATGCAAGCTGTAGAAGCTATTACATGGTAATAATCTTATATAATATTTTTTCTATCTATATTTTATAGTAAATACGTATTGTTAGTATTTAGAGATATTTTTTTAGGGATTCTACAGTAGGTATGGGCATAAGGTTACATATGGGGATTGGTATTACATAAGTTTTTGGGATATTTTTTTTTCAAGTACCGCTTTTCACTGCTTGCCAGATCAAAAAACTCGATCTTTCCTTCTTATTACAATCGAATCCTGATAGGTTGCAAATAAGGCAAGTTAGTTGAAATAGCGTTACAAGACTTTCTTTTATTCACAGATTTTTTTTAAGGTTCACATTGATTCTCGTAGTAAAGGAAGGAATAGAAGGAAGGAAGGAATCTAATGTTAAGATACTCCGTTCTCCCTTGTGCGCCTAAATTCGAGACATTGCGAGTGAAATTTAACACCACAGATCGTCTTATCAGACAGTAAAATATAAAGTAGTACGTTCGTGACGTTCTCCCAAGTGTAGATCGAGTTGCATACTCTCCTGATTCTTCTTTACGATTTTTAAAATATAATATTTGAAAAAAAACTAAGACACATAATTGTTAGTACAATTTAGAAACCGTTTTTTTGCAACTAATTTTTTAATTTGCCTCAAAATTAATGGCACAAAAAGCTTTTGCATATTGAATGAAAAATTTGACAATCCATTTGAGGGTTAAGGTGAAGGTTGACTTACGTAAACTATATATTAGGTCTTATATATAATATACCTGTATAATATTATACTTAACATATTGCCGAGTAGACGGGTAGGGGTAGTGAACCTAGTGTTGAAACACTCCGTCTTCACTTTCCACACAATTTCCAAACATTGTATATTAAGCCGTGTATGCTCTATTTTAGACCTTTGTCACAACTCTTATCTAAATTCAGGAACTAATTTGTTAAGTTAGGAAATAATTAAGTTACATTTGAAAAAATATTTTTGTGACTTTACTATACCTCTCGGTCAGAGTTAGGTACATTACATAACTTTATTTTATCTTCACGCTTCTCCTCGATATGTTGAATGGCGGAACTTAACGCTACATTTTGCTTTACCAGAGCTAGGAAATGAAGATATTAAATATTCCTTTTCCTAAAGTGAGAATAGAACCCACAAACTGTCACGTTTACAATTGCATGTCTGTACTTCTGAGCAAACACAAACTCTTCAATTTTATAATATTAATTTAAATTTATATAGCAACATATAACTAATATATATTTTTCTTGAATATGAACAATAAGAACACACCAGAATGCGACATGTCAATACAAAACAATAGAATGTATAGAAGCTACGCTATGATGGACGTTGTATAGAAAGCTTCATTTTATTATTTTCTCGTCATCACAGTTTTAGCGATTTTAAGTCTATTTAAAAAATTAGCTTCACGCTGTATCCTGCACATAGCAGGGTAGCCAGAGGAAACCTATTGTTAAGGGGCAGAGGATACTCTGTCCCTGCAAGCATTATGTGGCTGCCTGTAAGGAAGTCGACGACGGTAAGGGCGTAAATAAATATAAATCATTATTTATTTTTAATAATGGAAGTAACTTAAATTTACCTTCTTTTGTCATGAAACTACCAAAAGCTCAAAGCTTAAAGCACAAACAGTTAAAAATGTTAATTATAATTGTCTACTATTTTCAGGTACAATAGGCACCGTTGACTCTTTGTTGGTGTAAATTGGGACGAACCACTCGTTTTTATTGTCTCCTATAGGGTTTGCTACCTTGAATTTTCTCATACTTTTTTATATTTTATATTTCTTAGCCGATAGGGGAGAAGGTGGTGCTAGGACACTCAGTTCTTTATTATTCGAGAGGCCATAGTGGCGCTGCACGACGGTTGTAGGTTCAATTCCCGGAAAAAATTAATAATTTATTTTTTTATTTCCCTGCTCTGATAGACGAAATGCGGCGTTAGATTCCACCGCATAACACACAATGTCTTAAATTCGAGCGGAAAATGGCGAGCGGAACATCTCAACCCTAAGTTACCTATGAATTATCTAATTAAATTGTTTTATTTCATTAAAATTCAATTATAATAACCATTAAAAATATTATGTGTCATATGTATATTAATTAATTTACATTATCCAATCATCAAAAAATCAAAGGGAATTGAAGCCATAACCATTTAGCTAAGTAATTATGTATACTATTTTTGGTATATTGGTATAACCATTATATAACTCTCAACCATTTTTGGCTCGCTTGTTAATTGCATAACTTACAATACAAATCGATACTTCGAACCATTAACGGTAGAAGGTACAAATGGTTTCTAACAATGGTGGAGGACGAACATTTGACCTAATGCCATGAAGTAGGTAATTCTAGTAGCAGTAGAAAAAAAACTACGATCGATATGTAGCAATAATTTAGAGTGAAAGGTAGGGTTGGGTTACGTTCATAAGCTTAGCGGTTTAATTTGTAACAGCGGACAGAGTTTTGTCTTCTTATTTGTAATTTAGCAAGACTTAATTTTAGTTTATTCCCCTGCCATCGCAGAATTAATGTTTTTTATATTATAATGCTTAATGTACGCTGTATTGGCGCAGCAACATACACTAACATCTCAAAAAAAGTAACAGAAACCGGGGAACGGGTGTCTTAACACCAAGTTCCCTCTGGCTATCCTACTATGTGTGGAATATAGCGTTAAACAAAAAATAACCAAAGAATAAAAACTTATTTTAGACGGTGTAGTTCAGATAGCTACTGCGTTCTATTGAAAAAGAACATAAACATATTTTAGGCAGAAATATTTTATTCTTTTATTAGACAACCATAGCCCTTAACAGAAAGCCATCTTTAAAGAGATCAAAATCTCGAAAATTACCTCAAAAATGGGGAGCTATCTACTCTACTATAGCAGAAAAGAAAAAAAAAATTTACATAGGAGAAGCGAGTAGCGATTTCATAAGACGCAACCCTCTCCTCATATGACGATAAACAAAGTTAAGAACCTATAAAAGGGTTGAACGACCTACCGCACGGAATATTGCGTTCCACTGCATTGCTGTAAACTAACTTCCATGTTACCTTACCACTAATTATTAGACCACACTAATGAAAGAAAAAAAACACTTTAAAGTTTTAATTTTAGGTTATGGATTTAATTGCATGACCTATAGTGATTATCTATCTATATATAGATATTGTAGAAAAGTTTTTTAGTTTAACAATGTATACCGCATATGTATAGCTGGGTAAGCAGAAGAGGGAACCTGGTATTAAAACTCTCCGTTCCCGACGTTCCGCCCAATCCAGTCGTTTTGTTTAAGTGGCGGAACTCAACTCCGCGCCTTGCCTTCTCTTTGTCAGAATGAGAATAATACACCGGGTGGGAATCGAACGTACAACTGTCCCATTTTAGTCATTCACTACCGCTGCGCTACGACAGGCTTACCTTTACAAATTCAAAGAAAGTAAATAATTCACTTCCTTCTAGAATTATAAGATTGTTAGATTTCTTATTATTTTTTAAATAAAACCTTCAAATACAATAACCTAGGAACCAAATGTTAAAATACTCCGTTCCTTATTTGGAAACTGTCGATTCACGCTTTCCACTGATTTTGAGGCTTTGCCTATTAATTGTCGGAAATAAACACCGCTTGTGTACTTTGATTCCGCTCTCAACATTTTCACTTCATTAATACTTTTGGAGAGTGTATATAAATCTTTTTTAAATTAACGGTTCAGTACTGCTTACACTCGCCCGTCGAGGCTTTCGCACCAATTTCAGGACTTTTCAGAGTGAAAAGAAAAGAGAGACTCATTAGTAGATCAATGAGAAATACAACAAAGATTTTTGTTTTCAGCGATGCCTAAATGCTCGTATCTCTTGTTTGCGTAGACTTAGAGCCTTAAATTTTCTATCCTTCAAGGGACTATACATTTTTCGGGCTATACCACGAGTAGGGATCGAACCCACAGCCATCTCATTTACAATCACCACTTCACTAAAATTTATTATAAATAATAAAACATTATATGAAAAAAGCTTTATTTGTCATAACACTTTGTGTTTGCTCGATGCCGATTTGTAACTTGAATAACAATCCATGGAATAATTGAAATATATATTTTTTTTCATATTATTTACAAATAATAAAATAATTACGTACACAATATTATAATAATATTTACAAATATTATTTAATTAGGCATTTTTGGTAATTTGAATTTGCTTAGCTAATATTACTTAAGAAGATTTGTAATTCTTTGAAAATGATTAATGTTTTTTTATATGTAATGGTTGTCTGAGAGCTAGTGAACATTTTTTTTAAATAAAAATATTTTGTATTAACAACATCAGTTTTGTACAGTCAATGGACTACTAACTATGTTCATTTCAATTTAATTAACTTCTTTGTAATTATAAAGCAATAGCAAATTTAAAATAGTTTACTGTTTGCTTATAAATAAATAATATTTAAATAATTAAAAATATTTTAGGTACACCAGCTCTTAGACTATACATTGTAATTTGTTAAAAAAAATGTGTTTCTTTGGTTTTTTAAAGTATTTAGTGTGATATCTAGAAATACAATGATCAATAAATAAATTTATTTATCTACAATAAATAAAGTATTTAATCCACTATTTTTAGAACAATATATTAATATATTCTTTCTTTTTTCTATAATACATTCTGAATATTTCAGTATAAATTAAGTCATACGAAATTAATTTACTTAATAATTTATTATAAAATACTTTTCTGTTGTAATTTTTTTCAATTACTTAAATGAAAAGAAATAATAACTTATTATTTCCCTATCACTTACCGCCCTTTTTAAATTAGAGATTCTTAGTGGCAAAACGAATACTTAAAAAAAATACTTAAAATACTAGAAGACTACTTCTTCTTCTTCTTCTTCTTCTTCCTGGCATTAATCCCGGCTATTACCAGGGTCTGCCTTCCTACTTAACCTACTCCACTTTGCACGATCTTTTACGTCCTCGGTGGTTAGACCATTGGCTCTCATGTCCTGCATCACGACATCCAACCAGCGCTTCCTTGGGCGTCCAGGAGGTCGCGCCCCAGGAACTAGTATAGCAAGGCACTTGCGTCCGACATAGTTCTTAGGCCGGCGCGTAACGTGGCCAAACCATCTCAAGCGACGCTCTTGGAGCTTATCCGCTACGTCACGGACCCCAAGACTACCTCGAATGAATGTGTTGCGTATGCGGTCAGACCGCGTTACGCCGCACATCCACCTCAGCATCTTCATTTCCGTGACGTGAAGCTCCTGAGTGTGCCGAGATAGTGCTGGCCAACATTCGCTGCCGTATAAAAGAACCGGTCGGACGATGCTCTTGTATATCAGCCCCTTGAGCTTGGGCGGTATTCTGCGGTCGCAGACCACACCAGTGACCTCCCGCCATTTGGCCCAGGCAGCGCTTATCCGGCCATGGACATCGTGGTCGATGCCTCCAGACTCGTGCATAACGGATCCAAGGTACCTGAACTTCTCCGACTTAACGGCTGGTTCAGGACCTATAAGGATGGTGCTCGAGTCCCGGCTCCCGCAGGCCATGTACTCTGTCTTCGACACATTTAGTTTAAGGCCGCCGTTCTCAAGCGTACCCTTCCAGAGGTTCACTTTACGCTCCAGCGTCAGTCGGTTCTCGGCAATGAGTGCTATGTCGTCGGCATACATCATCAGCCATGGAGGCTGGTCCTGGATGTGAGCCGAGACAGTATCGAGCACTACATTGAACAAGAACGGACTAAGAGCCGAGCCCTGGTGAACCCCCACTGTAATCGGGAAGGGTCTAGTGTCGCCAACAGCAGTCCTAACCATAGAAGCGGAATCGTGGTACATGCCTCTGATAATCTCAATATAGGCCTCAGGGATCCCTTTGGATCGCAATGCCCACCAGATACACTGACGAGGCACACAGTCAAAGGCCTTCTGCAGATCTAAAAAGGCCACGTGCAGAGCTCTCCTTTTTTCCCTGTATGCCTCCATCAAAGTTCTGAGGGCGAAAATGGCGTCCATGGTGCCCGATCCTGGCTGAAATCCATATTGAGACTCAGAGACAGTACACTCTCGGCGGAGCCTGAGGTCGATCATGCGCTCGAAGAGCTTCATGGTATGGCTCATGAGCTTAATGCCCCTATAACTACCACAACTTGTGACATTTAAAAGTGTTATTCATTAAAAAAAGAAAAGTATTTTTTTTTTAAATATAACAGTTTCTAAGAGGCGAAGGTATTAATAAAAAATTATATCACTAAATATTTCTTTCTTTATAAAAAGAAAATTATATTTAATGTTTCATATTTTATGGCGGAAAGTAAAAGGTTAACACAATTCCAGAAATATGACAACATAAAAAATAAATACTTTTTAAAATAATAATAAGAATAAAACATACAAAAACATATATGTACATTAACGGTCATACATTTTATTTTTTATTTTACAATTTATAACCAAGTCCATCAAATATAAGGTTTTTTATACTATCAATAATGAGACAATATTATAACAGGCTTATAATTATTGGGTACGATTGAGACTCAAAAATAATATTTACCATATTAAATACCTTTAAGCATTAATATCACACGAGTATGGCAGATGATGTAAAGGCGTAATTACAAGATCGAAATTGTACATCAAATTTCTATATAATTAATGATAAATATTATTAATAATGACGAAATTCATTAATGAAATAGTAAAACATTAATATTGGTAATATAATTATTATTAAATTAATGAACGCTTTCTAAACTAAAAAAATACAAATTAATAATAAAATAACTTTGATATTAAAACAAAATTGTAACATAAATAATAATAATAATAAGTTATTATTATTAATATATTAATATGTTATTTCAAATAAAATAAGATTATTGAATAGCAAATATAATAACAAAACGACATTAACGACAATATACAGATATCGGCAAGCATTGATTAAAAAGTGAAATTCAGTGCAATTTTATATTTGACCTACCATCTACATACATATTATATTGCAAAAATTACTTAAAACGCTAAGCTTGAAAATAAGCTAATTTTTTATTAATAATTATTGAGAGGCATATAAAAAATTACTTATTTCATATTTTATAAATCGAGAAACATGCAAACTAACAGCTAATATCATTAAACAAAGTTATAAGTTTTTGAGCTTTAAAAGTAGCAAAAATGTTTATTATTTAAAATAGTACTCGAGAAACTGTACAAAATGTAATTCAGTTATTTTTTTATTCTAGAAATTTCTATATATTATTATTCTTCTTTCATTTATATTAATATTACAATAACATATTTTTGTTTTTTGTTAATAATAAGTTATATTTTACAATTAATTTAAAAAAAGTTATGGCAAATAATACAATAATGATCTTAACCTACCCGGCCTAGCTCCAATTTAGAATAAAGAGACGCTATTTTTATTATTTTTTACACATTTTTTAAATCGCAAAGCTTCGCTGTAATAATACTGCAATAACCTCCCTCGCAGAATTTATTGAAGATATAATTAATTTTTAATTACAATTATTCTCACTGATTTAACGTTAATTAACAAATTATAGGCTCAATAGGTTCCAAATTAATTTTGGAGTTGAAATGTATTGAATAAAAATTGTTTCATATGAACGCTGCCCTAGCCCAAACTGCTGCAGATATCTAGATCTGAAGAAGGAAGACGTTTTTTTCTAATATTTATGAATATTTCAAATGAAGAGATTAAATTTTAAGATATGTAATTTTTTAAGCGATGACGCTACCATTTTGTTTTCAATTGTTTTAGCACTATTTGACTCGCTTTATTGATGAGTAAGAGGATTCATAGTTGTGTGTACCCTTCAGATCGAGGCGAGGCACGGCGGCGCGCGGTGGTCGTCACTCGGCGTCAGAACACATCGTCACTTGGGTCCTCGTCCAGCTCACATAGCAATTTGCTACTGTAATAGAAATAAAAAAAAAACTTTTAATCAATTTTATGGAAAATGTCGATGAGAACAAGATGTATTTCATTTTTCGTCTGTGATTGGACCCGGAGTTTTACTATAAAATTATTATTTCTTTATTTCACTTGATAATATTTCTACAAAATCTTGTTGTAATTGAGTCGTATTTTATATTTTTTTAGTCTGAGGGAACCTGGAAATCTTCTGTCAGAAGACACTCCGTTTCCATTAATGCCGTTTTTATCGCCGTACCGCCGTTTGTCTCGAACCCAGAGCAAAGAACAAAAATATTACGTATCTTCGAATGGGAATTGAACCCACATCCTGCGCGTTTACAGCCACACGCTTGTTTTTTCACGCCGTGACTGGCCTCTCATCATAATAAATATAGTCATAATATGCACTAGTAAGCAATGAATGAAAAACAATGCTATCAAAATGGATTTGTGGCAAAGACTTGAAACGTGACGATCTAGAAACGGACGTTACACACTGCATGTGGTCAACATAAACGTACTTGAAGGTAAATACTAGTTCCAATATAACTACAGCAATGCTATGAAGCTCCATCAGCAAACTTGAAACCGATATTCTTCCTGTAAGCCCATTTGATTAGTTTATCAGTGCTATTGCCAGTTGAAATAAAATATTATAATTAGGTACTACTAAAGATATTAGAAATGAAACGAATACTTACTCTTCTTTGCTTGCAAATGATTCGGCGTGCACTCGTCTGTTACAGGCTCTGTCACAGCAGTGGCAATGCCAGTATGCGAGCACACTGAGGCTGAAGATGAAGACCGTTGTGGGTAGCACCAGAGCTAATATCAGACCACGTATTGTGGATTCCCAAGAGTACCTCGCCACTACCAGTTCTGGACGAGTCATGCTGTAGTAGCAAGGGAAAATTTTAGGAGCTTTCTTCCCAGCGTAATCGCTCGCAAATTCTGAACAGTTGACTCGTGGAGGATAGCCACATCCTTCTGGATTGATGAGGAATTTTAAATCTGTTGCGTTCCATTCTTTTGGAACGGGCGCATCTTCGGTGAATGGTCGTCTTGCAAGGTTGACGCGGATTTTGTGACATTTTGTAGGTGTAGTCGTACATCCTTCTCGGCAGGAGGCCCATGTGCAATTAGTTAAAGTTTGAGCGTATACGTGTTTAGAAACGGCACATATACCGGCTTCTGGAGCAAATTCGGCTAAAATTGTTTGTATCGCAGGCTCTACCACGAATGGTATTAAAAACAAAAATGCAAATACAGCGAGTATAGCTGACGTGCCAAGGCACAGCGAAGTGTAAAATTTGAATCGCTCGAAGAAATGTGTAAGCAGCTGCTCCCTTGTCGGTTCTAGGGGCTGGAACTCTGGACTGCCAGGTTCCGCAGATGCGCCCATAGGTAGAGTCGATCTCTCCGATGTTGCAGGCGAGAGACTCGTCCGAGATCTACTCAACGATGACATTTAGGGAGTTTTTTATAAGCAGCGCAGGAAGCAATTAGTCGTCTCTTAGTGAACTAGCCGGGCCCTCGCAAAGGAGGGGAACGCCTGGAAAGAGAGAAAATATAATATTAAGCATTAAGTAAATAAAAACACAAGCATATAAATTATATGTACAGAAAAAATGTACAGTAAAAAAATATGGATTAATGTGACAAAATATGGGCTATGGATGTGTACGTATATAATAAGAAAATAATTTACACATCGTATTTAATTTAATCCGTGTTCAGCGTATCATAAATAGGTCTGACATAAATTCTTTTCACTCATATCGTATTCATGTCAAGGTCAATACGTAGCTTTCACTAGCGCGTGCTTAAAATGACATATTTTACTTTTAATATGAACACGATTATAATTTAAAAGCATATTGTGATAATTATTATCCATATAAAGAATTCTCGGGCTTAAAAAAGGTATTAAATTTTAATTGTACCTAATAATTAAAAAACAGTCACATATATTTTGCATATTGTTAAATACGTAACTGATGAAGTATTAGTACATAATCCTATATTTATAATTTAGTCAATAGCTCACGTGACTGATCTCAGAGGGGAGACACAGGATCGTTCGGTGTAGTTTGCTTCTCTGATGATGCACTACCGCATACTTTGAATCTCATCTTAGCATCTTCACCCACTTCAACTGTTGTTTGACACAACATCAAAGTAATACACGAAACTACCACTAAAACTGTTGGAAGCAGCAAAGCTACGATGAATTGACGATAGGTGGCGTCTAAATCAAATCTAGCCACAACTGTGTCTGGATTGTTTTCTGTATAAAAACATGGGAATCTGGCTTTTGCGTTATGATCTGTGCCATCACGACCATATGTTTTTAAGAAATCTTTGCATTCATCAGCAAGTGTGTTTACACAACCTTCTAAGTTAATCATCAATCTGCTGTCGTTGGCTAATGTTAAATCTAAATCAGACGGTGCTATTGATTTATTAGGTACAGCTCTCATGGTATATAAGTATTGCAAATAGGTAAAGTTAGTCAAATCGGCAATTTCTACTCGTGGCAACAAGGCTGCATTAATACAGTCGATGGCAACCACCCCTGAAGTGCCATTATGAACAGCATGGCATGACAGCATAAGAACTTCTTCACCTGCATCTGTCCAAACCACAGTACCTCCTTCCTCCTCAGCTAATTTAGCGCATTTAGCTAGAAAGACTCTATCGCCACTTAACACTATTACATTTTTATTACGAGTAGGGATATCGACGCAGCGACGATCGCAATTATATGGTGTTCTTATTTTCCTACAAGTGCCTCGACTACAAGAGAATAGCCCGTGCACATCTATACAAGTTATTTTTCCTCTTCTCCCAGAACATTTTAACGGTGGATCCGTGTCCCTGAAGGCGCATTCAAAAGCGTCAGTTATATTTATACACTTCCCTTCAGTACAATTGAAAGTGCCCGTCAAATTCCTACACTCGTCTCGGATACAATGATATTTCTTTGCGTTCTCTTGGTCGATACCGTAGCAAGTTTTATTTGCAGCACTACCGCACTCAGACAAAAGCAAAGACGATCCATTCTTCCTAACGTTTACATAGATTTGAATGCATGCTCCCGATGTTTTGCTCAAGCACCATTCACCACAGGAGCCCCAATCACAGTTCTCTTTGTTCACCGCCCTTGTTGTCGTACACATAATCGGTGTAGGATCGATTCCTGAAGCGATTGCCCGAGTGTAAGGCATGTATATAGCTACAGTAAGATACACAATAGCCACGCAGCTAAGAACTGCTGTCATTTGGCAAACACATATCGTTCCACATATTTTTTGGTCTTGCGGTGGTATTATCAGATCCTCGACGGGGGTGGGTTTCGGCATGGCGGAGACCAGCTACCTCTCGCGACCTGGCACCACTGACGTGTCAGGGGGTGGCGCGCATGCGCGGTGACACGATCGATTGAGCGCAGTGCAGGCAACTCCAAGTGCGCTATTTTTCTAATTGATGTCAATGTACGATGGCGTCACTATTATGAATAATATATTTACGTAATACTTATAATGTTTAAATTAAATCTAAAAATAGATGTTATATTCCAATTTTCATTTGTAACTAACTATAAGTAAAGTATTATATGCATTTAATGTTTGAATTAAGGAATATTTGTTTGTATGTAACAATTACAACAATAAACAGAAGCCTATGTGCGTTTTCAATAAATTCCGCAATAATTTGTATGACGAAAATCATTTAAAACACTGTTACGTTCATTTAAAAGTTATTATAAATTTTCCAGAATTATTAATATTGAAGTAGTTCAAAAAATATATATTCTTAATATTTTTGATTATATATAACATTTTTTAAAAATACATAGAATTGTAAGCACATTTCACCATATTTTACATATCAATAATTTAGAATACTAAATTACAAGATTACATTTAACCAATCACTATCGAACTTACCCTCCAAGCAATTTTGCTTTTCTCACGTCAAAATAAAGACTAATATAGAACAATTACACGATAAAAGCAAAATAGAACAATATTTCTTACAATTTTTCACAATATTTACAACAAATTCTACTAAAATACTTGCATACAAATTTCTAGTGTTTTGTTTGGATTCGTGTGAAGTTAGCTGTATTTGAAGTCTGCGCAATGCGGTGATTCTGTACCATTCTGAACATAGCTCCAAGGCCACTGTCACTGTTTTTTTTTGGTATTTTCTGTATATACATATATATGTAAGTGTATGAAATGAAAAAAAAAATCTAAACTATGCTCCTATATTTATAATGTTTACATATAAAAATACAAATATTTGAGATTACTTTAAGCCAAAGCCTTGTATATAAATAATGTTTAAAAATATTGATGTGTGAAAATATTAATATTTGTAGTAATAAATTTAATACAAAAAATCCAAAAAAATCACTTAAACATTATACACTACTATTTAACATATAATACGAATATTGCAAAAAAACTTATTTACAAACTAAATAACAATTCAACAACTAACAGAAACTAAAAGAAAGCTATATATATATATATATATATATATATATATATATATGTTAAAAAATTAAAATATAGTTAAAGAAACAGATTAACCGGCAGAAAATATCACTAACCAATTGAGATTTTCAATGAATAATATAGAAAGCATTGTAAAATCACTTCACTTTGGAGACACCCAACATGATGACAGGACTGTGTTTACCCTTTGTACCTACAAAAGTACGCGTGCGCGAGAAACTGCCAAATTTCTTTAATATTTACTCCAGTCTGCAGCGTTTTCATCGACCTTTGTTGCGAATTTTCACTTGTCACAGACACTAGAAAGTTCAAAAGCTAGATAAAATTCTAAATGGAAAATTCGAGTATAATAGTCACAAGAGGCCAGTCGTGGCTGTAAACGCGTTGGGTTGCGAGTTCGATTCCCTGTCGAGGAAATTAAATATTTAATATTTCCATATCCTCGCTCTGGTTGCGAGGGAAGATGTGGACGCAATACCTCCAGAAATCGGGGAGAGTTGGAAATGAAAATGGGTTAAGAGGCACGTAGTATCCTAACACTATGTTCCTCTCTAAATCGTCACCGCGTCACGCGTCACATCGTTTTATCCGCGGCTTCGGCCGCAAGAAAAAATAAAAAAAATTAGCAAGTACAATGAGTTACATCGAAAGGATTTGTAATGAAGACATACAAATTTCTCGATAAATCAACTCTAAAAAAACAAAAAAACAAATTGTCAATTCAAACCAATAGTTTCCGAGATTAGCACTATCAACCAAACAAAATTATTCAGCCTAAATTAGTATAAATTTATAAATAGGAGAGTCTTGACACTATGTTTTCTTTGCTCACTGATGATTTAATGCGAGAAATGCACTTAAATAAAGGTAAAATGAATAACAACTTAATGTATTAGATTTTAGAACAATTTAACCAAAGTACAGGTACGTATCGTCGTAATACGTGTTAGACAGAATACTGCGCAAATTCGACAAATTCTGCGCTAACTAGTAGCTTCCGGCGGTTTCACATGGACTTAAATTAAACTTCCTGTTTTAAAAGACACTTGTTAGTCCTGAAATTAAAATATATTAAGCTTACGGTATCAATACTAATATAATAAAGCGGAAGAGTTTGTTTATTTGTTTGTTTGTTTAAACGCTAAGATCTCTGGATCTACTGGTCCGATTTACTTTGTTTTTGTTTTGTATGAAAGCTGCATTCTTCAGAAGTGCTATAGGCTATATAACATTACATTACACATATATACTAATAAATTAAAATACTTTCTAATTTGACATGCAATTTATTCTGCCATGTTAATAACAACCGTCGTTGCTAAGGAACGGTTGGCAAAGTTTGTTTGTTGTTTTAAGAAAACGTCACCGAAAATGAACTTATACTTTGATTTCCATCCTTATAAAAATAAATATAAAAGTCACTTTTAGCATTTTATCTTGATTGAAATTATAGTTTACTGTATAATATTTTCATAAATAATTAAGGAGATGTCACTGATTCGGAATGACCTAGCCTTCGGGCGGCATAGTATGAGTTTGACCGACGCGAACGGGCAGATGACGTTGAAGTTGAATTTATAAAAATAAATTTTCATACATTTTCGAACTATTGTTAATTTTTATGTAATTATATGCTGTTTATAATTTATTTAAACTACACTTTGGTTTTCTTCTTTTTTTATTTGACATTGCTCGCAAAAACTAACCTATTTAATATAGAAAATGTTTAGTTATTTCATAGAGTCGATATCTACGAGTATGTACGCACGCACGGAAAACTTTAGGTACTTTTTCTAATATTAAGAATAGCCTTTAGTTACTTTTACTTCTTTTATTGATTCATTTCAATAACCCAGATATTTCTTCTTATAATATGTCTCTACTTATTATTCTTTTTGATTATATTAGATATGTAACGTAAATAAAACACTGAGTTCATTGAATAAGTATTGTATTGGCTAGGTAGCCTGACACGAACTAACTTGTCATATGTAATTTCAACTTACCCACTTAAATTCCCTTTATTATTTAACAAAGCAAATCTATATAACCTACATTTAAATCTATATAACAAACTTTGACTTTATATATGACAGATTATTTAGGCTTATATTTTCTTACTAATTCTATTGAAAACTGAAAATAATTTCATAAATATATTTAATAAATATTCGTACAGTTCAAGCAGGCGTAGCCGCGTGAGGGTCCACTAGTATCTAATAAAAAGATTAATGTTTATTTTTATTTAAAAGTTTAAATAAAAGATGAATAAAGCAAACAGGCACAGTGCGTTATTAACTGTTTGTAACGCGATGGTTACGGGTTCGATTACCTGCATTTCACAGTCACTCAGTGCCCCTGCACCACGACTGGCCTCAATCAAGTATTACAATATTTTTTTAGCTTTACGCAGTGTCCAGCAGAGGAAACTTAGTGTTAAGACACTCTATTTCAGTTTCCACGAGCCACGACTGGCCTCAATCAAGAGATCTAGTATTACATTGTCGTATCCAGTATAATGGCCGTCTAAGGTCACACGGAGATTACTTAAGTAATACCTAAGGTCTTTCCTCGATAATAAAGATTTGTTAATAAAACTATTATTCTAATAAAATGCAGTTATTTTTTCTTAGAACTGGTACTGCACACGATTTATTGAGGTTTTATTGGATAATTTCTTTACATTGCATACAATTTAAATAATTGTTATTTTATTGAAGGTAACTACTTAGGAGATACATACTATGTGATTGTACAAGCAACGGTTGGTGCGCGCTTGATTTATTATCTTTTTAGGGTTTCGTACCTCAAAAGGTCAAAAAAGGTAAAAAATACTTTTTTGTTTGTCTGTCAAGACCATTTATATGAAGCTGAGATTAATATCAAATATTTTAGTCTATGGTACCTTGAAGCACAGATATATCAATCCTCTAAGTTAACACAAACAAAAAACCGCGGAACAAACAAAACCTACGACCTACCTACCCTAGGTGGGCGAGTACTCGCACGTGACTTTTTTTAGCTTCGAGCTGTACCCCGCTCATAACAGGGTAACCAGAGGACACCTGGAGACCTACTGTTAAAACACTCCGTTCCCATTAAGAAATGGATGGACAGTGAAGCACAGAGTGCCATTACACTCCATATTTTTGATATATAGAATAGGAACCATAGGAACCTTATTGCTGTGTACAGGAAAATAATGAAGCCAAAAATAATAAGCATACTTTGAACCGTGTTTTTTTAGTTTCTTTTTATTAAATTATACTTGTATATTATAGATACAAAAGAAACGTTAATGTTAAGGTACAAATCATTATTTTTTTATAATTTGAAGCCATTTAAGTAAAATAGTCACAAATAATTTGGTCATACATAATTATGTAAATGAGGTCATGTTTTGAGTTCTTGTATTATCATCAATCGACTTTTCCGTCACAGTAGATGGTCAACCCATGGTAAATAGAATGATTGAAGGCATACAATCAAGGAACAAAGAAACATATAGAAGTGTTTGAAAATATTACGCGTCAATAAAAAAGGGCGTTAAGTTTCGTTACTATATACGCAGTGTCTCGAAATCCGGCGTAAAATGGTGAAGTGAGTGTCTTTACACTATGTTACCAGGTTTTCAGGGCTTGCTATATCCGGGATACAACGTGAAGCTAAAAAAATATATAAATAATACATTAACTCGATATACGTATCCCGCATATAGCAGGCTGAAGGAACCTTGAGTTAGAGTTAGAGAGTTTTTTTGTTCTATTTATTATTAATATAGATCTACCGGTCAAAGGAGGAATTTTAAAACTAAAACGTATAGGTTAACTAAATATTATACTCCTCGTAGAGACCTAGAGGCCACAAGGGTCAATGGACAACAATAAATCAATGAAGGTGGGAGTTGCGGACAGTTATTGTGTTATACACTTGTTATGATTGCCGGCAATTTATCATTTAGGCTCGCTGGGACATTCTACATGACGTGATTTTTGTTAGCAAGCCATTAAATTGGCAAAAAAATATTATTTTTCTATGTAATCTCTATATAGGTGCTAGGACTCGCCACATGCTGTTCAGGGCGGGTGGAGCTGAGCCATGTTGCGCAAAATTTTGAGAAATTTCTGCGAATTTTTTGCGAAAATTGTGCGAAATTTTCTGTTTTTTCCGCACACGTTGATTAATGTTAGTCGAAGTTCAATCTGTGCGAGTGAATTTTAAAACGTTAATTAACTTAAATTTAACGTAAATTTACTCAAAAACTATTAATAAAATTACAATTATCACCAAACATCTCCGCTGGGATTACCGCGTCGTCCACAACGTTCCTGCGAATTGATGAAAATATTAGTAAATAATTATTCATTCCCGCGAGTGGGAATCGAACCCATAATTGTAGCGTTACAGACACACGTTTCCCTACGCGACGATGGCCTCGAGAGCAAAATTAAACTAAATAAAATATTTATGGCCAGGCATTATTCCACATCGAAAAAAAAGAGGTCTTGTTATATTACTTAAATATGTCAAAATCTTACTTAATCATAATATATCACTTTATTAACTTTACATCTATAGTATATATCTATAGTAAAAACTCGTTAAACATCGTTTAAAAATATTTTTTAGTACCTACTTACTATACGAATTTTTTTTCATCCGCGCTTTCGTCTCTTGTTGTTTATTTTAAGTTTTTGTGTACTGTCGATGTTCTTAAACCTTCGCTTGTTTTTTTATAGTTTTTGTTAGGCTTAAGTAACTTATGAGGTAATCGTGGCACAGTGGTACACCGTCTCAATGTATATCCACGGTTATGGAATCGATTCCCACATGAATAGGGGGAGGGGAAAATATTAATTGTTTTTGCTTCCTTGCACTGGTAACAAGATAAAGCAATACCTTGAGAATTGAGCGTTAAACTAAGGTCCTTCTGCTTACTATATATAGGATAGAGTGTTAATCAAAAAAAAAATAAACTAAACAAAAAGCTAAATATTCTAAAAACACATAGTGTGAATATAAAATGCATAAAAAAACGATTAATACAAGCGCAGCCCAGATCTTTCTGGAGTGTACTTCACATGCTATGAACATTTTTTTCTAATTCCTTTTTTTATTAAGTCTAAATATATATTTTATTTTCATTTATTCATAAAATGGACGATTGTAATATCGAGTCAAATTCGATATATTTTTATCATAGAAGGGTAGACAGAGGGAACCTAGTGTCATATTTTCCCCCTAATTTCATCTCCTAGAGGGGCAATTGAGCCGAAACCGTCGCGTTTACAGTGAAAAGGAGGGCTACAACGCCACGAAGTTATATTAATTAATAATAGATATAAATTTTAGTTTTTCAATTCTATTCTTTTTCTTAAATATTTTTTTATCTATTTAATGCTGTGATCTTATATTGTTGCTTTAGAATTAATCATGAGAATTCTAGCAAAAAGTTGAAACATATTTTTTTAACTTTTCCTTATAAGGAAAAATATCTACATATATCTATCTATCTAGATGAATGATAGATGAATAATTAACAAAATATCTCACTGCACGAAACTACTGCATATGTAGAGAGAGAAATTTTTCTCGTCGGATTTTTGATTATTTCAAATTTCTTTGGTAACGGGTAAAATTGATTTTTTAAGTCTAAGAGTCTTATATAGTTACAACAGTTTTTGGGGGTTCTCTGACTATCCCGATAGTGGATAAAACGTAAATACGCAAATAAAGTTGGGAGCGCCAGTGTAATAGGTACATTTTGAGAATTTCAATAACACATTTCCTTATTTGTTCGCGTCTAATAAGAACTTTTAACTTTTTTATACGGTCCTAACAAGTTGGATACATAAATCATAAACCTTCAAAAACATCGACTGTTTTATTTATTTTGTATTACTAATGCTTACTAATTTATAGTCAATTTGCTATATACGGATTAGCATATTTTATTATCTTAAGAAACTGGTTTTGGTTAAATCTTACTAATATTCTAAATGTGATAAGTTGTCAAGATGGACTGTGTGTGTCACTTTTTACAGACATTTCTTTTTTGTTCGCATCCACAATAAAAGTATCTTTAGACGTGGGCCTTACCTTATTTAGTGTCTGGACTCTCCGTTTCAAATACATTGTTAAATAATTATAATTTTTAACAAAAAAATACCGACTTCCACCGGATTTCTTAATCAGAACCTAACCAAATTCTCATCAAACTACCCTCGAAATGTATCCTTTCCAATAAAAAAGAATCATCGAAACCAGTTTGTGGGATAATAAGTTATTCGCCCATTTGTCGCGTACTTTAATGTTTAACAATTAAATTAAAAATTATTCAATAAATAAAAATAATAATTTAATATCATAAATTTAGTAAATAAATATGTGTAATGTAATTAATCTTAGGTAACTAAGACTTCAAATATTTTCATATACAGACATAAAACAAACACGTTGTAACATTGGACTTGGACTTCATCGATGAGCGATCTATTTTTTTCGTTTTTTATTATTATTTATTTGATATTTTTTAAAGTTTCTGGAATAGAAATTTGAAATAGAATTGACATTTTTTTTTAATTCGTAAATATATTTTTGATATTATGTATATCCATTGTAAAAAACTCTATTTTCCGAAGAGAGGAAAATATTGATTTTTAAACAAATGAAGTCGCAAGATAAAACTTCACTTACTCATCTGAGTCAGAATAGAACTTCGACTATCTATTATACTCGTACAAGCATTTTATGAAGGCCTAACAAAAAATTACAATGACCTTCTTATAACCCGTCTTTATAAAGATCTTAAAAAAAAACCAAACTCTTTCTGCGTGTATTTTTTGCGGTCACAATTATATTATAAACTTCTACTTAAAGGTGTACCTGTATCTTAATACTTTGAAGAAGATACTAAGAAATATAAAAGACAATGTTTTCATCTATTTGTGGGCGTTATTCTAAGGAATACTGGTAGTTTATGAGTATACCTTATTTCTATAATATTTTTAAATATAATTTCTTAAGAGCTATTAATATTAAATACCAAAAACCGGTCGATTGCGAGTCGGTCTCGCATACCAATGGGTTCCGTACCAATTTCAGGGTTATAATGATGTACTGATTGTATGGCGAGTATATAATAAAAGTTGCCAAGCTTGAATTTGCAGACGTAATCATTACTGATTTTTTTTTTCTATAAAATATCTATAAATTGTCACTTTGCGGATTTTCGTCCTTCATTTGTATTGAAAAATCTCACTTTTTACCACACTTTATAATCCATAAGTAGTATGCTTAAGTTTTTGCTTTTTGTGAATTTCATACAAAATGCAATAACGATGCATATCAATACAAGCGTATATTTTTATTGCATTGACTTAAAAGCTTGTTTTATCAGTTTCAAAGAGCGTGGTAGAATATTTGACATTGATTTCAACTTGCTGCCTCAACGTGATCTCGAGATAAATGTTCTTGACAAGTGAATAAACGAACAAAAAAATGATCCTACAAGGGTTCCGTTCTTTCCCATAAGGGTCCCATTCCGTTTTCAGTGTTCCATACCTTATAAGGAAAAATATACCCTTATAAGAGATCACTCTGTTGTCCGTCCGTCTGTCTGTATGTCCAGACCTTTTATCTCAGACACGCTTGGAGATATCGAGTTGAAATTCAAACCATATACTCAGATCAACGGCCCCTCGGAACCCTCGGTGGGCGAGTCCGACTCGCGCTTGTCCAATTTTTTAAATTTTTCGTTTCGAGCCCTATAAAATTTGATAATTCATTGCCCAGAGTGGGAAACTAATCCAACCGCAACAATCAACAATCTATAATTAACTGATTCTCTCCTTTAAAAAATCAAATTAAATACAAATAAACAAAATGTTCACAACCCACGGGATACCTTGTTATCCTGTAAGAAGGATCAATAGATTGACTATAAAAGGAGTGAGCTCTGAACAAAGTCACAGTTGAGTACCGACTTGCATCATGAAGGCATTCATCGTTCTGGCTATCTGCTTTGTCGCGGCTCAGGTAAAGTTTGTATTTTATTAATTAACCTCCGAAATATATATCTTCGTATACAAAATACATGCCCCTCTCCTGCATTAGACAGAAGTCTAACCTGCCAGGAAAAGACGTGAAGCAGTTTTTTATTTTCATACATATTTGTTTCATTTAAAACATCTTGCAGAGAATTTCGAGCTCGGCGGTTATAAGTAGATCTCATGGCTCTTTGGAGAATCAATATGGAATTTATATCTGCAGAACTGCCCATAGCAACATTCCATAGGATAAAATACCATGAAAATGGCTATAGCCTATTCGGGCAGTTTCAACGTCCATCTACTGTTCTTCTGGCATTCTACTGACTCAAGAATTCGGCAAAAAGTTGGGAATGGTGTGTCTTAAAACTGTTCCCTCTGCCTACCACGCAATATGCGGGATACGGGGTGAAGCTATATATTAATTGTTAATTTAATCCTAATGTCGTAGGCGCTAAGTGATGAACAGAAGGACAAGCTCAAGAAACATCGATCGGAGTGCCTCGCTGAAACCAAAGCTGACGAACAACTGGTGAACAAGCTGAAAACAGGCGACTTTAAGGTAATTTATAAATACACTCATATTATATGTAACAATTTTATTTTAGTAGCGGTTTAATAAATTGAAAATATTTTATAGACTGAAAATGAGCCCTTGAAGAAATACTCCCTGTGCATGTTGATCAAATCCGAGCTGATGACCAAAGATGGCAAATTCAAGAAGGACGTCGCCCTCGCCAAAGTACCTAATGCAGGTCTGCAAAAACTATATAAATATTATCTATATAAATGTATATGTACGTATAAGTAATATACGAGTACATAGGTCACTTAATAGTAAATAAAAAAATAAGCGGCTTCATGCATAGTTATAGTAGGGTAGGCAAAGGGAACCTAGTGTTAGACACTCTTTTTCCCACACACCACCCCATTTACGAAAAAATGTGTCTTGAGTAGCAAAACTCGTCTTCATCGTGGTCCTAACTACTCCGAGTGAGAATGAAACCAACAAAGCTGCCCCTATACATGATCTCATAATTAAAAAAAAACAAAACTGAAATATATCTAGATTTTGTTACTATCAAAATAAAAACTAAACCTTTAATATATTTTTTATTCTTTTAATAGCGGACAAGCCAGCAGTAGAAAAGCTGATTGACTTATGCTTGGCCAACAAAGGAAATACTCCTCACCAGACCGCCTGGAACTACTCCAAATGCTACCACGAGAAGGACCCTAAGCATTCAATTTTCCAATAAATCTGTAATTTTGTCTAAAGATCAGTTAAATAGTTAAAATTTGTGTTTTTTGGTTGCATTTATGTATTTTGCGTTCGTTCACTCTAGAAAATGTAGTTACCATGCGCCATTTTGATTTATTAATTCATATTCGTTTAACTTAATGTAAACTGATACTGCCTGCACGAATTTAATTGAAATTAAAAATTTTAATCTTAGTTTACTGTGTTTATGTGTACACTCATTAAAATATAATAAACTTTATACTTAAAGAATTTATCTCTATATATAATTCTTCTTCTTGACATTAATCCCGGCTATTACCACATTATATAATAAAACAGTAAAAATATTTTATCTGCACATTTAGTGTTTTTGACTGAAATGGATAGAGAGACACTTAAAAACAATAAGAGAAAGCAAAAATATATTTTTTCAATTACTTGTCTGTCTGTCTGTATGTATGATCACGCTAATCTTAGAAAGTACTGAACCGATTAACATCAAACTTTCACTAATTGCTTCGTTTTAACTCAACTTAACATCTTAAGTTTGTTTCATCAAAATCGGTTCGTTAAAAAAAAGTTATCGGCATTTGAATGAACACAAGGCACAAGTTTGCCTGTAAATATATAGCAATCCATATCTATACTTTTACTTATAATAAATCTGTATTTGTTTGTGATAAATCTGTATTTTTAACCGACTTTCAAAACAAGGAGGAGGTTCTTAATTAAATATTTTCGATTCGATATTCGATTAATTATTTTGGATTCGATTTCGATATTGGATTATTCTTCGCGATTTGGATATTTTTTGTAATATGCAATCATTATAGTTAGTTTACAAAGAATATTATAAATCGTTACCCAAATCAATAATTTAACATTTGAGGCTGCTTCTGAACGACTAAGTTAAATTATTCATTGACATCAACACATTTGACTGTCATTCAATTCTGTTTATTAAATGAATAATCATGTAGTTCAAACGGGCGAAGCCGCTGGCAGGCCGCTAGTCGAAAATATTTATATAATATGTATTATCTATTATGTATTATATTATATATTTATATAATATGTCATATATGTATGTGTTTTCTGTCTTTTCTCGACTGGACGCATCGTGAGCGGAAACGTTGCAAGCAAAGTTCATGTCTCTCTCAATGATATCTGCCCATCTCATCTTCGGGCTTCTACGTTCATGTAGGTATAAGTTAAGCATTTTAAATACTAAATTTATTATTATAATATGCAATTGCATAATAATAAGTACGATTTAATTAATAATAAAAAATAATTGATTGCGTGTCTAATTCTTTTAATTTATTAATAATCAATTTCTTACTATTATCAGATATAGATGTATATAAATAGAACAATTACATTGTAAGCTCGTTTAAAATGTTGGACGGAATTAGTATGTAGATTTGCACCTTTCATTTTGATGTAGGTAGTTTTTGCCTTCAATATATTTTTTATCTTTAATATTTAAATATAGATTAATTAGAATAAATATTCTAATTACGTGAAGTAAAGTCAGTTATAAACGTTTTTAGTTTATATACAAACAATAATCAAAAAATATAAATGATTATTTATAATTATTTATATGCAGCTGTACATTTTATTTGTTACAATGTGTCTCGAATAGAATAAATTATTATCAACATACGAAAGTATGTTTTTTTTAAGCTTCACGCTTAATCCCAAATACAGCAGGGTAGGCAGGCTAACCTAATGTTAAGACACTCCATTCCCCACTTTCTGCCGGAAATTCGACAAATTTCAAGTAGAACTGACAATTTTCTACAATTCGTAATATATATTAATATAATATCCATTGTACGAGTATATAAAACTCTACCATCACTAAGACAAATATAGCAAGCTAAAATGTATTTATACATTTGTAAATTATTATAAAGAGACTTCCTTAAGAAAGGTGCCTATTTTCACAGGAGAGAAAAATATTGTTAACTAAATAAATACTACATATGATTCAGTCGTAGTTGTTTTTAATTCACGCAGTATCCCGCAAATATCAGGATAGGCAAAGAAAACCTAGTCTTAAAACACTCCGTTCCGCATGGCGGTGCTGAACATCGCAATTTGTCTTCAATAGGAACCAAACACACAACCCTCGCGCTTACGTAGCCACACACTATGCTTCCACGATTGGCCTCTTTGATACATAAATAAAAAAATAAAAATATATAAGCAAAAAATCTATCTATTACTTATTTTTATGGTTCCAAAAAAAATTAATTAAATAAAAATAAACTAAATATTCTCGAAATATCTCATTATCCTGTAAGAAGTATCAACAGTTTGACTATAAAAGGAGAGATTCTCTGAACAAAGTCACAGTTGAGTACCGACTTGCATCATGAAGACATTCATCGTTCTCGCCATCTGCTTCGTCGCCGCTCAGGTAATATTTGTATTTTATTAATTAATCTATGTATTTTTATATACTAAATAAAGACTGTCGCAAAATATGATAGTGTACATTCGATCCCTTGATGAGTGCCATTTTGATGACAAGACAACGAAAATTAGGCGGAAATTGGTGAACGGAGTGTTTTAACACTAGTTTCCCACTACTTTTTCTATCTTAGCTAAGTGGGATAAAACGTGTAGCTGTTGTAAGTTTCTGTTAAATAAAATCTATTTATTAAAAGTTCTATTCATAGTTGAAATTTGGCAAATATTTAGTCAGTAGGTACTAATGTGGAGTGTAACCTACACTAGAGATTTCTCGAAATTTCTACAGGAAAGAAAAAAGAAACTAAATTTTCCATTACTCCCACCCAAAGTCAACGAAAATGTTGATAATTAGTCTCTTATAATATATATATTAAATGTCCAATTCGCCAATTAATGCAGTCGACGTAGTAAATCCGTATCGTCTTACAAATACAAAAAATAGAATTTTTAACAACAGGTTCTCTTTAATAACAACAATTTTTTTTTTCTTCGACTTCTTGAAACTTGTTTAAGTCTACTTTTTGTGTCATTCAACGAACAATGACAGTCCTGCTCATAGTAGCGTTTAAGCTTTTAAAATTTAACTATGAAATACATTTGGTCGTCGTTATAATATGTTCATTTTATTTATTTTTAGCTTCACGGTTAAAAAATAACATATTTAGCACCCATAGCAGGATGGACAAAGGGAACCTGGGAATTTGTCGGGAAATGGGAGTCTGGGAATTTGGGCGGTTGCCTACTTGAAACTATTTATAAATTCTTAATCTTAATTTAACAGGCGCTGACTGACGAACAGAAGGACAAGCTCAAGAAGCACAAGTCGGAGTGCCTCGCTGAGACCAAAGCTGACGAAAGCTTGGTTGACAAGCTGAAAACAGGCAATTTTGAGGTAATTTGTACCTATTTACGTATTATCATATACTTTGAATATCATTTTATTATTCTTTGCAATTTTATTTATTGTATATATTATCTAGTATTTTATTATATTTTCGTTTCACTAAAATATCTATATACAACTAACTTATAATAAAAAAATATATTCTTCACCACTATACTCTATTGCCCTCTATTTCAAGGAAACACTTATTTACAAAGTATTTTAAAAAAGGCTCTAATTCTTAGAAGCATTGCGTGCTGAATGGCGGAACTTAACGCCGCGCTTTTGCCTCACACCAGATCGATATGAAAATAATTATACATTTAAATAAATATTTCATTTTCTCGAGTGGGGATTGAACCCACAAGCAGTCGCATTTACAGTCACACTTTGTTCCCCTGCGCCAAAACTGGCCTTTCTACGAACGAGCTAACGTATGAATATTTTAAGAAAATCTATTAAAATTTGAACGTACCGGGACTTGGACCCACGCCTTTGGGATATTTCTTCGAGAGGCACAAGTTTAATCCTAATTAGTTTCAATTTTTATGACTTTTCTATAATTATTTTTGTATATATACATCTACTTAATAAAAATAATAATATATAGATTGAAAATGGTCCCTTGAAGTATTACGCCCTGTGTATGTTAGTCAAATCTGAGCTGATGAACAAGGACGGCGAATTTAAGAAGGACGTCGCCCTCGCTAAAGTGCCTAATGCAGGTCTGTACAAATTATATACAAATATCCATATATATGTATACGTAATATGTAGATTTGTATAAAATAATTTCAAAGTTAAAAAAATAAGTAACTTCATGCATAGGTATAGCAGGTAGGCAAAGAAAACGTTGTTCCCCATGCACTGCCCAAGTTTCGATACATTGGCTGTTGAAAAGAACGAATACGTGTTGAGTTGCGGAATTTCCCGTCATCGTATTAATATCCCCGGAATGGGGATCAAACCTACAGTCATCGCGTTTATATTCGCCCTAATGCACCATTGCCTCTTAATTATAAAAAAATCTGAGATAGACCACTTCTCTGATCCTTAATATATATTTTTCCAATAGCCGACAAACAACTAGTAGGAAAGCTGATCGACTTATGCTTGGCCAACAAAGGAGCTGCTCCTGAAGAGACCGCTTGGAACTATTCCAAGTGCTACCACCAGAAGGACGCTAAACATTCAATTTTCCAATAAATGACAATTTTTTAGCCTAAAAATCAGTAAAATTGGCAAAATTTGTGTTTTTTGTTTGCAATTAGGTATTTCTTCGTTCGTTCACTCTAGAAAATGTAGTTACTGTTCTTTAATTAATGTAAACTGACATTAAGCCTGCACGAATTTAATTGCGAATAAAAATTTTAATGTGAATTTGCTGATTTTTTATTTAAATTTTAACAAATAATGTTGATTATAGATAATTATTAAATCTATAATATTTAATAGATAATTATTCAAGAGGCCGTTGACTGTAACGCGAGGGTTATGGGTTCGATTCCCACTCGAGAAAGTGAAATATTTAGTTACGTTTATATTTTCATTTATTTGCTCTGGTGTCGAGGCAAAGCGCGGCGTTGAGTTCTGAGTGGGGAACGGAATGTCTTGTACGGGATACAGCGTAAAGCTGAAAAAAAATTAACATTCCTTATAAAAATTACAATAATGTCTTAAAAAACATTAGAAGTCATTATAATTGCCACACAATTCTGTGTATTATATGAATAAACATGTAGTTCAAGCGGGCGAAGCCGCGGGCGGGCCTCTAGTTGAAATTAAAAGTAAATGTCATCTAAATACCTACGATTTAAACAATAGGATTATTAAATCAATATGTATGCAACTGTATAATAATAATTGCAATTTAATTTATAATTGCGTGTTGATTGTATCACTACTCACAATCTTATGATTTATTAATAATGAATGTTTTGTCCTAATCAGGAAATACGAATAGAACAATAACATTGTATTTTTTTTTATTAATTTCTTTTTTATTTATATTAGCCTCCACCGTTTAGTTGTATATAGGTAATTTTTTGCTCTCAACTGCAGAAATAATCAATGATTGTGTAAGTACATACCTACAAACACAGAAACACACACGTACACACAAACACACACACACACACACAAACAGAAATACACATTCTACGTGCCCGTGCAGCGGGTTTGGCTTGTTGGGCTACATTATTAGTTATGGCAACGAGGCAAGCCTCGGCGTTGAGATCCACCAGTCAACCCGCAATGTGTCAGAAATAGAATTCAGTGGAAAGTAGGGAGTGGAACTGTCTTAATGGAAACGGAGTGCCTCAACACTAGATTTCCTGGTACTTTCTGCTATGTGCGGGTGAAAGTGAGGGAGTGAAGCAATAAAGAAAATAGTATTTAGCCGAACAATGGACTTTTTAATACAAAAAAGTCAGAAGTTCCTGAAACACGCATTAAACAGGGTAGACAGAGGACGCCTAGTGCTAATACACTCCGCTTCCCACTTTCCGCCGAATTCTAGACACAGTAGCGGAATTTGTCTCTACACCAGAGCAAAGAAATGAAAAAATGAAATATTTCATTTTATCGAATGGGAATCGAACTCCCAACCTTTAACCTCTCTGGCGTCACTTCTTGTGACTGTTTGAAGCTTGTAAAACATGATTCAAGAAGTTACCATAAATACGTCGATAATATTCAATAGAGTTGGTTTAAGTATTTCATAGAAAATATAAATACCATTGTTCTAACAAAACAAGTATTGCAATTGTTAAACAAACCGCATGTAATTATTATGAATATAAGTACTATCAATGTTAATTACTTTAAATAGATTTCTTTTAATAATTATTTTTTGATTGTGAATTCAAATTTTTTAAGGCCAATCGTGCGCGAGGCATAAGGATGCGACTGTTAACGCGACAGGTAGTGGGTTCAATTCCCATTTGGGAAAATGATATATTTAATATTTTTATTTCCGTATCCAAGGAATAAAACAAAGTTACATGGCAGTGGAAGTAGGTGACTTGAATGTAAATTGCCTGATGTACGTAGATGATGCAGTGCTCATTGCATCAACAGAATGCGGTTTGCAGGCATTGGTCACCACTCTAAAAGAAGAGTGTGAAATAAGCAAACAAATAATGCTCTAGCCCTAATTGCAAATAATACAAAGGTTCTGGTATTTGAAAGAAATAACGAAAGGACGGAATGTAAGATTAGTGGAAATGGTAAGATATAAGAAGTGGTATATTTGGAAAGTATGTTCAGTGGAGATGGAGAATACGAGATGGATGCGGAAAGGTGCATTGCTGCCAGTAATAGGGTTAAAGGTGCCTTAGCTACATTGATGAGACTGCGAAATCTTACCGTTTGGCCGTGCACGATACAGTCCCAAAAGATACCGACCGTGCTATATATATTATGAGATAATAAGTGACGAAACGCTGATAAAAAAAGATTTATAAAGCAAGAGTAACAGTAAAAGAGGTAGGGAGAGACCTCAGTTGACCTACGAGAGCACACTGTTGATGATACTGGAGTAAGTCACGTAAAAAGCATGAGGAACGTCCGGAAATTCAAAGTAAAGTTCGAGGCAAAAGAGATGTGGTACGTGCGGAGCTGAAACAAATAAATAAAGAGTAGTGTCAAGACACTGCATTCTCGCCTCTCTCTCTCTCTCTCATACTTTCATCCCTTAGTGAAAACTTTATACGTTTTGATAAAATATATTAAATATGGATATTGAACCCATAACCATCGTGAGCACAGTCCGTCTGTCACCTCCACCACTATATGAATAGCCTAGATATTTGAAAACATTAAATTACCTATTCGTCCATTATTCAACCTTAGTCATCTTCTGTTTACATTTGTACAGTAGTCTAGTATAAATTGGTTTGAACGGTTCATTTTTTGCCATTTTTATTTCTATCGAATTGTGAAATCGTCTTGGAAAATGAGAAAATGTGTATTTTTTTTCTATTTCTTTATGTTTATTATAATATTCTATGTGAAGGTAAGTTTATATACAGGTATTGCTGATTTTCACTTGTGGCATGCGCGGTCAAATGAATATAAGTACTAAGAGTCGTATGAGTTAATCTCAGGAACTATTACTTTAGCTTATATAAAATATAATTTTATATATATAAACATTACCTGTGGGTAAATTTTCTATAGGTATTTAGAATTTATCACCAATTTTTATTTGGTGGGGCCTGATCCTAAGTAAATGCAGGTTTTCATTTAGTTTTCAACTTTAAGGCATACGCCTGCACACAAAACGGTAGGCAGAGGGAAACTAGCGTTAAACCACTCCGTTCCCCGCTTCATATTAATTCTAAAAACAAATTAATTTACAGGAGAATAAATGTGATGAAGATATATCACCAACATGTGTTCCTTCTGTAGATCC
Source organism: Heliconius nattereri (assembly GCA_013403645.1). Lineage (NCBI taxonomy): Eukaryota > Metazoa > Arthropoda > Insecta > Lepidoptera > Nymphalidae > Heliconius > Heliconius nattereri. Next base: position 7,156,974 of record JAAIXI010000228.1, read on the forward strand.
CATTGAAGAGTGTATTGAAAAATTCCACGTGAACAGAGCTCTTGTGGAAAAGTTGAAAGCTGGCAATTCCAAAGTAAGTTTTTTGTTTCACGCTAACCTGCTATATCTTTCTATCCTGCTATATGCAATAAAGATATATGAAACTTCGTTCCTAGTTTTTCACCCAATCTTTGAGGCATATACCTATTGAACAGCGGAACTCGACCGCGTTTTCTCTTGTCACCAGCCTTACTTTTAAAACCAATATCCAATGATTAATTCTTGATATATGTAATTTTGTATGCAAATCAGGACAGGGAAATGAAATGATTTCTCCCTCGATTGGCAATCGAACTTGGAACCATCGCATTTAAAGTCAGCGTCTGCACGATGACCTTACTAACTGAGAAACGAATAATATCTATTTTCTAATATATAATCAAAAAAAAAAATCAGCTTCACACTGTATCTCACATTCTACAGCAGATTAGGCAGTAGTGTTAAGACACTCCGTTCCCCACTTTCCTCAATATTTTTCGGGTCATTGCGTGTTGAGTGGTGGGACTTTGCCTTAGAACTAGGAAATAAAAAAAGAAATATAAAATTAATAATTCGTTCCCTCGTGGGGGGATTGAGTTACAGTTACCTCTGATCTTGATCCTCTGAGCCNAAGTAAATGCAGGTTTTCATTTAGTTTTCAACTTTAAGGCGTATCCTGCACACAAACTAGCGGGAAACTAGCGTTAAAACACTCCGTTCCCCGCTTCATATTAATTCTAAAAACAAATTAACTTACAGGAGAATAAATGTGATGAAGATATATCACCAACATGTGTTCCTTCTGTAGATCCCATTGAAGAGTGTATTGAAAAATTCCACGTGAACAGAGCTCTTGTGGAAAAGTTGAAAGCTGGCAATTCCAAAGTAAGTTTTTTGTTTCACGCTAACCTGCTATATCTTTCTATCCTGCTATATGCAATGAAGATATATGAAACTTCGTTCCTAATTTTTCACCCAATCTTTGAGGCATATACCTATTGAACAGCGGAACTCGGCTGCGTTTTCTCTTGTCACCAGCCTTACTTTTAAAACCAATATCCAATGATTAATTCTTAATAAATGTAGTTTTGTATGCAAATCAGGGCAGGGAAATGAAATGATTCCTCCCTCGATTGGCAATCGAACTTGGAACCATCGTATTTAAAGTCAGCGTCTGCACGATGACCTTACTAACTGAGAAACGAATAATATCTATTTTCTAATATATAATCAAAAAAAAAATCAGCTTCACGATGTATCTCACATTTTAAAGCAGATTAGGCAGTAGTGTTAAGACACTCCGTTCCCCTCTTTCCTCAATATTTTTCGGGTCATTGCGTGTTGACTGGTGGGACTTTGCCTTAGAACTAGGAAATAAAAAAAGATATATAAAATTAATAATTCGTTCCCTCGTGTGGGGATTGAGTTACAGTCACATCTTTGATCCTCTGAGCCACAATGAACTCAAATATTTAATAATTTTCTTATTAATTATAGTTATTTGATAAGAATTTGAAGAAATGGGTGCTCTGCTTCTTTGAGAAGACTTGTGTGATGACACCAGACGGCGTCTTAAGACAAGATGTTGTGCTAAAAGATATACCGGATCAAGGTAAGATATATAAAAGAACATTATAAGGGCAGACAGAGTGAACCTGGGAATCTAGTACTACGATCGTTCGCCACTTTCCTTCGAATTGTAGAAACATTACGTGTTGATTGCGCAACGACGCGCTTGGCCTCGTTACCAGAGCGAAGAAATTAAAATATGAAATAATTCATTTCCTCGAGCAGGAATCGAACCCACAATCTGTCGCGTTTATAGTACGACTGACGTATAATAAGAAACTTAGCTAGTATTTGATTCAAAGCGAGGGAATTATATAATTTATTCCCCAAACGGAAATCGAACTCACAGCCGTCTCGCTTGAAGTCACACGCACGTGCCGCTGAGTCACAATTACTTAAAAAATCAATCAATTTTAAATCAAAAAATCTAGTTTTATACTGCAAAATTCCAATCGAGAAAGACGAGACATTCCAATCTCCAGAGTGGAAGTGGAACTCAAATTCAAGTTTCAAATGGAAATCGAACCTACAAATATCGCATTCACAATTAGTCAAGTTCGTGACTATGACACGAGAAATTGAAATATTTTTACTAGATATAATTTTTATATAAATTTCAGATAAATCCAAAATTGAGAAGATAACAAGCATGTGTCTGTACCAGAAGCCTCATTTTGCTGTGGACACCGCGTGGAATTACTTAAATTGCTTTCGGGCGAAAGATCCAAAATATTCTGTGATAGCAAACAAAATTTAAATTCAATGAAAATATTGTAGACTAGTGCTCCGTTCGCGGCTTCGCCCGCTTGGACTGTACTCATATAATATGCATGTATTATTTATTATACACTAGCGGCCCGCGATCAGCTTCATCCTTAGACCCTCTCGAAATATACCATTATTTATTTATTATATTATTTATTTATTATATTATTTATTTATTATATTATTTATTTATTATACTTACGTGTATTTAGGTGGAAAGGGTTGATTTTGTATGGTTATCAATACTGAGAATATCTACACTAAATAAAATTTCATTTAAATATTTTTGGTTTTAATTTGATTTCCTCGTATTTACTTAAAATATTTTGTATTTGAAACAAAATCTTCAAAAAGATACTCGTATGTAGGGATAAAGAGGGAACCTAATGTTAAGACACTCCGTTCCCCACTTTCCGTCGAGTTCTGGAGGCATTCCGTGCTGAGAGGCGGAACTCACCGCCGCGCTTTGCCTCGCCACCAGAGCGAAGAAATGGAAATATAAATTTAAATAAATATTTATAATAAATATTCCTTCGAATGGGGATCAAATCGACTACCAATCGACTTTACAATTAAACTATGTGCCCCTGCGCCACGACTGGACTCCAAGATTTATATATGTTTTAATAATAATTTTTGAATTAGCGCCATCTTTCAATTGCACGACGAACTACTTATAAAAACATGTTAACGCCATCTATACAACAAGCTAGGAACCACTGAACTTTGAAACACTATATTTAGTTATTCATGTAAAGTATGGGTGTCATTCTAGATATTTAAAATTAAACAACTCTTGGTGCAGAGGAACTGTGTTTGACTGTAGACACTATGGTTGNAGATTTATATGTTTTAATAATAATTTTTGAATTAGCGCCATCTTTCAATTGCACGACGAACTACTTATAAAAACATGTTAACGCCATCTATACAACAAGCTAGGAACCACTGAACTTTGAAACACTATATTTAGTTATTCATATAAAGTATGGGTGTCATTCTAGATATTTAAAATTAAACAACTCTTGGTGCAGAGGAACTGTGTTTGACTGTAGACACTATGGTTGTAGATTCGAATCTCACTCAAGACAATAATTATTTCCATTTTGTCGGTCTGTTTAGACTTAGACAGGGACTTAGGCACTGGCTTCTAATGAATTGTTTTTACTATGACTGCGTTGCCTTTTATCCAAAATAGAGACACACTTTTTTGTCTCCAACTCTTGTACCAAGTGATATATGAGAGCGAGTGAGTATTGTAAATGGTATTTTTTCCCAACTACGAAGTCCAAAAGGAGCGTTCTTTAGTGCGTATATATGTGCGAGTATGTGTATCCGTTCTTTTGTACTCTTGTAACTGTTAAAACTAGTGAACAGATTTTAATAACTGATACGTCGTTGGATTTATCCTGATGGCGCGCGTGTTACTGGACATATTGATTTAGTTTATGCAGCCAGTCTTTTGTTTTATTTATAATTAATTCAATTGTTTTAATTTACATTTCTATATACACATTAAATATGCACATGTGGTAGGTGCCAATTATTTTCTACTTGCTATAAAAAGAAACTGCCATTACTGTCTTCACTTGCTATCATTAAACAATAAATAAAATAAGTACTTTAATAAAATTATAATGAACTTTTGATTAGGTTCCATTTACCTAATACACTGTAATAGCTAGGTATAAAAGGTACTTATATTACTTTAATTATATTTTAAAATAGGAAGTTTAATACTTCTTATAAAATATTGTATGTATTAGTTTTAAAAATAACTTAACGCTTAACTTTACCATATATAGCAGGGTAGACGGAATGAACGTAGTGTTAAAACAGTCCGTTCCCCACTTGCCGAAGATTTTTCAATTCATTGCGTGATGAGTGACGGAAGTCATCGCCACCTTTCGAGAAAATGGAAATACATGTAATAGCTTCACGATGTAACCTGGCGCTAGGGAACCTAGGAACCTATTGTTAAGACATTGCATTTCCATTAAGACACTTCGGTTCCTCACTTTACGAATTCTGCTCGTTACGAGAGCGAGGAAAATGAAAATATTAAATTTTTTCATTTTCATTTTTCTCGCTCGTAGCGATCATGAATAGAAGTGTGTCAATGGGAACACAGTGTCTTAGCGGTAAGTAGATTCAGCGTGGAGCTTGTAGGTAGGCACCTATAGCTTTTAATATACCTAACTACCTAACCTACCTAGTAAATCAAAATATTCAAAGAAACAAATATTAAAATTAACTAAAAAGTTAGACTGAATAAAAAATATAGGTTGGTACCTACCAAAAATTCTTAATAAGAAGTGTCTTAATGTAAATGCAATGAAGACACTTCTGTTCCTCACTTTACGCCGAATTCTGCTCGTTACGAGAGCGAGGAAAATGAAAATATTAAATATTTCCATTTTTCTCGCTCGTAGCGATCATTCGGACTAATAATGACGTATTTATTTGCTCTTTTTAAAATATTGGAGGAGATTCAATCAAAGTTGGTAAATATTTTTTCCTCATAATAAAGAAGCTATTTTCATTTAGATGAATTTTAAAGCACAAAATTCATAGATGAGTTAACTAAACTGTTGTGATCTTAATTATTTCTTCTCTTTAAATGGAGAGTTAAAAAAAACAAAAATATACAAGTAAAATCAAAAGAAATCCCTAGTTCCATATAAAATGAAATAATTTTAAAGTTCCATAGATATATCAATAATACAGAGCATGTTTAACGCCATATTGTGGTGATAACTGCACCTCGCCTCGTTCGAATGAACGTATTTAGATTTTTGTACCTGATAAGATAATTGTACTGACCTCCTATATAGGTATTGTATGTAGGTATAATAAATAAATGAGGTTTTTTTTATAATATAGATATCAGGTATTTGTATGTAGGGGTATATTTTTATATGGAAATTAAGTAAGTAAATCGAAAAGTGATGTAAGTCTTTTTTTGCAAATTTTGGTGTTCTTCAAAAGTTTAAATTAATTTGAATTTTATTTAGCGTCTCTGTAGAACGATTTGTACAAATTTGCGATATTTTCTTAGTCACTTTCGTTTCCTCATTTTCCCGTGTATTCTTGAAGCATTACGTGTTGAGCGATAGAACTCAACGCCGTACTTTGTCCCGTTACCATTGCGAAAAAAGTAAAATATTAAATAATGTTATAATTTTATGCATGCAGTAGGAAACCTTCTATTAAGATTAAGGTTTTTAACACTCCACTTATAATTCTCCACTTTGTACCGAATTTATAGAGACTCTATTCTACTTATACTCTGCTCTAGTAATGTTTACAGAGCGTTATATTTTTATAACTTACTAGGAAATAATGAAATAGAAAATAACTAAATATCAAGTTAATTTAAGCTTCACGTTGTACAGACACTCCTTTCTTAATTTTTTATTCAATTTCAAGACATTACGTTTACGATTACACTATATCAAGAGTCACGCTGTATTCTGCTCACAGCAGTGACCGAAACCTAGTGACAAGACACTCTGTTTCTATTTTCATTGGCATTGCCGCCAAATTCTACAGGCATTGCGTGAACAGAGACGGTGACACCCGAGCTAAGACAATAGAAATATTTAATATTTATTTTTCTGTTAAAATAATCTTTAGTTATGTCTGTTTTACATTCATAGCCGACAATGTGTTGTCATTAGTGACAGATTTGCGGCTATGTTGTATTGTATGTAGGTAGGTATGTGGGTTTTTTTTATATAGATAATATTACCTATATAACATTGTATTACTTAGGTAATTACCTATTTAATTAATTTGGGCCGTGGTCGCGCAGCGCACAAACGTGTGACTCCAAACGAGACGATTGTGGGTTCAATCCCCACTTTTACGAATAAACTATAGGTATTTTTTTTTTACTCTGGTGAAAAGGCAAACCACAGCGTTTAATTCCGCCACTCAAGACGGAATGTCTCAAAAATTCAAAAGAAGGTGGTGAACAGAAGTGTGATAATGGGAACACAGTGTCTTAACGGTAAGTAGATGCAGCGTGGAGCTTGTAGGTGCTGGTGTATAGCTTTTAATATACCTAACTAACTAACCTACCTAGTACCTACATAACTCAAAATATTCAATGAAACATAAAGTTAGACTGAATAAAATATATAGGTTGGTACCTACCCAAAATTCAAATTAGTTTATTCCATAACTAGCGGACGCGCGCAGCTTCGCCTGCTTATTTGTATCCTTAGGGGTTTTTAAAAATCGGTGGTGATTTAAGGAATTTTCCATATTAACTTTCATCCCCTTATTTGCACTCCTAGGGGATGAATTAAAATAAACCACGAAACATGTGTTCAATGAAATATTTTCAAGAGTCTTAGTTCCAAATTTAAAAATCGGCGGGGCTTTAAAGATTTTTCCATACAAACTTTCAATCCCTTATTGGCACCCTTAGGGGGTAAATTCTAAAAAACCGTGACACACGTGTTCAATTAAATATTTTTAAGAGTCTGAATTTAAAATTTTATAAAAATCGGTGAAGATTTAATTTTTTTTCCATGCAAAGTTTCAACCCCTATTTCATCCCTTTAGGGTTAAATTTTTTTAATATCCCTTCTTAGTGGATGTCCAAAATACGAAAGTAAACATCTGCCCAAAAATCACGTTTCTACGCACAGCGGTTACGGCTGTGCGTGCGTCTTACCTCAGTCAGTGAGGTCAAGTCCTTTTATATATATAGATTAGGTACCTACCTTGAAAAGTCAATTTCTTAAATTATTCTTCACCCGTAGCGTTTAATTCTGCGTGTTTTAGACTACCCCGCTGGGTATTAGCTTTAGGTTATGGGTTCGATTTCCACTAGGGGAATGAATTATTTTGATTTCACCGTTTAGGTAACCAACTGCAGCGTTGAGTTATGTGTCTGAAGTCTCAACAAAACGCTCAACATACAATGTAATAATTGAACGAAAAATTGAGAACTCCAAAATCTTCATCTTTATCTTCGTTTGATTATAATGTAGGATAGTAAGAGAAAATATTAGTCTCTCAGTTCTCTACAGATACACTCTGCTCCTATAAATAGGTGACCTATATTTCTATATATTTTTTCTATAATTTTCTATACAAAATTAAGTAATTTTAATAAAATTCGTAGTCAAGTCAACCCTCCATTACCATTTCCAATTTACTTTTTCGATAGCATCAAAACGTTTGAAACATTTTCAAAGTTCGAATTCCTATTGCCCCGCCTATAACCCGATTGGCTACCGGTGTTATGCATTATGGAAACAACAAAATATATCTATCTTTTTCACACCTACTAAATAATATTATATCAATCATGTATCTCGCTCTAACACAGGGATTATTATAGATTATAGAAAGTTATTGTTAACGCGCTTTTTCTAAGTATTTTAGATTGTATTTTTTTTCTAGATTTCAGTGCTTTTTTTGTGATTTTATAATTTTAAGCTCTAATAGTTTTGATTTAAAGTTGAATTTAGTATATACAGTATCGTCACTTATTGCTTTATAGTCAATTATAATGTTTAGTATGGGTTTTTTCGCTATATGCTATAATCACCATAGAAAAATGGCGTCATAATATTTTTAACTTTTTAAAAGTCCGAACATTGCAATTGCCTGGTGTTAGTTATTATATTGTTATCAAGATTATTGATAAAGCCTTTTTATTTATCTGTCTGTCCTTTTTTCTATACAAAATACCTACTTAAATGTAAAAAAAAACAGTTGTTAAGTTATTTTTTAATTTTACTGTTAAAAACATTAAGAAAAGAAAAACATTGAGAAATGAATAAAAATTTCGAGGAATTTTCAAGGAAAAAGGATTCGAACCTGCGCCTCTTGAGATGATTATTTAATAACTAATTTCCATTCGAACATGTAATTCCTAAGATACATGCGTTCAACCAAACAAACTCTTGAGCTTTGTAATATTAAAATACAAATGATCGTACAATTTAGTACCTACCTACTTTAATAAATTCGCTTTCAATTAATAAAAATATACGTTTAGTGCTTATACATCATTATTCAATTATACCTACAGTTATATAAGATTTTTTCAAATCTTCATTCGCACGGAATCGAACGGACGACCTTTTCATCCATTAAGTGTTATACACACGCCACCATTTTGAATTTCAACGTGTTGCTTATAATTGAGTATCACTTTCTTTATAAGGATAAAAAGTGTATTTATGGGTTCGAATAGCTAAAAGTTCTACCTAATAGAAAAAAATCGTTTAAATAATTGTATGAGAAATCGTTATTTCTTCAAAGGGTGAATAAATCTATATTTATACAAATTATAAAACTGAAGGCTGAATACTGAAGAGCTCGTTTGTTTGAATGCTCTAAGCTCAGAAACTTCTGGTTCCACTACCAATTGAAAATTTATTTTATACATAAATACAATATAAATAATGTTCTTGATTATATATGCCTATATAATCTATAACTGTCATTTATCTTTGTGTGTGTACAACTGTGCAAGCCAATCTCAGAAAAGGCTTAACCGATTTATCTAAATGCAGTTTTCACTATTATAATATTTTGATAAGCTTTCCTAAACATTTAGTTTTTATTTCTCAATGTATTGATATTGTAATTAAAATTATTAATATAATGTAAATAGAACACGAAAGTAATCCAGATTAGTGAATAAATAATCGTGTAGTTTTATATTAATTATTGTTAAAATTTATAAAAGTAGATTTTATTTATAAAAGTACATCATATCAAATAAAAAGAAACAAAATTGTCACGGATCAATGCAAAATAACATGCTTCTTTGTTTACTGCTAATGTGGAACATGTGCACATACACAGACATACACACGTCCATACATTGATATATTCATAATAATCATGATATAAGAAAAGCAAATTACCGGACGGTTGCGTGATTAGCATTAGTCTACGCTTCATACAGTGGCTAGTTAGAAATCGAGGTAAGAATGTTTTTAATAATTATTTATGAGGATTCTTTTGTAATTTTTATTGAGAATACTTAGGAAAACAATTGGATAATTGTTTTTTTTTTCTAGAAATGTTTAAAAATTGAACGTAGTAGAAGCACAAAGTAACATTCGATTTGAACTTTGGCCTCTTGGAAATAGCCCAGCGCGCCTCTGTGAAATTCTGCTAGTTTCAATTTTTGAACGTTTCCAAAAAAATAAATAAATTCACGATGGATACTTAAGTAGTCTTAAGAACAATAGTATTTCTTTTATAAGACTATATATATTAATTTTTCATTTTTAAAGTGTTATTCCACAGTTCCACACTAAGCTACATTTAACAAGTGGTGCAAGTTCAAAGCCGTTGCGTGAAAATGTTTAAACATTTTCAATAAAAATCCTCCTCCGCCATTATGAAAGCCTTAAACTAACTAAGTAATATAACGTGAGCTAAGTAAGGTAACTGAGTGACTAAACACTCTTTTTTCCATTTTTATTAAAAACAGCCCATTGATCTCTAAAAAGTACGTCACATTCGATCGACTTGGATTTTCTCTTCATTACATTCGAATATAGGCATATATATGTATGTATGTATGTATGTATGTTCATACATTACTCTTGGAATGTAAGCCACTTTGCATACCTACGTTGTAAACAATTACTTTGTTATTGATTAATGCAAGAAATGTTCATTTTTTTTCATTGCATTTCATTGAAATAATAATTAGGGCAACCTATATTGAAGATATTGTTCTTTTCTATGATGATTTCATTAGAAATTTCCATGATTTTTATTAATAGGTTAATTTCATTTTAAACGACCTGGAATCTGATTATAAACTATTCGTTGTTAGGTGAGGTAAAAAGTAAGGTGAATAAATAAATTCGAAACAGTTTCATTATATATATTTTTTTAGAATATAAGTAGGCATATAAAATTAAGTTTAAAATGCGTCTGTCTATGAACGCGACCGGAATCGGTTGCGGGTTTTATTCCCATTCGGCAGAATTAATTATTTACATTTCCTAGTTAAATATACTTAGTTATTTAGTAAAAAACAAAGTATGGCGTTCAATAAGTTATGTCTCGAAAATTGGAGAAAAAATTGGAAATGCAGTGTCTTATCACTAAAATCTCTGTCTACACCACATCCAGGATACAGAGTGAACCAAATACTATTTTACTCTTCATTATAGAGAATGAACTAGTTTAACAGTAGGTATTTCATAATGAAGACCTCAAAGGAGCGATCCTATATAGCATTAATAAGATAATAAGCCGGTACATCTTTGTATGTTTGACATCACTCTAGATGTTGATGAGACGACCATTTTTGTTAGAGCTTGAAATTTTAACTATTTTATTTTTTGTACATGTAATTTTATTTTTTTTTTCAAATTTCGACCTTCTAATATTTTAATTTTTAATAAAGAAAAATTTAATTTTTATATGAAATTATTTGTGTTAAAAAATAAAGATACGACATTTTTTACAAATATATTCAATTTAAGTTTAATATTTTTTAAAGGAATTTCATTCGGTATTTATAAAATTTAATAATGTATTTATTTTACTGACTGACAAATAGAAGATATGGAAGTTATATATATAAGCAATTGTGCAATTATAAATTTTAACGAATAATTCTACTAATAGTTAAAATAACACAAAAAATTGATTGGCGCTCATAGTGCAGTAAAACAGATTGTACATTGATAGAATAATTTTGTTCTTGCTCTATTATTAGCAACAAAACAAGGTACGGTGTTGAGTTCCCTTACTCAACATGCAACGTCTCACTTGTTCAATGTTTAGGAAACGGAGGGTCTTGACACTACGTTCCTTCTGTATGCCCTGTTAACGTGAACGCATCTAGTGCGAATCTTTTTTTAATATATCTATTGAATTTAGAAACACAATGATAAAAATGCCTAAATAATTCGTTTTCTTCGCTTTGTCCGCTCAAATTTTAAGCAAAAAATAATATTAATTTGAGGATTATACACATACTATAAATTTAAACAATAGAAATATACAAATACGTATATATTTCTTCAATAAAAACATAATACAAATAAATAGTAGTAAAAGATCATCACAAGCTGGTCGGCACTTCTTTTCTAATAGCCGAGACGAATCGTTCAGTCGGCGTCTTTGATCAGTACCGGGAATGAGGGAGTTCTATAATTGTAGGCGGTTCAGTTCGTTTGTTATACCATTTTTTTTGTATTAGAAAGAGAAATTATTTGAAATTTCTTGTAGAAATTGTGAATTAGAATGTTTTTTTAAAGTAGGCAACTATATATTTTCTGTTATAATGAGAAATTATTTTTTTTAAGTGATTTTAGCTACACGCTGTATCTCGCGCATAGCAGGGTCGGTAGAGGGAACTTGGGAACCTAGTGGTCCCCACATTCCGCCGTATTCTCGAGGCATTGTGCGTTGAGTGGTAAAACTCAACGCTGATACCAGTTCTCTCGTCACCAGAGCGAGGAAATTAAAATATGAATTATTTCTTTTCTCCAAGTGAGAATCGAACAACGGCAGCAAATAAGTAGTGCTACTTTCAAAATTAAGCGTCAATTTAATATGAAAACTCACACAAACCGTTTCCATTAGGTTACTTCCGGTACTCACTTTCCGCCGAATTCACAGGCATTGTGTATTGAATGATGAAATTCAAAACCACACTTTACATCGTCACTAGAACAAAAAAATGAAAATATGAAATATTTAATTTCCTTGAGTGGTAATTGTACCCACGACCTGTCGCGTTTACAGTCGTACTGTTGGGCTGCGCTACTTTAGCACACTTTCAATATCACTGTCAATTACTATGAATTACTACATTTGCTTTTTGCAATACATTTATTTCTTTAACAAAAACTTTAAATAATTTCCAACGAGCCCTCCTATATGAAGAAAAATAATTAAAATGATAAAATAGTATCACTAAGTTACAAATATAATATTAAATACCAACTCCTGTAGGTCTTACCTTTATATGAAGTACGTAAGTAGATAAGTCGGCAATTTTAATTGTGTAGAACGCAAAAAGGTGTGCCCATAGTAATTGAATAGAAATTATAGTACAATGTAAGTCTATATAAATTGTGAGGATAATAAAGTAATTTTTTTTATTAAGTTTAATTTTTGAGACTGTCGTAGCGTAGAGCCTGATTATACACGCGACGGTTGTGAGCTCGATTCTCACTTGGTGAAATTATTTATTAACATTTCGCTCGCTCTATACTCGGTTCCTCACTTTTCGCTGAATTCTGGAGGCAGTGTGTGTTGAGTGGCGGAAATCAGCCGCGTTTTTACATCGAACAGAGCGAAGATATGAAAATATAAATTTAAAATAAATATTTCATTTTCTCTGTAGTGGGGATCGAACCCACTACCAATCGTTCTTACAGTGTACGTCTTGATTCTAATTTCGGTCGCTGTATATGCGGAATGTGGAATACCTGTGGCAGTGTTCTCTTGATATGTCTATCTTCTCTGTCTATCTCCATCTTAAAGGCCGGCAACGCACCTGCTGCTTCTCTAATGTTACACAGGGCAGGACGCGAGCTTAACTAGCTTGTTTTATAATAGGTAACCAATAAAAAGCAGAAAAACTGCACAACCTATTTACGCTTATAATTTACTCATTTTAAATAAAACTCTGTAACAAGATTAATCGCAAATATTTAATATATAATATATATTTTTGGAAATCCGACGATGTGAACTTTTCGCAAATCCCCTTTAATCTTTGAATTGCTTTTACAAAAAATATCAACAACACAAAAATCACCATAAAATGAAAAATTTCAAAACACTATACTCTCTTTCAACTTAAAAAAATAACAACTATACGCCCAATCGACTTATTATCAAAATTTTTAAAATTTCTACCTACTTTTTTTTCATTTTTTACCCACAAAGGTGCAAAACGGTCGCGTGTACAAGCTCGCTTCGCGGAATCATTTGCCGATCGGTATCGGACAACTGCTGTTATTAAATGCAATTCTTAATATTGGTATTATTCTTTTAATTTTGACTGCCTTATGCGAGAGGTTGGACCGTCATTTTTTTAAAAAATGGTAATCGTATGGAGTGATACATCTCTCCTTTTTCGAACTAACTTAGATAATCTTTTTATTTAAACGCTGCGAGTAATTGTATGTTGAGTGGCGGAACTAATTCCCACGAATGAGAATCGAACTGTCTTCTCTCTCATCCGGCGCTTGCGCCGGGCAGCAGTACCAGGGCGGATGCCCTTCTACTGCGGTCCCTTACGGCGGCCATTACTATAGTCGCGTCCTTTGTGGATGGCTTGGGAGCCAAGGGGGAAGTGTGGGTTGACGGGGGGTCGACCTTGGGTAAGGAGGGATAATTTAAGAAAGGATGAGCTGTATGCCCCCTGAGCGGTCAGCCAAGCCAGGTGAGACTCACGGTTCCCCGTGAGAGGCCCAGCTTAGGCGACCAGCGACCGAGGGGGCAGCTCAGGAGTCGGAATTGGGTAGGGTGAGGATATCCCTGGTAGGCGCCTGCTGTCTGGCGGCCTGGTATGCCACGGTGCGATGTTCTGGATATGCAGGTGATCCGAAGCATCGGCACGGCTGAATGCGTTGCGCGCAAGCCGGCCGATGTGTACCTCCAGGCTCTCTATATGGAGGTCGCGCTGGATAGTGGTGTTTCTGACGAAATAGGGAGCCTGGGTAACGCGCCGGAGGGCGACGTTCTGGACCACCTGTAGAACCTTGCGCTGGGGCGCACTTGCAAGCGCGTACCAGGCCGGAGCAGCATATGTAAGGTGTATAGTATAGTGTATAGTATTGTGTTGTATAGTGATAGCCGGGTCCGCAGCGGAAGGCGCGAGCGGAGCAACGGGCGCAACATAAAAAGCGCCGCTTTGGCGGCGTTGGCGGCTCTCACTTGTTGGTTCATAGTTATTTGTCGATCTACGGTGACACCGAGGTAGGTGGCGGCGGGGGACCATGATACATGTTGGCCGGGCAGGTTCAGCGGAGGAGGCGGTCTCAGGCGGCACCCAAACGAGATGGCCTGGGTCTTAGCCACGTTGAGAGTGAGCCTCCACTCCGACAGCCAGCCCGGCAGTAAATCGAGGGTGCGCTGGAGTTTAGTGGCGGCGTGCTCCGGGTTAAGACTCTTTGTGAGCAGGGCCTTTGTCCTGTTGGGATGTTGTTCGTGTAGCATGAGTAGAGGGCAGGAGAAAGTATACTGCCCTGCGGTACCCCGGCGGCGATCAGGTGGCTGCTGGATATTGCACTCTCCACACTGACACGGAACGTCCTACCGTGGAGGAAAGCGGCGAGGACGCGCACTATGTGGTAAGGGGTGCCGGCGCGGAGGATTTTCAAAATTAAGCCGTGATGCCACACGCGGTCAAAGGCGCTGGCGACATCCAGGAAGGCTGCAACTGCACTCTTCTTCTTATTCATTGCTGCCGCTGCAAAGTGAAGTACGCGAGCGATTTGCAGCGTAGTTGAATGACCGCTTCGAAAGCCAAACCGTTCGGGCCGCGGTTGTAGGTGCGGCAGGAGAAGCGGTAAGAGGAGCTTCTCGAACAGTTTGGCTATCGTGTTGAGTAAGGTAATAGGGCGGTATCCGTCTGGACGAAGCGGGTTTTTCCCTGGCTTGGGGATCATAATGACCAGGCCCTCCTTCCACGCCTGGGGGTAATGGAATTGCGCTGAAAAGCCTGGCCATGCAGTGTGGTGGGCGTCCCCCGCGGCCAGTGTAGGGGTGTCACTGGAGAGAAGCTGATACACTATATTAACGTCCAGGCGGGCGCTGCCCGGGCGGTATGTAGCGTATACCTTCGTTGGTTTGTTGTTGTAGTGTATTTCGACACCCAGTGCTTGGAGTGACTGGGTGTCGATAACGGGCAGCGGTTGAGCAACCAGGCCCCTGCGGGTCGCAACAAGGAGGCCCCTGAGTTGGAGCGCTCGGGTTGTGTCCAAACGCGTCACGTTATAGCCCGCGATATTGGAAGAGAAATTAGCGTTGAGGTGGGTTTCATTGATTAGCGCGATATCGACATTATGTGTGCGCAGTATATAGCGGAGGGCGGACATCTTCCTCCGCAGCCCCCGGGCGTTCCAATAGATTATTCTAAGCTCAGGTGTGAATGATAAGTAAATTTTTCATACCTCCTATGACACACTGGACAGGGTCTTGACCTTCCCTCAGGGCGAGGAGAACGTTCTTGAGGGTGTCAAGGGCCCTGTCGATGGCGATGAGAGTAGGCTGCGTCTTGGCCTGCGTCTGCCGTGTGTTAGTATTGGCTGCGGTAATGCCTGATGTAGAGGCCGCGGGGGTGGCGGACGTGGCTCTGGCTTGCTCCACTTGCCTCCTCGTCCTCTTGCCCCCTCTCTTCTTTGGTCGTCTTCCTCCTTTATCGGTGGGCGGGTTGGCGGGGGCCATAAGGTTAGTGGCCACGCTCTCCGCTCCCACCGTATTCACTTCCGCTCGGGTAGCGGTCTTCATTGTCCTTCGCGCGGTGTCTACTTGAGAGAGGGCTACTGTGCCGGCCCTCTTATTGGGTAATTCTCGTTTGTATTGCGGGCAAGCCGTATGGATAGCTGGGTGCGCACCGCCACAATTCGCGCAGGTCGCGGCAACGTCGAGGGGTCTCGGGCAATCGCGCGCCGCGTGTTCCTCGCCACACGGGCGCGTCGCGACGGGCGCGACAACGGCGGCGGCGGCACGCGCAGCGGGCGCGGCGAGGGCATCGGCGGCGGGCGCAGCAGAGGTGCGCGCGGTGGCGGTTGCGGCGGCAGGTGGCGATCGGGCGCGAGGGCGAGAGCGGGAACGCGACCGACCTTTGCCCTTTCGGTCACTCATGATGAGTGAGCGAGATGGTATACACTATTCGTCCGCTTCGGCAGTCATCGGGCCCTAGAGCGGGACCGCGAGGTCCGATGGAGACAGATGTACACTGATTATTATGGTGATGGTACACTATACACTATACACTGGGTACACTGGGTCGTAGGTGGCTATCACAGCGCAGAGGCGCAGGCAAAACTTGATAATTATTTCCCAATAAATATTTCCAAATTCTTGATGACCGTAGGAAGACTCGTGCCGTGAGAGGTGTTGTCAGCGGACGGGCCGATCCCGAATGAGAATCGAACTCAGAACGTTGCATTTATAGTCAGAGCGTCTTACTGTAAAGTTAATTATTATTATATTTGTTATAATTTAAATTCACTTAAAACTTTTCTTATAAATAACACAACACTTATATTATTTACTTTTAGTTCTAAAAATATATCTATCCGTCTATTATATATTTTTCTCTATAATTTCTATAGCAAATAAAACAAAACTTTATCAGACAATTCATATTTAAATGCAATTAACTTTAACTATAGTTAATGTTTATTTGAAATAACAAATAAAAATAATAAGCTTTTATGTCTTGTTATCGATAAGAATAATGTTAATTGTGATATTGAATGAAAAAGGAATACGTATTGCATTACGCTATCTACAGAGCGCAGCAGGAAATCGGTCGGGTTTTATAACAATTCTACAGGTTATTGGGACTGTTGACAAAAAAAGTAATTTAATATTAGTTTTAACTTTGTATTTCTTTATCGAAAAGAAAGTAAAAGCTTTAGTAATATTTTTAAACTTCACTCTTTATCCTAGGTATAGCAGGCAGAGAGAATCTACATAATATTCTCCATCTTATAGCTTCCACCTATCCGGATTTGAAGACACACATTTGTCGAACTCAAGCCGTATTTTCTGTTACCAGAGCGGAAAAATAAAAAATCTCCAGAGCGAATGAGCAATCGAATCTACTACTGATTTTAAATATTGATATGTATTTAAGACGTCGTTCACGTGCAGCTAGGTAGCCTTAATTATCAAAATACAATTGTTTTGTCAGTATTACTAAAAAATAAATAAATAACGTAATATTAAAAAAGCCCCAACGTTTTTTATGCGTACAGTACATATAAAAGTGGTTATAACTTAGGCGGTATCATTTCGCAAGTTTGCAATGTTTTAGCACTAATTCAATGTACAGCAGCGATAAGGATATCATTTAAAAAGTACTTCCGTGTAACTCACCTTGCCTTTCATTTCTCTTTGAACGGGTTTTTGGCTAATTCTTTGATTTTGGTTCATTATAGTAAGTATAACCGTCGCACCAGCTTCTGCATTTAAACGCGACGGTCGTGGGTTCGATTACCAATTTGGGAATCAATTTCAACTCAATTCTCTAGTAACACGACTAGAAGAGCTCTACACGCAATATCTTGAATTGGAAGGTGGGGAATAGAGTGCTAAAAATAAATTGTTTATTACAGGTTTTTTTATATATTTTTTTTTATATTTATTGTTTATGGAGGCCATTATGGGATGGCTAGTTGTAAACGCGACGGTGCCGGTGGTGGGTTTGATTTCCAAAATTATTTCCAATCCAAAGTCATTCTACCGCTGAATTTGGACGGAAAAATAAAAGATTAAAATAAAAAACTCAGAAAAATAAACAGTGTATTGGTTATGCAGATTGTACTACGGTTAATAAGTATACTTCTGGCGTAACTGGTGTTAATCGCTACTAAAATATATATAAATTAAAATCAGCTTCACGATGTATACCGCATATAGCAGGGTAGACAGAGAAAACCTAGTCTTAAGACATTCCGCTTCCCACTTTAGCAGAATTCTGGAGGCTTTGTATGTTGACTGGCGGATCGCCGCTTTTGCGTCAAAATGAAAATATTAGATATTTCTTTTCCTCGAATGGGATTCGAACCCACAGCCCCTCATGTACAAATTCACAAGCTAGTGCTCCTGTGCTACGGATGGCTTCTATATTATATATTAAATTATTTCAACTATTCTATTAACTGAGAATACAAACGTCCTATGACAAATTGTTGAATGATTTGTAGCGTTTAAAATACACTTGCTCTTTAAACGGACCGGTCCTTTTATAAGGTTTTTATATAAATATACTTATTTTCCTTTTTTTTTTCATCTTCACCTGTCTTCCGATATTTGCTGTTTAAATATATCTACAAGTATATATGTAGATCTCAGACGAGTTTTTGTCTACTTCGAAAAGGATTTGGAAATTTTTGGGCGGCGTAACATAACGCCGGACCTATTACAAGCAGCATATTTGCAGTGTTGTTATAGCTAGTAAAGCTTTTGTCTACTTTGAAGATGTTTTTTGAACTTTTGGGTGGCAAAACATAACACAGCATATACAAATATAAACCAAATCATTTCAGACAGATTGTTAAGACAATTTCTTTGTCATGTTTACTGATATTTTTTTTCCTCGTTACCGCGAGCGAAGAAATGAAAATATTATAAAAGTAAATATTTAATTCTCCTGAAGTGGGAATAGAAGCCACAGCCGTTGCGTTGACAGTCGCATACTTGTAGGGAAAAGGGAACATAGTATTAAGACACTCTGTTACCTACTTTCTTTCGACAAACTTCGGCCTTCCGTGTAGCGGAACTCTACGCCGCTACTAGAGCTAGGAAATCAAAATACTAAATATTTTATTAGTGGGCACTCAATCCACGACCGTCGCGCTTATGCCACCGGGCTACGATGGTGTCATTTATGTATGTACATATGTATAAGCCACTGCTTATATTAAACAAAGCCAGGTGCCGTCGATGCAGATAAAATAAAATATAAAAATACCGGCGGTATAGCATTTTGTATTGAAGTGTCAAAATGACTGCGCAAGCGCAGATGCGGCTCGTGCCGACGCGGTAGGAATTTATAAACGGTTTTTGCGCTATAAGGATATGTACAAACTATTGTTTTTTTTTATATATAATCGATCCGATCGTCATCTTTTTTTTTATGTCGAGGCAAAAGCGCGGCGTTCAGTTCCGCCACTCAACACGCAATGCCTCGAGAATTTGGACGGTAAGTGAGAAACGGAGTGTATTAACACTAAATTCCCTTTGCCTACGATGCTGGGTGCGGGATACAGCGTGATTATTATTAAATCTTTTTTTTTTACGCATTGGACAATGGAGTGTTTTAACACTAGCTTCTTGCTCTGCCTTCCGTGCCATAAGTGGACGAGAATAGGAGACAGAAATACTAACAGATTCTCGAATCGACATCGAACCTGCACCTATCAAGTGTAAACCCAGTTTTGCATGGCACTGCGGTGGTAATAATAACTACATACATATTTAATTGCTAAGTTATGAATAATTAATAAATTTATACTATAATAATGTATTTTTTTATTTTGAAATAAAAAAAGAACTATTAAAATATTTATTATATTATCGGAAGCTTTCTTATCTTTTCGACGTTTTGAAAAGGAAAAAGTAGAATGTATAATCTTATTTCGTTAATACGAATGTTATGCTATTTTTATAAGGCTGAAAGTTAGTTTAGTTGAGCGCGTTAATCTCAAAAACTTTTTTCTGATTTCAATTGAAAAAATGATTTTCTTATGATAAGTCCTTTATTGGAAGAAGCTACAATGAATATTAAATGAAGACTTCAGTTCTTTCACTTCTTCCACTTTTAATCTTCTATCTTTTTATCTTACTTTTGATAAGTCACTGTGTACTTTTTTACTATATCAATGCATATAAAGTAAATATGAGCTTCTTAGGAAATCTTGAATTACAAATTTGCCTCAACTAAAAATCGAATCTTTTACCATTGACAAGTAATAATAGCCTGATGTTAGCCTAAGATACCATACGATTATCAAATAATTTTAATGAATTATACCCATCACTTATGAAGTCGGTAAAAACTAATAATAATAGGTATTATGTATTTTATTGCACAATTTAACCTGTTTTACTGTTATTGTAAAACTGTATGTAATATTACACGGTCATTTCAAAGATATTATTCTTAATTGCTTATAATTAATTATAGTATTTTAAAAGCTTAAAAAAGGTTTTAATGGGCTTTTAAGTGATAAAAAGTTGACATCGTTGTTAAGTAGTTAATGTCTGCTTGATGATTGTGGGTTCTTAAATGCTTTAAAAAACCGATGAAGTGTGAGTTGGGCATGAAGGCACCTTCTCATTATCCATAAAAACGATTAAAAATCAGGTTTATTCGATGGGAGTCCCCTTAAATATTTATTTAATCCTGTTTTTCAGTATATATTATTATAGCAGCAACAGCAATACATAATCTGGGAAAGTTTCAGCTGTCTATCTATCACAGTTCGTGAGATATAGCTTGGTGACAGACTGATAGAGAAACCGCCAGACAAACTGTACTTTTATTTATAGGGTTCTATTTTGTTGGAACTAATTGGTTAAGTACCTACTTCGTCAACCAAGTAACCAACCAATCGTTCAACCAAAGTCAAAGTATCAAAAAATAAAGCGTTCAACCAAAGTTTTTTTAGCTTTAGCAGTATCCCGCACATAGCAGCGTAAGCAGAGGAAACCTGAAACATAGTGTGAGGACACTGAAATGCCTTCAGAAGTTGCCAAAAAATGGGAAACAGAAATGTCTTAATGGGAACGGAATATCTTTACAATAGATTTGAGCTTACCTCTGCCTACCCTCTTCGTGCTAAATGGTGGAAGAAAATTTTGACTTCATAATCTCTACTAATATAATAAAGCGGAAGAGTTTGTTTGCTTGTTTGAACGCTAAGATCTCTGGATCTACTGCTCCGATTTACTTTGTATTCTTCAGAAGTGCTATAGGCTATATAACATTACATTACACATATATACTAATATATTAAAATACTTATTTTTAATTTAACATGCAATTTTTTCTGCCATGTTAATAACAACCGTCGTCGCTACGCGACCGTTACCGCGACATTTTGATATTCATCCTTATGAAAGTAAATACAATAGTCACTCTTAACATTTTATCTAGATTGAAATTATAGTTTACTGTATAACATTCTAATAAATAATTAAGGAGATGTCACTGATTCGGAATGAGCTAGCCTTCAGGCGGCATAGTATGAGTATGACCGACGCGAACGGGCAGATGACGTTGACGGTTTTGTAAATTTTCATACATTTTCGAACTATTGTTAATTTTATGTAATTATTTGCTGTTTATAATTAATTTAAACTACACTTTGGTTCTCTTCTTCTTTTCTTGGTGTAATGTAAAGTTGGTCCTGGGATTTTATTTGATATTGCTCGCAAAAATTATCCTATTTAATATAGAAAAATGTTTAGTTATTTCATAGAGTCGATGTCTATGTACGCACACACGGAAAACTTTAGGTACTTTTTCTAATATTAAGAATATCCTCAAGGTTACTTTTACTTCTTTTGTTGGTTCATTTCAATAACTCAGATATATTTTCCAATAATATGTCTCTACTTATTATTCTTTGTGATTATTTAAGCGAACATTTTCTTACTAATTCTGTTGAAAACTGAAAATAATTTCATAAATATTCTTATATTTTAAGCAGGCGTAGCCGCGTCCGGGTCCGTTAGTATTAGTATAAAGGTTAATGTATTTTTCGATTTAATGATGCAAATGAAATGATACAAGTAATATGTGAAAAAGCAAAAAATAATGCAAATGAAACAATAATGAATATATACGATATGGTCTGATGCATTAATTGAAGCAAGCATTAACGGTAGTTACAATTAATTTCGTGACGCCATGTCGCGGTGGAATAGTGACAGTACACGCAATGGCTGTGGGTTCGATTCCGATTCGGGGAATATTTATATTAAATTGGATTTCATTTGTCCGGTATCATAATGACTATAGAAATGGTGGGAAGTAGTGAATAGAGTGCTATAGCGCTAGGTTCTAGAAGATTATTTATTGATAATTTTCTACTTTTATCAGCAAATTTAAATAAAAAATAACAAAATGTTAAAAAAACAAAAAGAAAATATAAAATTGCATAAGACCATAGAGATTTATTTTAAGAAAACGTCCTTTTGAGTTTTCCTATGCTACCCAACGTGCCAAATTTCAGCGTTCTACACCGCGTACTTCCGGCAACTTCTTCCCCACTTTTCCATTGTCTGTCAGTAATGAAATAGTTTATATAGGTATATATATATATAAATGTTTATTCTAAGTGCCATTTATATAATATAAGCAAATGTCATGATGTCATTTTATTATGGCTTTAAGTTAATACCGTTTATATTTGTAATAACTACATTAAAAATATTAATTAATATGTCTGTTTGTTGTACTGACAGTAGGTACTGACAACAAATAGTTTTTGTTTGGATGGAGTTATGTATTTATAAAATAAAATGAATTAATACTAAAATTTATTTAACATATATATTGGTTTTGATTATTTTTTAGGTAAAAACCATTTATCTCGAAACCGCGTGGAGGTATCAACCTTAATATAAAATATTCAAATGTATGGTCCTTAGAAGAATAGAAAAAATTAAAGTAGATAATAAGTCTTCGCACAAAGTGAGAACTTAAGACTTAAGCACCACTCAACACGCAACGTCTTCAGAATTAAGCGGAAAATGGAGAACGGAGTATCTTAAAATGAGGTTCCCTCTGCCTACCAAGCTGTGTGAGGAATACAAGGTTAAGCAAAAAAAAGAATAGATCAGTAATATGCTATCGCGTAAGTATATTTAAAAACATTTGGAATTTAAATGTTCTCTCTATCACTATCATAGCAGAAGATAATTAAAAATGCAATTTTTCTTGTTCCATTCATTAATGGTCACCTTTAGAATAACAACGTCCATTTATCATATAAATTAAGTTTACTATTAATTTTATATGAGAATAATAATTAATAGTGGTATAAAATTTTATTTCAAAATAATTGTTAAACAGCTTCACGGTTGTGCCTCGATGAAGTGGTTGTCGATTGCTACTAGGAGAAGAAATTATTTTTAAATATGTATAGAGAACTGTTATATTTAAATTATTTATATTTAAGCGCTGTAGTAGACAATACGCGACGTTGAGTTCCTCCACTCAGTACGCAATATCTTGAAAATCAATATCCGGAAACTGTCTGTATCTAATGTCTTAATACGAGGTTCCTTCTGGCTTCATACAACTTCCGCCACTCAGAACTAAATGTCTCCAGAATTCGATGGAAAATGGGGAATTGAGTATCTTAACACTAGGTTCCCAGGTTCCCTCTGCCTACGTCAGAGATATGTGCGGGATACAACGTGAAAATAACAAAAAAATATGATTAGTTTGCATACAAAATATGTACGGCAAAACGGTTTATGTTTATTTATTTATTAATTTACTTGCAGTATGTTCAATGAGCTATTTTATAGATAACTACAATGCATTAATTACTTAGTATATTATTATCGATTCATTATTTTATTATTATTAGTAAGTTTTTTTTTTATTCGTATAAATGTCAATTACCACCCAAGTTGTATGAAGACAGAGGGAGTTTCCGCTCAGTTTTCAAGATATTGTGTAATGACTGGTGAAACTACTAAAGGGAGAGAATGGAAATAATTCACTACCTCTAGTTGGAATCGAACTCACAACCGTCGCGTCACAATCGAGGGAATGTAGTATTATTTATTGGATAATATTTTGATTCTTTCGCTCCGGTACCAAGGCGTGGTAAAAGCGTGGCGTTGAGTTCCGCATTCAACACGCCACAAGAATCCGGCGGAAAGTGCGGAACGGAGTATCGTAACACTACTCTCTGCCAACCCTGATGTATGCGGAAAAAAAAAGTAATAAACTAACCTGACGACTTTTTTGACAACCGGTTGAATAGTTTAATTTAAAATGTGTAAAAATTCCTAATATCAAAGAAGTTTTATGGGGAGATTTCCCAATATTTTACGTCAACAACGAAGTTGCAGGCGAAGGTATAACTTACAGTATACGAGTCCCTCAAATAAGACACCATCTTGGATGACTTGTGGCGTGCTTGCTTAAATGTGACGTATCTGAGTTCAAATCCTGGGAGTGACTAAAATATTTCTTCTCACTAACCATCAATAACTTTTATTTATACTATCGTTAAATAAATATTTTTAAGTAGTTTATCGTCATAATTAACTTAAACACACCTTTTAAAATTTCTTGTTTTTTTACAATTTGCCTTGTTGGATATACAAAAAAATGTATATAAATATTTATGTAGAGTCATTTTGTGTTAATAAATAATTTTTGATTGGCATTAATGAACACGTGGCTCGAAGGCACATCATTGCTTTACTTTGAAAAGTAGGTAAGCTTGTGAATGTATGTACCTACTGTATTTATTCATATGCATTTTTATATAATATCTCTCTGAAGAAGACTCATATCTGAAGAAGACTAGAGGCCATGGTGGTACAGCGGCACAATCCTGTGACTGTAACGCGACGGTCGTGGGTTCCATCCCCACTCGGGAGAATGAATTATTATTTTTTAGAGAATATTTTTATTTCCAAGATAAAAACGCGATGTTCAGTTCCACAGCATTCAATGCCTTTCTAATTTCAGCGGAAAATGGGAAGAGGTATGACTTAATACTAGACTCCCTACATGTGAACAAAAAATCATGATGATAAACATACATATGGGTTACAGTTTAAATTGTCCCAAAATTAAGTACGCCACATTAAAAGAACTTTCTTAAAATAAAAAAAGGCACGGGCAACTATGCGCACGTGGATGTAGCTTTCAAAATAAAAAAAAAAAAAAAACTAAATATGGAGTGAGAGCCAAGTCAAAATGTTCAGTCATGCGTGGTTCTTGACTTCACCTACAAAATCGGAGATCTATATGGGTGCCAAGTTCTGTCTTCACTTGTGATAAAATTTAAGCTCAAAATTCCCTGTTAGTGTACTTCCTAGCTAGTCTTAGCCTAGTCCTAGTGTTAGCTTGAACTAGAATAGCTGGGCATAGCAATAATTTAAATTATTGTCAATTATTTTCTCTAGGTGTGCGTCTAACTAAGAAACCAATCGATTGATCGAAACTACAAATATAATAACACGAAGCTAGCACTAGCTAGCATTTACTCAAAAATGGTCTACTAACATAATTTTAAGCATTTTTTAAAATTTATATAAGTGCTACAAAATTGAAATAATTTACTATAAGTATTGAAGAAAAGTATAAATATTTATTTTTGACTTCATTTATAACTTTTCGCGGGCACTAAGTTAAATTAACACATATAAATTGCATACGCAGCTTGAAGACATGTTTACTTACGTTATCTAGTGAATACACACTAGGGTAGCGAGTTCATTTGTATTTTTTATAGTTTTTTTTAGTAGCAGAGTAGGCCGAGGAAACCTAGTGTTAAAACACTCCGTTCCCCATTTTCTCCGTTCCTAAATTTTAGAGACATTGCGTGTTGAGCGGTGGAGCTCAACGCTGCATTTTAGTTCTTTAAATTTACTTTTACAGTTTATTTAAGTTTAAATAGCTTTTACAGCATAAGAAAGGAAAATATGGAAACATACTACTATGTCAATGGGTTCTACCTATTGTCTCTAATACTATATCTCGTGTACAGTAGTGTAGATAGAAGAAAACTAGTGCTAAGACACTCCGTTCCTCACATACTGCCCAATTTTTTAAATTCATTCATCAAGTTACATAGAAATATCAGTAGCGTCAGTCCTACATTAATTATTATACTCGCTTAGGACGCTTTGCTTAGTACCTTAAATATTTTTTTATTAATTTTAAGCGCAGAACACAGTTTTTTTACACTACGTTCCTAAGTTCCCTTTGACTACCCTGTATAATATAGGGAATAAAGCGTAAAGCTAAAAAAAATTACAAAAGCTCAACTTACTTAAGGGTGTCAAAAATGAATACATTTAAATATTGATTGGACATGCAGGTGTCTTTGTAATTTTTTTAAAAATATAATGCAATTTAATTTTTTTTGTTGGAACCAACAAATGTATATTAAAAGTATCGAAAGTTTTAAGCATTATTATCTGATATATGATGTGGGCAATAATAAATAATTGTTAGTTATATATTTCGTATATTTTGTTATTTTTACTTTTTCGGATTTACACCTGCGTTTCCTAATTAATGTGAATTATGTGTTAATTTTTGAATAATGGTCTGTATACGTGATAATGTTCGATTCGGGTTCGATTCTCCATTGGTAAGTTAAAAATATTGTTTCTTCGATTTAGTTCGTTTTTGGTTATAATACAGCGTTGAACTCCGCCGTATATTACACAATGTCTCTAGATTAGTATAGGCGTGAAAATTAATGGCAAGTGTGTTAATATTAGTTTAGTAGATCTACTTACATATAGAGTACCTACTGCCACGCAAACGTACGTTAAATTAACCTATGCGACTGCGATATTTTTCTCAATGTCAATTCTATGAAGGTTAAAATTTTACACGTAGCTTTCTTATTTCTTTAATAATATATCTCGTATTTAGCCAAATAGGTAAGGCAGAGAAAACCAAGAGTTAAGACACTCCGTTCACCAGAATGAGTGGCAGAGCACAATAATGGTTTACGTTTTATTACCAGGCCAGAAAATGAAAATAACAAATACTCCTGAGTGCCAATGGAACCGACAACCGTTTGGTTTACAGTCATTCCACTATTATACACTTCACTATTATACACTTCACTATTATACATTTTACTCACTACATCTTCAATACGACGAAGTAAGATCCTCCTTGAACCTTCAGACGCACAAAATTCAGCAAAATCCTAAAAAAACACTTATAAAGGTTTTTACAAGTCGAACAAAGTCACAATACTAATACTAGTATAGCAAAGTAAATTCAGCTTACAATAAATAAATATTAATAGTAAAAAAACGGTAAATTTCTCGCAAAAAATAAATTTACAGAAGCATCGTAAATAATCTTTTGCTCGTGTACATGTCGTATGTATTGGCTTGAATATACATTTATTAATTGCGCGTCTGTTCTCTTTGCGAGTTGTAGTTCGTGTATTGAATTAATATTTTATACAAATATCTATGGATTTTTAAGCAGTTTTATTTAAAAATTTTCGTCGTAGAGTGGAGAGAGGAACCTAGTGTTAAGACACTCCTTTCTCCACTTCGCCCAATATTTGATACATTTGTGTGTAGAGCGGCGGAGCTCAACGCTTTATCTACCAGAGCGGGGATGAAAATTGTTTAAATATAATAATTTAAATTCACCTGAGTGGTGATCGTACCACTTTGTTTTGTTTATAGAAACATTGCACGGTATTTAAATAAAGACAATGTCCACCCAATTGTTGTCAATGATTGTCAATGTAAGAATTAGTAAATAACGATAAGAACATGAAGAATGATAGTGATTTCTGGTGTAAATTTTTTTAATAATTTTATATTTGTTTTGGAAGACAAACCACAGCGTTGAATTCCACCACTAAACGCGCAATGTCTCTAAATTGAAAAGAAACTACCACGTGCCACACAACTGTGGAATGGTCTTCCTGTAGCAGTGTTCCAGGTCGATATGCCATAAAGGTTTTTCAAAAAGTGTGTCTACCTCCATCTTAAAGGCCGGCAACGCACCTGTAGTTCCTCTGGTGTTATAACTCTGCCCTCGTTTGCCTTGTTTTTCTATAAAAAAAGGAAAACTGGGAACCTTGTCTTTGGGTTTGTTAACAAAAAACAGTTAGGTAATCTAGAAAACTATTGTATTTTTAATTACCTAGTCATTTCCTAAAAATATCTAATTAAAATATAATCGTAACTTATTGAGAATGATTTCAAAGAAAGTATGAAATAAGTTGCGTGAACGGTTTGGTAGTATTTGAAATATTTTATTTTTTCTTATTTCATGTACATTGTCTTTTATGTCAAGAATTAATGTATTGTTGTTTGTATTTTCATCTTCATCCAATTCCTTATTGTGCTGGACAGACAGAAAAAGCTTAGATATGAATTTTCTGCTCTGACCGATAAATGAAATTTTAAATATTCTTTCCTGAATATGAAAAGATAGTCATACGAGAGAACCTAGTAATGAAACACTTTGTTCTCCATATGTCACATTGAGTTGTTACTGAGAGAAGAACTAACGAAAAGAAAATAGCTTTTTTCAATGAATACAATTCAAAAATATTTTTTAATTTCAACTAGTAGTTCCTGAGATTGGCACGTTCAATAAAAAAAACTCTTTAACTTTATAATAACTAAATTATAGAGAAAACATATTTCTCAGTCTAATTTGGCAAAGTACCTACTACCACGTATTTTAAAATTGACACACACAGAGAGAGAGAGAGATTCTTTCTATTATATATATACAATAGTGACTAAAAGAGTGAGTTACAGTAATTTAATACAATATTACCTTTGCCTACAATAAAATATAATAAACATAGTAAATGTATATAAATAAAAAAATCCATAATAATCCTAAAACTTCGTAGTATAGAGCGGTTGCGTGTCGTCTCCTTTAATTTACTTATTTAACTGATTAGTTTCAAGGAACGAAATTCATCCGGTGGCGATATATAACTCTATTGACGTCTGTAGAGCCGTTTGTTATGTTATTTTTTTCTACTAATCTCATGCATATCTTAGACTAGGCAGTGAGAACCTAGTGGTAAGACACTACGGAAGTAGTAATAATTTCAATAGTAATAATTCAATAAATAGAACAAAAAATCTTATTAGTTGAGTATTTTTTTTAATATTGCCTTTTAATATTCTGTTGTATTAAAAATATTTGTAACTTATCTGTACTTATTATCAAATAAATCTGATTTACTTAATATTGTTATAAATTATCATATATTTTATCCTCTTGGGGCCGGATACAAAGTAAAGCTAAAAAAGAAAAGTCCTACATATAAGAATTTAACCTACAACTCCCTTACTAAATTTATTGGGCATTCCAACTAAAAAATATTTTAAAAACGTTTATTAACATTTTTATAATCGCCACTCCATAGTTTTCTATATAATATTATCACCGGTACAATATTTCGGCCTCATTACTGTGTCAATGGGAGATTAGGGATAAATCCGAAACAAACAAAAACTAAAAAAGGTAATTTTTGTATTGGAGATGTTTTTTTTTTTATATTACTACAGTCAATTACTGCCGCAAGACATAATACAATTAGAATGTGTTGTTAAGTAAGAGTTCTTTTTGTTGAAAGGAGTGTTCTGTATACATATTTCTTATATTTATAATTAACTATATTTTAGAAGTAGGTAGTTATATAATTTTGTTGGTTTCTTATAGGTATATGTATTTTATGATAAAGAATTTTTGATTGGAAAAATTGTAATTTATTATTAACTAAATTTTCTTTATACCTCTGGAAGAAAGGCGTTGAGTTCCGCAACTCTTAACGTGCAAATTTCACGATTGTCTTATCGACTTTATTGAAAACGTTATCACATTAATAATTCTAGATTTATTAATATTATAATCTGGGAACCTAATCTGAAGACACTCTTTTTCCATTAAGACATTGCCGTTCCCCATTTCGAATAGTTAATTTAAATCCTAGCCGAGTTAGCAATTAGTATAAAGAAATGTTACAAATTACATGACTGCTTCATATTGTCCAATTTCTTCTTGTATTTCTTTATTTTTAAAAAAGTTATAGGTATATCGCTGAAGAGAATTGTAGTCACTTAAATCTACTTCTAAGTAATGCCAATATATAAAAAATATTCCTCTCCTTTCTGTCATCATAATTGAGTGCAAAATTTAAAAAAAAATGGTAAAGTTTTATAAAAAGGCCTTTTTTTCCAAATAAAAATCATTATATTAACAGCTAAAAACAATGACTGAACTAAATAAATAATTTCTGTTTTTTTTTGTTAAAATTCAACCTACACAATGAAATAAATATGAATCAATAAATCAATCAGCTTCACGCTCTTTATCGCACACAGAAGAATATGTAGACCTAGTGTTAAGTTATTATTCAAAAAAAAAGAGTAAAACTTAAAAAATTATATAAAAATTAACTGTTTTGAAATCCATTATTCTAAGCCGATTTGGACTCGTTCAATGAATGGTGAGATAAAGGGAAAAATTGTCAATAATATTTTAAGAAAGAAATAATATACCTTAGTGTTAATAATAGTAGAAGCCCGGAGCGTATGTACGAAGAAGTTGATGACCGAAGACGAGGTGAAAGAGGTGTACTCTCTAATAAAGCCTTAGTAGGGACTAAGGCTAAAGCGTGAAAATATAAGAAAAAACCGGATGCAAAACACAAATTTACCGACAAGTAGATATTTATAATTTGCGGGGGGTCCTTACAATATTAGCTTCATAAAACTCAAAAATAAAAGCCGCCCTCATAACAAAGTATAAAAATAAGGGGAAAAAATTAAAAATTTCTTGCTCTACAATCCTAAAATCAACCTGTCGATGTCGAAATTCTTAGCGATTACAAAAGACCCAAATAATAATAC
Organism: Heliconius nattereri; assembly: GCA_013403645.1. Taxonomy (NCBI): domain Eukaryota; kingdom Metazoa; phylum Arthropoda; class Insecta; order Lepidoptera; family Nymphalidae; genus Heliconius; species Heliconius nattereri. The sequence continues at coordinate 7,187,646 of JAAIXI010000228.1, forward strand.
GTACTGTAAACCACTTGATTGACAGTTCTCAGTTGTAAACGGTCGCGGCGCCGTAGAAAAAAATTCGGACCGATTTTGATTAAAATTCGATTCAAATTAGGCGACGATTATCGAGAAATTCGTGGCATATGTTGAGGTTTTTGTTCGGCGAAATAAATTTTAAGCTAATTTCTTGGTGGAAATCGATTATTATATTTATAAGATTGCAACATAATGTTTTTAGTCATTATAATAATTTAAAATTTCACAATCTACTCTGTAAGTTTGCCACTGTAATTATATAGCGGTAACGGTAACACAACAAGTAACGGTAACATTTATTTTATAAACCAAACAAAAAACTCCGATAGCATAAACTAATTTAATAAAATATATAATCACCAGTTTAACAGTTACAAGTCTACATCCACATGGTTTCAAAATCCTTGTTTCCAGAGCGAAGAAAAGAAAATAATAAATAATGAATTAAGTGTCTTAACAGTAGGTTCCCTCTGCCCTGTGCGGGATACAGCGTGAAGCTGATATAAATATTTCATTTTCTCAAATGGGGATAGAACCCATAACCCATAGTAACATCCGATTGAAATAATCTAATAATATTATATAATAATTGCGCTATGTATTAATATGCTAAATACTTCTTATATTATTCAAATAATTATGTTCTTAGCAAAAATTGTATATATTTTTTTCGAATTATAAATACCTGAATGGAGATTAAACATGACTATTTTAAAACGAATACTTTTATAATATTCCTTTATAAAAATACTTCCAAAGCTTAAAAGCTATTGATTTCTAAGTGACAGCAGACGCGAGCTTATAACGAAACTTATAGCAGAAAGTTCAGCCTTATTTACATAGATGTCGCTGTAAGTCTTAAAATAAAGAAAAAAATTAAGATTTTTTTCTAAAAATGTGTTTTTTAAGTTGCAACTGATACGTAGCATGGTACACGTAGTGTTAAGACACTCCGTTCCCTACTTTCCGAGGAATTCTGAATGCATTGCGTGTTGAGTAAAATAATTTCACGTCGAGAGAGAATCGAATCTAAAGAGCTTACGAATTGTACTACGTAGGTACAAAATTTATGAAAAAGCCAAAAAAAAGTCTTTTTATTCTTATTATCTCTTAGACACAATGCCGACATGATTTTCGCGTCGTTTGTTAGTGCAGAACTCCACACCCAGTTCTTGCCATGGTGCCAGATTGAAGCAATTGAAATATTAATAAATAATTAATAATTCGTGAAATTATTGGTTTCGAACCCAGTCTTGTTTTCAGTCGAATGCTTGTACCTCTTCGTCACGACGGTTAGTTAGTTAGTCAGTAGTATTAAAAGTCCTCCTTGAAAATGTTATTTAAAAAGTAAATATAACATTACCATTGTTTACTATAACTTTAACGTTCATAGAGTTTTATACGCTAACTATATTAGATATAATTTTTATGCGACATTTAAACAGTAAAACAAAAATAAAACTGTTTTTATGAACACTTTTGCCCAAAATTTTACTACGTGGCGCTTGTAGTAAGTTACAGGCGACAGCGATTTGTACTTACACAATACTTGTAGTCTTTAATTTAACAATACTTGTACTTTATAATTTTTTATCCTAAACGTAGGTACTTGTAGTGTACTTGAATTTAGACTCCAAAAATTAATAGTTTTGAGTTTTTTCCTTTTTTCATTTATCTTTTTACTAGCAGCACGCTGTATCCTGCACCCCTGGAGTTAAAATACTCTGTTCCTATTAAGACACCTCCAACACTTTGCCCCGTTAACAGAGTGAGAAAACGAAAATAATAAATAATTTAATTTCATCGCGTGAAAATCGAACCCACAATCTATCGCATTTACAGTCATAAGTTGGTACTATTGCTCCGAGACTGGCGTCTATTTTTTTTTAACTGGCTTCTATTTTTTATCACTCTTTTCACCTGTATCTTGTACCACACCCATAATCAGAGTAGATATTCATGAATGCGTGATTTTCGGCAATTCGTATATGATTTACGGGATGTCACGACGCGGGGTGGTGGGTGCACCCACCTTCGTATAAATCAAAGCTTTACTAACTGTGCCCGCGACTCCGCTTTATTTTTTATAGATAGATTGTTACTTATGGCTTTATCGATGTCGTTAAGTTTTGCTTTGGTTTAGAGCTTATAGTTAGAATTTTTCTATTATAGTTGCGTAAACACTGATAGAGTTGGAAGTTTTGTTTATTTTGATTTTTTCTTGTTTTATGTAGTTGGGAACGGATTCTCCTTTTTCTCCTGCTGTTGAAGTGTGAAGCTAAAAAATGTAAATTATTTGTATAGGTGTGTGTATATATTATTATGTGATATTACAATTTTTGAGATTAGTAAATTCCATTGCTTAAAGCTTATTTGTCATTACCTTAAGCAAAGCAAAGAAACTTCACGCTCTTACATGAATAGCAGATATAGAGGGCACTCAACTGAGGCGTTAACAAGAACGTAATTTAAATATAATAACTTCCTTGAATAGTAATCGAACCCACCATCCACGAAGCCATCGCATTTACTGAACCACTCGGACCATGGACTGAAAAATTACATTAAAATGATTTACTTACTTACAATCATTAGTACCTATTAAAAAATAAAAGCGCTATTGTTACGACAATGTAGAGTACCACAAGAACGCGTATTAAGATAATATCTAGAACAAAATATTATTTTAGTTACTTAATTGGTACCTTTAAAACGTGATTATAAATTAAAGCTAGGTTATTTTGGCGTAGGACATCGTCCTATTGTACTGATATGATGTTTGTGGGTTCGAGTCCCATTCGGGGACACCTATTATTATTATTTTCCCCGCTTTAGTTCCCAAGTCAAAGTGCAGTGTTAAATTTTAAATGAACTCTATATGTAATTTGTATATATTTCTATAGTATAGAGATATATGCATATATATTTATAAAAAAGGTGCATAAGCCTGATATGGTAGAAAGTAAGTTTAATGATATATAGAAAAAATATTAAACGATTACTTAAAGTTACACCTGTTTATAAGTAAAGTGGTCATTGGGTTCAAATTTCAATTAGTTTTAAATAAATATACCTTCATAGCTTGAGATCAAATGCAAAGGCATAAGCCTGTGACTATGACAGCGACAGGCTGTGAGTTCGATTCCCACTCGAGGAAATTAAATATTTAATATTTTCGTTTATTCGTTCTGGTATCGAGGCAAAGCACGGACGTCAGTTCCGCTACGCAACACGCAATGTCTTCAGAATTCGTTGTAAAACGGGGAACGTAGTGTCTTAATTATTTCTATCCCCACTCAGGGATATGATTAAAGAAAACAATATAGAGACAATTTTGTAGCAGCTATAGTTTAAAATTAACATAATATAAAAATAATTGTTTTACTTGCCCTATCTGTTCGTTGAAAAAAATACCATATAAAAATATAAATCCAAAATGTAGATCAATACTATAAATAATTATAATCCAGCTTTTATAGTAAACTTAATATTGTTTTTTTTTTGTTTCCACACATTTTGTGCAACATGTGAGATAGGACTCTGCCCAGCAGAGACATAGATCACTATATTATTCCGTTCTCACTTGTTTTCACTTGTTTTAAAAACATTGCGTACTGCGTGGCGTAACCAAACGCCACTTCGCGCGTAATCTAACAGGGCAAATAATAATTATAATGAAAGTAAAAAATGCCTCGCTTGTTCTTTGCATATAGAACCCTCTCGCTTATAATAAGATCATATTTTTTTATACTGTGCTACAATAATATTTTAATGAAAATATTTAGTTCTTTTCTCATTTAAAAAAAATGTTTACAATTGTTAGGTCAATATGTAGAAACAAGTTAATTTGGTGACCGTCCGCGCCGACGGTCGAGGGGAAAATGCGAAAATTCTCCCCTAGACGGCAGCCATTTTGTGACGTCACTGCGCTTCACTGGGGGACGTATTCCAATTTTTTTTGATGAAGACCTCGCCCTTTTTTTTGAGATAACGTTTATTTATATATTTTTTTATGAAAAAAAATATTTTTTTCAATTTAAACTGTGTTCGTATCCCGTTGCACAGGCGGCGTTATGTTCCGTTAATAAACCCGCAAAGTTCTGGAAAATTGGTTGAAATGTGGGGAACGGAGTGTCTTAGCACTAGATTCCCTCTGCAGAAAAAAGCGAGAAGCCTCTTAAATTTCTCAATTGTATTTTTCAAGTGAGGTATATTTGAACATATTATTATTTACTAATTAATCTAAATTTTAAATGCGACGAAACTCACATATTACAATTAGCAACTAAAGTAACAATTTACTTTCAATAAAGCATATAAAAAAAGCATACAAAAGAAATCATACAATTCCTTTAAAAATAAACGCCAGTACGTCCCAGTGTGCGCTTCAATCGGCCTCCCCCCATTGGCCGGCTGAGATGGGTGGGCGGGGCCAGGATACGCCACGCCCACCACGGTTAGGGCCTTTGAAGATAACCCGCCACATCGAGGCAGGCGCTTGGACGCGCTACGCGTTGCCTTTAAATATAAAAATACGTTATTTTAATTCAAAAATCGTGAAAAAAACTATTAAATACTATTGTATAGTAAAGAAGTGATGAACAATGTGTGTGTGACGTATTACAAGGATAGTCGTGTGTTGTGATTGTGTTTTTTTTTTATTATAAATTAATAGATACTTCCACAGATAATATATCTTCCAAACTGTCAATTTGATTTGTGTTTTTTTTATACTTAAGTGTGGAATCCAAATTAATAATCAAGTGAAATTTTAAGCTGGAACAAACAGTAGAAAAAAAGAAGCACCGACGGATGTACTTATGAACGGATCAATAACTCTATAGCGCGAAATCAAAATCGAGGCCAGATACAATCTAATGTACGAATTTGATGCAATTATGTAGGCATATAACAATTTACATAGCCCTCATTATAGCGTTTACCTTAGTTCATTTAACTATTGAAAATAAATCGCAATAAATAACAGTGAAACTGCAAAAAAAATGACTGAAAACTATAAAATATCGTAAAAAGACACCAAAAATTCCATTAAATATATCAAAATTTATAATTCCGCAAATTATAACCAATGTTTAAACATAGAAAACGCACTTAAACAGTGACCAGCAAGTGGGTGACCTATTATGATACCTCCTATCATTTTAGTGATAACATAACATAGTGTTAAGACACTAAGTTTAAAAAGAAAAAAAGCTGCCGCCCAATCAAGTAGATTCTTCGCGGGGTGTACCAACCGGCAAGATAGCCGCTGATTCGAAGTTACAAATGTGCGGCTGGGGCGGGCAGGGTGGCTACGCACTAGAGGGATGCGTGGACACTGGCCTGCTTCGGCCGCCACAACCCCATACAAGCCAGCTGGGTACAGTTTATGCGACGAAACGACGACGGAGAAATGGGAAAAGGTGAGATTTTTTTTATGAGTAGGTAGGTATGCGGATTTTATGTGCTTATGAATTTTATAAATATTTCTACTTGTAAGTAGATGTATATTTATGTAACCATTTTAAATCTATCTAGAAGATCATATCATTTATATATTATAGGCATAATGCCAGGAGGAAGGCTTGACGATTTTCAGCCGATTTCATAATATTGTTACTATATTCTCCGCTATGATATAGAGTACCTTAACGTTGAATGGTAAAATGATACCTTTTTGTAAGGCTTAAAATTACTTTTATACTTTTATGACTCGAAAATTCCGCAAACCATGTAGGTGCCATGCGGATTTTTTTATTTTTGAGGAATTCTGTAAATAAATCCCTGCTTCTATATAATTGAGTAATGTTTTTAAATACACAATTTGAACTAGAATATGATTAGATTTTAGATTATTAAACGTATAAACAAGTAAAATAAGTTTTAATAGTAAGAAGGTTATAGGTATTACCAAAAATGTAGTCATAAAATAAATGTTAAGTCGCTCAATTCCTATCACATTAATATTTTTTACATTAATATTTAAAATCCCAATATAGGTATTGATAAATGTACTCATTAATTATTTGAAAAACTAAATTAACAAGATAATTATACATTACATTATAGGTAATTAAAACTTCTATAGTAATATAATCAATAAATTAGTAGTTTCAATATACGTACATAAAAATATATGTATAAAATGCGTTTACGCAGTTTTTTGTTTGTACATAAATTATTCATTTGTTTATATAAAAAATTGTTGTAGTTTAAATTAATTTCAATTATTTTTATTAAAAAATACATTTGTCTTATCTATTTCATATCAACTTTATATTTTTTAACGTCATATCAAAAAATTTTTTTTTTATATCAGTTAGACTGGGTACAGTTGTAACATATATACCCATGTACCTATTACCTGCGGAAAGCTCGCGGCTTCGCCCGCTTGAATCAAACAATAACTTATTTACTAATCTGAATTACTTTCATGTTCTGATTACTTTATTATTTTAAAGACATGAATAGGATTACATTGAAAATAGAGGCTTAAATTCAATAAATAAATAATTTAGTTGAACCAATTACCTTCATATTGATATAGCTTTTTTATTTATGAACCGATTTGAATAAAATAGGCACTAAATGTTAAAAGAAGTTTGCCAAAATATAATAGTGAAATCTTCACTTAAATGGCTTAAGCCGATTTTGAGATTAGCGTGAACAGAGAAACAGACAATTTTTGTTATTTTAGGTTCTATTCCTTAAACCCAAATAGTAATATTTTTTTTCATATATCTTCCATGTACAGACATGCTATCAGTTACAATTTTATTATATGCAAAAAATATCTTCTTTACTTACTGCTCTCTATCTTTTTCTCTTTCAATTCTTTATTCTTTATTTTCTATTACTAAACTCTAAACTACAGCTCTATATAGCCTCAATGTTGCCAAATTAGAAATAAAATTTTAACTAGCTTGCTTTCAATCGTTAAATCAAAGAGCATATCGAATATTCCGTTCAAAAATTAGTTTCGGCATATTAAATAGATTTTATTAGCAATATATGGGGTGAATAATATTTAATCGATGGTACTCAATCAATTTGGGCCGTGAAATGTGACGGTTACGAGTAACGGGTATTAAAATGTAGGCACCTAGGCACTAGTTAGAAGTTCCATGAGAAGTTCCATGAGCAAAATGCATATATACCTACCTATTCTTTTTCCAAGCTTATATACCAGGCTAGGTAGAGGGAAGCTAGTGTTAAAACACTCCGTTGCCAATTTTCTGCCGAGTTCTGGGGCATTGCATGTTGAACGTCGGAACTAGACGCCGGGCTTTTGACCTGGATTAACACTTAATGTGAAGGGAATTTTGCTAAAATACAATAGTTAGTCTACATAGTTAATCTACATAGTTAATCATAGGAGTGATAGATGAACATATTTTACTTTTTATTGATACTTACTAGAATTTGAACCTATAACAACTGATTTCCCATAATTACAAAAACTAAATGTCTACATTAAAATCTACATAATCCATATTACACAAACATTATACGTACCTACATACATTTTCCATTATTAATTCATTATCGACTAAAAAGGCAAGTCTAATAAAGGTGGTATGGAAATAAAAAACAAAGGTTAAATCGAATATTGTGCTTAAGGCACTCAATAAATTTCACGTAAGTAATAGGTGATACGTGTTGATTGTTAAGTGGGAGTTCAAATACTGGAGCATTTTTTATTAAATTTCACGCATTATTATTAGAGTCCAAACGTAATTCTTAAAGTAGTAATTTTATTTCAACTTCACGCCCATAGCAGGGTGGGAACCTGGGAACCTAATTTTAAGAAACTCTGTGCTAACTTCCGAACCGAATTCTCCAGGCACTGCATGTTGAATGGCGGAATACAACGCCGTGCTTAGCCTTGTTAGCGGTAGCTAGTTAGAATCGAATACACAACCGTCGCGTTTACAATCGCACCCTTGTTGCCTTGAATTATATAGGAGAATATTTGGAAGGAGCTTAGTGTTAAAACCCTCCGTTTTCCATAACCGTCGCACATACTGTACTGATCATTACACGTTACATTAATAAGTACTTATAGTAGACGATGCGGAAAAACGGAGAGCGGAATATTTTCCCGTTACATTTACTCTGCCATCATTGGTTCGTGCAGATACCTTAGGTCCCAGTCGGTATTCCACCGTCTTAGCCTATGTTGAATGCTTTTAGAAATTATTTGATTTACCACCATACTCTTTTTGCCATCACACCTCAGGAGGAAGACAGAGGTAACTTGGGGACCTAGTGTTAAGGGATCCATTTTTCCCTTTTGAGGTACGGAACCCGAGACAATATTTTTTAATCCGAACGGTAGCGAGACAATCTTTTTTAAAATGAATAAGATACAATCTTACTAGCTAACTTAGTGAATACCTAGTGTAAGTTTCATCTAAAACGGCTTAGTTTTCTTAGATATGATCTATCAGCGCATTTCTGAAGAAATATATCAATTAGATAGATAATTGACTTCACAGTGAAGTTCTTTTCATTTATTTTTTTTATACTTTTATACTAAGTTTGTATTTTTTAACGCACTAACTGCATTATTAATGTATCACTATTAATATGGAATAAGTATCTACTTTTAATAATGAGTGGTAAACATATATCTTAGGGTCAACTTACTGGTAAGTCTAGAATATTTAATGTAACGAATGTTCACAAGTGAATGCCTGTTCGATTTCCTGTTAAGGTAATGTTTATACTATAAAAAAGGAATCTATAACGTAATTTATTACACTATTTTATAATACATTGTATAAATGTATTTTCGAAAAGCGTTAGCTTTAATCATTTCCGGTATACAGGAAGAACTTAGTGATAGTACACTCGTTTTATTCAATGTAAAGGGTTGTTTCAATCTCATTTTGTTAAAAAAAAATGTTTCTTTAGCTGCACGCTGTATCCCGCACATAGCAGGGTAGGCTGGAGGGAATCTGAGAGCAAATACTATTTTTTAACGTGACAGTGGGGGATTCCATTTAATATTTTCCTTCCGGTAACGGTAACGGTAATCGCGGTGTTGAGTTCCGCCATTCAACACGCAATGCCTCTAGAATTAGGGGAAAACGGGAAAGGAAAGTGACTTAAGGAAAACGGAGTGTCTGACAAATACTAGACCCCTAAGTTCCCTCTGTGATGAAATTTAAAAAAATCCACAAAACCCATCAACATATCCTTAAGCTAGTTTTTAATAAAAACCTTCTTTAATACAAACACAGTTTTATAAATATTTTTTTCCACATTTATAGAGGCAGCCAGCAGACACCTGCTGCAGATGCACAGACCTACGTACCTACTTGCCATTTGAACTCTTACCATTTCTCTATATTAAATTATTATTGATATAAAATTATTAGCTTTAATACATTGATATATTATACAAGTTAAAATACCAAGTCGAATTGTTTATTTCTGCGATTATGGTTATTTAAATTTTAAATTTGCGGGCTTGTATTGTTAATTTTTTTATGGGTGTATGTATATTTCTCTAACTTCCGGTGTTTAATGTTTTTTATAGCAGGGTAGGTAGAGAACCTGGGAACTTTATGTTAAGATACATCATTCCCCACTTTAAAACGAATTCTGGAGGCATTGTGTATGGAATGGCGGAACTCAACGCCGCGCTTTGCCTCGACACCAGAGCGAAAAAATGGAAATATGAATTTAAATAAATATTTCATTTCCTCAGGTAGGGATGGAACCCACAACCAATCGGTTGACAGGCACACTTTCTACCCTGCGCTACGACTGGTCTTGTTATATATATTAAAACAATTAGTACTTAATTAAAATAACTTGATTAAAAAATATATGCAGTAGCTTTTAAAGTTAATTACTAAAACATTGTTACTTAAAACAGGAGGAAAGTAAATTTGTGATACATTCTTGCCTCAAGGTGTTCCGTAATAGTACAAGAATTACTTTTATATAGAGTAATTAAAAACTTAACTAAGTAATAAAGGTTAAGGGAAAAATATTAATATTCTTATAGTTTCACGCTGTATCCCGCATATTGCAGGATAGACAGAGAATCTGATGTTAACATACATACCTACTCCGCTGCCTTTAAAGCATTTCCAAAATATTTATATAATTTGTGGGTATGTATTAAAAAAATATAGTTTCGAGTCCTCAACTCCTCACTCAAGGGAATGATTAAATTAAACTATATTTCGTTTCGTATCGTTGATTCGTTTTTTCATCAATCAACAGGCGATAATCAGAGCTCGGACAGAAGAAGGAGAATAGAGTGCTTATACACTAGGTTACCTTTACTTACCCCCATTTTTTTCCTTCTTTTCATAGCTACACACTGTATACCTAGCGAGGCAGCCAGAGAGAACGTAGCTCTATACGATAATTTCTGAATAGGTACCTCTTTCGCCTCCTCCACAGTACCTAATCAACCTCTTCATACATGTCCTCCGGGGGGTTATCATGCTTCTTGCTTAACCTTCCTTTATCACAATTCATCACTTATAATAATATATAATGCTAATATATAATGCAGATTTTAAATTTTTTACTTATTTTAATATTTGCATTCTGCGTTTAATAGGGAATCAATCACACATAATTACGACAATGGCCTAAATTTACGTTTATGGGTTATGTCACTTTTATTCTAAAACTGGGAAATTGCGAAAAAATATTTTATATTTCATTTCCTCGAATAGAAATCGAACCCACAAACGTCGTATTTACAATCAAATGGCCGCATTATTTATTACAAAAGTTACATTAAAACAGGAGGGAAGTAAACTTAAGATGCATTCCTGTCTCAAGGTGTTCTTTAATACAATTACTTCTTGATTACAGAATAATTAAATACAAAAGTTTATAAAGTTTAACGAAAAACGGCCGTTTAAAGATTTTAAGGTTGTAACGACGTTGCTTTTATATAAGGCAGATGTAATTTGGTGTTGCGTTTGAATTGGCGAGTAACTGGAATGATGAGACAAAATTATAGTTGGTTATACGAGTACATATTATATGGGGAAAGGGTAGTATTATTTTTAATGATATTTACTAGGTGTGTGTTAAGTAAAGTTAGTTATAACCTATGTAACAAAATTAGGTTAAATATAAGTTAACTTAATAAACAAAAATATCAAAGAAATTGGTGGATTATTTTAAAGTAAACATAACATAAAATAATTTAGTATCCCTGGCGAGGTAAGCAAGGAGGTCAGATTGCTAAATGTTCCAAACCTCGTCCACTATCATGAATGTCTATTTTGATGTTCTTTGGAGGTCTTTCTCTGATTTACATGACCTTCCTCCAGTATTAGCAATACTGTGTTCTCGAAGATCAACCGAGCTATTCTTCTGCCACTCCTACCACTCACTCTTGCATCATAAATCTTTTTTACAATTGTTTCGTCACTTATTCTCTCCACACATGCAAATCACCCAAGCAATTTATTTTTGAGTGGGAATTACAAAAAAATGTATACATAAGTACTAATAAAATCGAAAAATAGTTTTAATATTTTAGCATAACTCGTACTACAGTATAAGGGGAAAGGCAAATATGCACAGTAATAAATAAACTTTGTAATACGCCAACATTATAGCATTCTAGTCAGAAAAATAACAGAAAAAAAACTACTACGGCTCATTAATTTAATTTGCATGTGTGCTCAATTTTTTTTATTTTGTTTATGTATACACTCTATTGATTAATACATACTAAAAATAGTTTATGGTCGTTTTCCTTTGTATTTTTTTAACTAAATAATTCTATGAGTAACAGGCTTAGAACGGAGCGTCTTAACACTAGGTTCTTCTATTGAGGTACTAGGAAAAATATTCGAAGTTAAAATAGACTATTTATAACTAGACATCTAATTATACAGCGTGAAACTGTAAAAAAGCAACCGCCTTTATTTAAAATTCTTTGTTTTTTTGAAAACGTTTATTTCAAAAGTAGGTACAAGTTTTTATGCAAAATTCCAATAATAATTGAAGACCGCATAAAATAATCGTATATTTATTAAACAAGAATATAATTACCATACATTGTTATACTATAGTGCGTCCGAATAAAAAAATAAATTTCCTTATTCTAAACAAGGCATGAGGTCTGCAATGGCGCGTGGACACCGGCTTGCAATAATTACTAAGAGCATTTTGATTGAAACGCTATAGTGGATTAATGGTGAATTTTTTCAACTGCCATATTTGTGGATTCATTTACTGTATTTAATTGTTAGGCTTTATCCCGCATATAACACGGTAGACAGACAGAATCTAGTATTGATATATTTCTCTCCACATTTTTCTAAGAATAATGGATGTTGAGTGGCGTAACTCAACGCTGAGCTTTGCCTCGGGATGATGCATAGTATGCAGAGATCGTAATGAAGGCGACAGGTTCACGCTCACGAATAACGTGGTTCTTCATATGTAAATTTACATCCAGAAGTTTTTAGTGTTAGTCTCATAAAAATTAGTTCAAGTATTCCAGAGATTAGCCAGGACGAAAAGAGAGACCAACAGATAAAAACAAAAAAATATAATTTTTTGCTTTGTTTTCTGTTATCGTGGATTTGATGACATGCACTTGGAAAAATACAATTATTTTGAAATCACACATTTAAATTTTATTTATATCATTAGTCAAGTTCTATTTTTCTTAATTCTAGAAAGAGTTTCCTGTATCTCTACTTTGTTGAGAATTATAACATTTTTTAACTGACAATGTCGAACAAAAAGTAGGTAATTATATATTTCAATTACCAATCTATTTAATAAACTAATTAAAATTATATCTATATCAACATTTCATTTAATTTAACTCCGATGGTTGTGAATTCAAACCCAAGGAAGCGCTGGTTGGATGTCGTGATGCAGGACATGAGAGCCAATGGTCTAACCACCGAGGCCGTGCAAAGTGGAGTAGGTTGAGTAGAACCAGACTAGACCCGACCCTGGCAATAGCCGGGATAAATGCCAGGAGGAAGGAAGGAAGGAAGGAAGGTTGTGAATTCGATATCCATTTGTGGGAAACGCACATAGCAGGAGAAGTTTGTGAGGATAGACGTTTGTTACACTTTCATAGAAAAACTAGTGAACGAAGTTAAATAAAACTACAAAAGTAATTAACCAGATTTTGTATAATTTCACTATAATATAAAAATAGATTTAAGCGGGCGATGCCGCATTTCTGTCACTTGTAAACATCATAAAGTATGATTAAGTATTTAGAACGAAAACTTAAAAACTTCGTTTATGCCAAATAAGGCATGTATCCAGTGGCGCGTGAGACGTGACTTGTATATTTATCAGACAGTGTGTATAATAGCTTAATTTCTTTATTACTATAAAGCTATTTTTTAAGAGCCTCTGCCTTCCTACTAAAAGGGATACAGCGTAAAGCTGACTGTAAAATAAAATCTATATCCTCACACACAAATCTATAAATATGCTAAGTAATTTAAACATTATCTATTTCATTAATTGGAAGCGATAGCGAAAATTAATTACATTAGAAAAAAAAATATTAAAAAATCAATTAACATTCCATATGAATATGCGTTCATATATTTGCTATGTAAAATGAGACAGTCATTTGAATACTGCAACATGTATATTCTATGTGCCTGATTAATTTAATTGGATAATAATTGAAAAGAAAATATTAATTATTATCATTACCTTTAATTTAACCTATTATTTATGCTAATTTTATGTAATATTTTTTTAACAAAATATGGATATCTATTTAATAATTAATTATATGATAATTCCTATAATCAACACGCAGTGTCTCGAGAATTTGGCGGAAAGTGGGGAACGGAAGTATCTTAATAGGGAATTGTTTCAACACTAGGTTCCCCGGTTCCCTCTTCCTACTCTGCTGTGTGGGATACAGCGTGAAGCTAAAAGAAAGGAAAAGCGTGATAGGAAACCGTTTAAATACTCCTTTTCGTATTCTGGCAAAATTGGGCACCAGAAAAAGAAGATGAAAAAAGCTCATTTCACTAAATGGGAATCGAATACACAACCTTCGCCTTTAAATATTTTTTGCCTATAGTTATTGTAATGTTCGTTCTCTTGGTGAAATGGAGCATTCACATTAAGGAGATAACTCTGATCGTAGATACAAAATGATAGATGGAAGCTATTCACTTTTAATGTTCTGATGTAATATAGCCTTCCTCTTTTAATTCAAACTAGCAGTTCCTGCGATAAGCGTGTTCAATTAAGCACACTTGTCAATTTTATAAATCAGCTTCACGCTGTATCCCGCACACAGCAGGATAGGATGGCACCTAGTGTTAAGACACTCCGTTCCCCACTTTCTGCGGAATTCTGGAGGCATTGCGTGTTGAGTGGCGGAACTAAACGCCGCGCTATGCCGATTCGTGGATCAGGGATCGAAGCGACTACACGAAACACGACCGTCTCAGCTTTATAAGATTACTATAAATTACTTAGTATATTTCTGCTAGGGATATATATAAACTTTGGTTCCATTGTATTTAATTTGAAGCTTTCACGACAAACAATGATGTTATAAAAGCTTATGGGCAAGCGCAATAACAATTAAACAAGTCCCCGGACCGTGGCTGCTACTTGACTTTGAGTAAAGAAAACTAAAATATACAAAAATTCCATATAAAAACTTCATAATAGATACCTATTAGGTGTAAGAAGTCTGTCTATCCGTGATGGTCGTGGGTTTGAATTTTATGGGGGGTACTGTTTTTATCTATCTATATTAAGAGGTAGAGTATGTTTAGTGATCCTGCTAATATTGGTAAGTACTGGTTCGATTTTGAAAATTTTCCAGTGTTGGTTTCCATTTATCGAGTTAGGCTGTACACTATATTATATCATCACTACTACTTTTACTATCTGACATATAAAAAATGACATGAGCTTCACGCTTTATCCCTAGCGGGGTAAAACGTGAAACGGACTGTTAGACAGAACAGAGACCAAACGCTACGATCTCTGCATATCTCTTTAGCCTCGTCCACTGTCATCAGCCTCTGGATAATGCTCTCCCAGGGAACTTCATGCGAATTATGTGTCCTTCCTCCAATATCATTGATGATTGATGTAATTTCTAACGTCAACCGAGGTCTCAGAGTCTCAGATCTCGAGTTTCAGATAGTATCTGAAATATCTGAAATAAAAAAGGCAATTAAAATTCAATTAAATTTATATTACGTATTTGGAATACCAACATTATTAAACAAAAATAATATTTTTTCATAAAATATCTACTAAATAAATAAATAAATTTCCAGTAACAAATACTTAATTAAGATTCCTTCCTTCACTCAAATATAATTGTAATGTTATAATAGTAACATCTATTTACTTAATAAAAAGTGACAATTGCTAGGAACGTTGTCAACTGAAAAAGATAAAAAAATAAAAGTATATTTAATTTAGAGGCAGTTCTGGTAACACAAGCGTGTTATAGTTACCACGACGGCTGTGGGTTCGATTCCTATTGGAAGAACTTAATTATTTCGTTTTTTTTTATTTCTCAACTCTGTTCGAAGTAAACATAAAAGCGTCAAGACGGAAAGTGGGGAACGAATCTCTTGATGGTAACAGAGTGTTTTAACACAAGGTTGCCTGGTTCCCTCCGTCTATCCTGTTATATAAGAGATACAATGTAAAGCTAAAAAAAATAATATTTTTAATTGTTAATTTTTTTCAATTTACCACGAAGAGTCCTAGAAGCAGCCACATTTTATTCGTTTAATTGTAAATGGCGATGAGCTTATCGTTTCTATCAAAGTTTTATCGGAAGCTTTATCTTTATATATGTATTATACATTCCGTATTTTCTTTATTGCATTTTTAAAAAGAATGACGTTATCATGATGCAATTAAAATGTGTCTACATACTCGTGGGTATTATGTTTGATATTCATTATTTTTAATTTAAAAATATATTTAGTTATTGTAAAGTCCAGCTTGTATCGGCCAATTTATGAGAGGTTATAGATTTTTCTTTCATTTTTCAGGTTAATTTTTTTTTAATAACGATAGTAATAGTTTCTGGAGTGAGCACAAGTATAGACTTGTGCCCATTTCACAATAGTCTGAGGTACGGCCCACCTGGCTCCCCTATTCCTACACTAGAGATCGGTGCATTGCGTGGGAAGGTGAGCAGACCAGAGCAATGCCTGGAACTTGCTACCATTTGGGTAGCAAGCCTTGAGGAGCTACTTTAAAAGTGCACTAATGCTTACCTCGATTGACAGACCTCCTTCCTACCTCTACCAACACCAAATTCAAAGTGCCGCCTTCGAAGAAGATTAAATAGATGATATTTCTAGAAAGCCCGAGATCTCGTCTGGAATTAAAATTTAAAAAATCCCATACGAATCCCGTACATTCTATTTCATACATGCTACATACAAACTACATGAATTTCTATCTATGACTTGATTTGGTCATTTCTTTCATCTCAACTCTACTCTTCTTTTATTTTTCAACAATTTATAAAATTATGTTAAATATATTTTTGAAGTGATAATCCAAAATGCTAATAAAAAAAAAAACAAAAAATCATAGGCCGTCGTAAAAAAGCGTGACGTTGATTTCCGCTAGTCAACAATCAATATCTTGACATTTGGGAAGAAATAGTTCTACGGAAGTGTTTTAATAGTAATGGAACATCTTCGCATCAGGTTCCCAAGCTCTCTGTGCCTACCCTGCAACGGGATACAGCGTGAAACTAAAAATCCAATATAACAGACAGACTTAGTTATATAGATGTGAGCAAATCTATTATTCGCGTTTCACCACAGCTATGGGCGTCACGGTGCCCGCGCCCGCTGTACTGCCTGCACTGGCGCGATCAATGCAAGAATGCGCTTAATGATTTTGTTCTTAATAGTTTATAGTGTTATATGGTGTGCTTTCACGCTTTATCCCGTAAATTGCAGGATAGATGGAGTAAATCTAGTTTTGAGACTCTACCTTGTCCACTTTCCATTTTTTTCTATCATAGCTGAGAAATGGTAATGAAGGATTCCCTAAAAATAGTAACGAACCTGACACTAAGTGAGGATCAATCATATACAGTCGTGGATTCTTAAGAAATAAGGAGAACATAGTGTGTTAACACTAGATTTCCTCTGCCTACCCTGCTATATAAAATACAAATCATGTAGGTTCAAAAAAGTAAGTACTTTGAAATTTTACATTTAATTGAGATTTCCTCGATAATATCCTCCCCATGCAAAGATGCTGGCATTATCTTATTAGATAATCTATTGTATCGAATAAAATATTTTTATCCTTTTTTTCTTAATAATGATTTTTTTATTTTATCTGAAAGTCGTGAAATTTTTGTAAATACTTAAAAATAATATATTTTTTTGTACCTTTTTTGTCACTGAAGACAATTTCTTTTAATTTGGCTCTGGGCTGCAAAAAATGATATTAATAAATCTAACTATGGCAATATGTAGCCCTCAACTTCCCTCAACCCCCTTCGTTTTTCGTGGACTATAAACGGCAAAATCTATATTTCTATTTTTCACCTATTTTAATATAAAAGGAATTTAGGGAATACTTTTTTACTAAAAAAATGTAAACACTATGATAATGTGCATAAGGTAGAAAATAATAATAAAACGTTGGAATTGTAAAAGAAGTCCAGATCGTGGAGCACTGGTTCGGTTCCATTATTTTTATGATACTCTTGTTTGAATTCAACATTAGTCTTACAAAAAAATGCGGGTAATTGCTTATTTTAAATAGATGTTTCTAACCTCTCCAACAATAGTGCGTGACAAAAATAGAAAATAGAGAAAATCTCCGTCAAACACGCGTGAACACCAGGGTTCTTGTGTACCAGATATGCTGATTTAAAAAAAAAACCAACGATTTATAACTGATAAGCCATCTGTCTCCACGACTCAGTGAATGTATTGGTTTTTATTTACGACTTGTCAAAGTGGCAGTAGAAAACGACTTATTCGCATAAAATCGCTTTTTCTTTTTCCTTTGCGTGGAGTTCTAGAGTTTTTTTTTGGTTTTTAAATGTCATCAGTAGGTTTTCTATTAATTACTGTTTGCAATTCTAGCGAGCAATTTCTTGGTTGGTGATAATATGATGTTTCCGGGTGTGATATATTTAACGTTGTATTCCGCACAAAGAAAGGGACAGAGAAGGCAGTGGGAACCTGGTGTTAACACACTCCGTCTCCCATTCAATCAACTGCCGAATTCTGGAGACACTATCGCCACTCAAGGCCTCGAGAATTCGGCGGCAAATTTGAAACGGAGTATGTTAACATTAGGTTATCGCATTTATCATGGTGAATGTTCTGAAGAACCTGCTACCCGTCGCCAAAAGAACCGCACAGCACGTCACAAACTTAAATACCATCCACACCATCTGGATACGTGGCACTCCACTACTGTGCGGTTTCGTAGAAATTTCCTTCCACGCGCCACCGAACTGTGGAATGGCCTACCCGCGTCAGTGTTTCCAGGTCGGTACGATATGGGTGCCTTCAAAAAGCGCGTCTATCTCCACTTCAAAGGCCGGCAACGTTCCTGTAGCTCCTCTGGTGCTGCACGAGGTTGTGGGCGGTGGTGATGACCATCTGGTGACCCGAACGCTCGTTTGCCTTGTCCTTTTTCCATAAAAATCATCACCCCTGTTACATGCGGGATACAGCGGGAAGCTGATATCACAATATTATCAGTACTGCCAACTTTGTAATATCAATAACAAATATTAATTTAACTAACTGTATTCGACCTTTTAATAAACAATCGTAGCTGACATTGACTGATTATCTATAATCATCTTCGCAACAAACCAGAGTTACTTATTACAATTACGTACAAACACACATACTATCTAGATTATACACATGAATGCAATCTTATATTATTTTTATCAATTTCTTACAAATGCTTTCTAATTTCCACCCAAAGGATTATTATTTTCTTTGAACAAATATAGTATCTATGTCTTAGAGAATAACGCTTAAAATTCGATGGCAAATAAAAAGTAGAGTATACATGGTAGAGCTACCATACATTAATCATAGAAACCAAATTGTTTAACAAATATTTCTTTTGAATTTAAATTATACCTTGTACTTTAGTAATAAAGCTTAAAATAGGTTAGCAGTATTGTCTTCTTAAGGTGAAGAATACATCTTAAGATTGACATTTAAATAGTTGAGTGGAAGTGAAAGGTGATATTTTTGATTAAAATTGGAAAATAATAGCGTCTCCCACGAGTTCAGTGTTCGTAATCGTTTTAGTTTTTTTTTTGTTTTATAAATATTTTGCTGCAATTGTGTGAACTGGATTGCCCTCTTTCTAATATATTTATATTAGATTTTATTTTTCTAAAATAATTTATTATTTTTTTCCACTTTTATTTAAGAGGCCGAAGCTACATAAAAGTGTCCATAGGTAATTAAAAGAAGATTTCCAAAAATTCCGAAAGAAAAAGGAAAATTCCTTCCGAATTGTTGGGATTAACTCTATGGTATTTTTTTAATTGTAAATATATAATATATACTGAGTAATTAAGAATATAAATAAGAAAAGAAATCATTATACTAGAAAAAGAGAGAGAGATAGAACAAATAACGAAACAGAGAATAAAAAAGTGACACAATAAAATCTACAATTGCATCTTTATTAACTACTCGGAGGAATGAGTTATTTCACTCATTTCATTTGTTCGTTCTGTTATTATAAGGAAAAGTGTGACGTCGATTATTATGGATAATTGGGCGGAAAATCGGAGTCCTCTAACACTAGGTTCCCTTAGCCTACCCTAACCCTATATCGCGGGATATAGCGTTAGCTAACAAAAAAAAACTGATAATAGCTACAAAAAACTTCAATTATATATAAAACAAATTTTCATAAAACGGAAGCTAAAATATTAAATACCAAAGACTCTCTCTATCTTAAGATGATCAAAACTTGTAAAGAAAATGTTTTTAATTTTCTCGCTTCACTCAACCGAGTACATTTCCATTAATTAATAAGTAATAATAACTGTAGATAAAAATAGCTGTAATGACCATAGAACAGTGATTGCAGTAAAAGTGGCATAGGTTAGAAAAACATTTTTTTATGCTTCACGCTTTAACCCTAGCGGGAAGCCAGATGAAACGGGACGCCACATATGGTCTTCTATACCTCTTACGCCTCGTCTACTGTCATCAACCTCTTCATATGTGTGCGTTCCAATAGAATCAAAACTATGTTTTCGAAGGTAAGCCGAGGTCTCCCCTTGTCTTCTCTCTGCTCACAAGTAACACAAGAATTCTTCACTCGCTAGTAATTAGTAAAAACATAACATATTATAATAATTATAGGTATTTCAGTTATAAAAGCTTAATGTCATATTGCGAGAGGCTGTTATGACAATTTTGTGTATTTAATAATTAAAAAAAATAAACCACATAAAATTTGTTTTTTATGGAATGAATGAAATGAAGTTACTAAATTCAAATTTGGCGTATAAAGTAGGAGAAGTAGTAGGGGAGGAAATTTCGGAAATTGAAACTGAATTGAAATAATTATGTTTAAAATTAGCAAATATATTGAACTCATTTGAAAAAAATCTTAGCTAATATCAAAAAATAAATAGCATTTCCATAAAAAAATCTTATTCTCAGTACTAATAGCTGTTTACAAGTTTAGACCACATACTATGGAACACAGTACTGCACTTTTTCTTACAATTATCCCTCGACTGGAACATCCGTGAAGTGACGTTGCTTGGCGATGAATGAATCTAAAAACATTTATAATTCGTTTAAAGGGGTTCAAATCTGTTAAATATATGCTGAATTTATATTTTCGTGTATTTAATTTGGTAATTTTATTAATTTCACATTATATTCTTTATAGCAGGGTAGGCGGAGAGAACCTAATTCAAATAAAATCAAAACTCGTTTTTTATTTTTCGCACGGATTAGAGACTTTACACATCAATCCATACCTATATTATAAATTCGAAAGTAACTCTTTCTGTCTGTCTGTCCTTTACGCAATCAGGGCCAAACCGCTAATTTAATTGTGATAAAATACTCATACAGAGATACTTGAGGGTCTCGGGATGAACATAGGATACTTTTTTTTCTCATATTTGCAATATTTTCGACATATACCATATTAAAATACTTATTAATTTGACATGACATTTATTCCGCCATATTAATAACAACTGTCGTTGCTAAGCAACGTTTTGTTGTTGGAAAACGTCACCCAAAATGAGCTTGCTTAACGCATCTCTCTATTCAAAACTGAAAATAATTTCGTAAATATATTTAATAAATATTCATATAGTTCAAGCGGGCGTAGCCGCGTTTGGGTCCACTAGTTATATATATATATATATATATATATATATAAATTAGAGACATTGAATGGTGGAACTCAACGCGGTGTTTTGCTTGGAGCGTAGAAATAAAAATATTTCCCTCCCTCGAGTGGCATCGAATCTACAATCGACCGTTTACAGTCCGTTGTTCCACTGCGTGACCTCGTTATATTATTATTTAGTATAGGAAAAAATATTTAAAATTTTTAACGCAATAGTAACGTTATTAAGGCAAGCAAGAAGTTAAATCATCAATACAGCTCATAACAAGTAAAAGTTGTTATTAATTTAATGATTTATCGAACAATGTATTACGATTAATATTTATTTATTTCACTTAAAATTGACTATTTCTCAAGGAAATTATAAAATATTTGAATGACATTTTGTAAAAATGCATCTGCCTGCAATTATTATAAGTATTATCGTGGGCGGTCGCTTCGTTACATTAGAATGGAACTAAATTGATATGAATATTATTAATTTTAACGATATTCTATTAATTTTATTAATATGTGGTTTATTTATGTGATAAGGACATTATTTGTCAAATGTATATTACTTTTTTCACTTCCGGGGATATCCTGCTCAAAACAGGGTAGACAAAGGGAACCTGGGAACCCAGTTTTAAGACACTCCGTTCTTATTAAGACATTGTATGTTGATTAGCGGGGCTCAACGCCGATCTATGCCTTGTTACAAGAGGAAATGAAAATATGAAATATTTAATTTCCTCCAGTAGGAGTCGAAACCTGTCGCTTGTGCCTATATATAGTAATCCTATAAAACGTTTCTGTGGTGTCTTCTAAAAAAATGTTCTTTTAATTAATTAACTTTCATTCTGACGTTGCAATTTAATTTAACTTTTAAATTTACAAATATATAAAGATGTAATCTTTTATAATATTAACAAATCTTAAGTAACATACTTCGTAACAATGAAAATATAGTTTTTATATTTTTCCACTGCAATACAATAGTTTCTAGCATGAATCATTACTATTTAGGTGCAGTTGGCTGTAATTATTCTATCTTAGTCATCAATACAAGGAAAAATTAAATAGATATTTGTTTTTTTTTAATGGATGGGACATGTGTTCTTTGCGTACTATAATAAACCAATTTTTTTTTAGCTTAACGTTATCTAAAATATATACGAGTATGTAGCAGGGTAGGCAGAGGAAACCTCGTAGTTACCCTACATTTCTCTGAATTTTGGAGAAATCGAATTGAAATCGTTAATGAATTTATTCGCGAAGTGGGAAACAAAGCCAAAACCGTCGCGTTTACATTCTGTGCAACTGAGGCCCACTGGTAAAGGATGTAAATATAATAGTAATAAAATCTCTCACTCTGTCTAGTACTACTTATTATCAGAAAGAAGAATTCACACAATCCATTTTGCAAGTTAGTTTCTGGTTAAATTTCTACGAACATAAATAAAAACTAAAATCCAGATAAAATTTCGAATAATTTGAAAATAAAGAAAATTAAATATAATAAGTAATATTATTAATAGCTATATACTATTTAAAAATCGCTGTTTCCAAAATTAGTGCCAGTTTTGTTTGGTGTATTTAGTAAAAATAACATCAAATTAAACCTAAGTTATTATTCTTCCAGCAAAAAATCGAACAGAATACCCTTCCCTAATTACTCAGACATTTTTTTCACTACTTCTACAAATAGTACTACTTCTACACTAGTTACTAATAACAAATATAATATATACGTAGATATACTTAAAAAATACATAATATTTATGTACATATATATATATATATATATATATACATATATCATAATTGATCCTTATTACACAACATCAAATAAATGTTTTGGAATTCATTCCACGAAATATATATGGGTAGCGTCGGCAAAATTATCCTATTCACGTTTTGGTAATTACACCTATTATTTATGATTATTCCTAAATGCTTTACATTTCTTTTTTTTGTATTGTTGTCGGTACTATTTCACGTATATAACGAGTTATGATTAAATTGTGGTATATTTTACATATTTCTTTTGTATAGCAAAATAGTCTATGCACATTATTATTGGACTCTACATAGACAAAATTTGAGTGAACGTAGTCTCTGTTTTATACTAAATTGGAAGCAAGATCTACCTTATATTTTATAGAAAAAAATATTAATTAGTGATCAGTATATAGTATATTGTTTTTAACAAAACGCCAATATTCAATACCCTTTTTCATTAAAATAAAGTACTTGTTATATATTTTTTTGTCTACGGTACCACACACCCGCACCGCGGGCAACGTTTAAATAGCTTATCATTATGTAATTACTATCATTGTTACACACACTCGCATATGGTGAGGATGTGGGAATAAAAATCTATATTGAGATTAAGAATATTTCTGAAGATGTAGTGTGCTTTAATTTTAGCTTTCACGCTTTATCCCTAATATTAGGGTAAACGAAGAGAACACACAGTGTTAATACGCTACGTTACGTACTTTCAAATTGTATGTAGAAAAAAAAAATGTTTATATTAGCAATGCTAAGTTGTTAAATTAATATCTAATAATTTTTTTAACAGTCTCACGCCTTTCTGCGTTGCAGAGTTGAAAGAGGGAACATTCTGTCACACACTCCGTTACCTTCGAAAAAAGGGGGAAGAAGATGTTATAAGTTTTATCTATCTGTGGCACTGTAGAAACGATATGATTGTTATGGACTGAATCGATATGAGTGCGATTTTCTTTAATTGAAAACCGTGTGTCGTTCTTGGCTACGTTTTATGAAAATCTGATTAGCAATTTATGAGCTTCAAGCACTTTGACAAGACGAGGTAGCTAGTTTTTAAAGAATTTTGTTTTTTTTTTTATATTATAGTTGTGCACTCAACGCCGCGCTTTGTCCATCGAACCTACATCCATAACGTTAGATCTTAGACCGTTATACTACGCCACTACGCCATATATTTTAATTATGTTTGATAAAATAGATATATTCTTATATTCAACAATCGTTAATTCGTTTAATTAATTCAGAGGAAAGCGTTCATTGTGTAAAGGGCACCGCTTCGAAGAATTGTAACGGCCAATAAAATGATTTAATTTTTTACATTCGTAAAGAGATTGGCTTGATAAATGTAATGATTTATATGTTATATACTAGTTGTGGCCCGCGATTTCGTTTGTATTGACTTTAAGACATTAAATTGAAAATTCCGTGTTTCTTCCGTTGTCGTGGAAATTTGGAGAAATCTTTCCTTAGCGTTCTGTACTTCTATTTTCTAAATCGAGATCGATCGAAATGTTAGTCTTTTTAATTTAAATCTCTTAAGTATAACACTATAGATACCTGCTCCGGATATCCTTTTTATATATACTTATACTCATACCAATTAAAAAAGTATAGACATTCGGTAAGTAGGTAAAAAAGAACAATCTTTGAACCTAATGCTAAAGCTAAATGCTAAGCTTTTACTTCTGGAAGTAGAAAATAATGAGACAAGTCCAGTGTTATGGTAGTCTGTTCTCCACGCACAATCCAATTTTCGAGACATTGAGTGCTTGAGAGGTGGAACTCAACTTGAGAGGTGGAACTCTGTACCCAGAGCGAGAAAAATTACAAATACAAAATAAATAAACAAAAACCATATAAATTTACTGTTACAGCAGTTACTACTGTAGAATTTAATATGTTATAATCCATACGTCAAAGGAAGTTCACGTTTTACTTTGAACGCTAATAATGAGTTTGTTCGTAGATGACACCTTGGCTCGCCTGCAATTAAATAAGTCCGGTTAAAGCATTATACGTAGGTTTCTTATATCTAGTTATAGAAAGATATTGACTGTAAAGACGACAGGTCGTGGCTTCAATTTCCATTCAAGAAAATGAAATATTCAATGTTTCTTCGCTCTGGTGTGGCAAAGCCTAACCGTGGCAAAGCGATTTGAGTTCCTCCATTCAAAACGCAATGCCACCAGAATTCAGCGGAATGTGGGAACGAAGTCCTGACATTAGGTTCCCTCTGCCGTTCCAACTGTGTAGGATAGACCGCTATTGTTTTGCTCCTAATCTTTCTTAATTCTGTACAGTACTTGAATCTACTAAGAACTAGTACTGACTACTTGTTTATATCAAAAAAAAATTCAGCTTTTTCTCGTATATAACGTTAAACAGGCAGATTTTGATTTTAAGACACTGCCCAGCTTATACTCGAATACTCATATTGTTTCTAGTGGTAGAACACAACGGCACTTTTAGTCTACGAGAGCGGAGAAATGAAAAAAAAAATGACTTAGGGAATCTGGGAAGCTAGTGTAAAGACAAAGGAAACGGAAATATCAGATATGTAGTCTCTTCAAATGGGAATCAAACCCACCACCTTTCGCGCTTACACAACCTTTGGCAGAACCAGCCTCATATTCTACAATAATTATAATTAAACAAATAATTATAACCACTGACTCCAATCCCACAATATTAATGAGTAAAACCTCCACCAAAACGCCTCATAAAACGGTCAATCGCGTTTGACGTACAGATGTTAAATGTTTAATGATATGGAAAACTCTTTGGTTTAGTAATCCTATATGGTCTATACCATTCTGCGGAACACTCGTCTTAATTACTTCAGTTATAAGAATCAAATTTCTTTGAAATTTTGACGGTGTTATATCAATTTTGGTAGTCTTTATTATTTGGCGGATACGGATGAGGTTTGTTCAGCAAATTTTGGTTATTTGATAAGTTTCAAGCCACTGCTAATATCGGCTTACATTAAGAGTCCATGTCCAAAACGAATGGCTCCTGGTTTCGGGGAATTACCTTAGTATCAATATTGACTGGTGCTAAGAAAGTTGACCGAACATTGGTCGAATCCGACTGAGTGAACTGCAACTTGCTTATTAGATTTTGTGATTTTTGGTATCATTTTACAGTGTTTCGTGTGAAGGGATGATTTTTTTTCTCTGTTTACATTTGTTTCTCTTACGATGTGGGTTGAAACTGCTTGTTGAATTGTGCTCTTTTCTACTCTCCGCGTGAGAAGCATGTGATCATGAATGACAAATTTTGTCACATCATCGGAGAAGACTTGGTGAAGATAAAGCGTGATGTCTCGATAATTGGGCGGTGCAACGAAATGTCTTAAAACTAGGATTGCTTCTGCCCTAACATGAAGCTAACCAAAAACTTTTTCCATAGCTTGACGCTCTATCTTGTGTTTATGTTATTGAGCTTTGAGAAAAATATATAAAGCAACTCTTTTCTTCTCTCGCGTTTAGCAAAGTATTCAGTGTATTTTTATTTTTTTCTCCCAATACACCTGCATAGAGTGAATAACACTAAATTCATAGGTATTGAAAAAATATCTATCCTTTAAATGTAAATAAAGAAAATAATTACAAAATGCACCAGGCTTTATGGTGCAGCCACCATATTGAATGTTATATCCCACAGAGAAGCCCAGTACGTTAATTGAGACATACATCAGCGCTTGCGTCCATGGTCGGTCTACAGCCTTAGGGGGTTAGCAAAATGGTGTATACCATTTTTTAACGATTTTATATTATGCATTAGTTAACTATTATAAAATGTATTTGATTAATCTTGATTTGTTTGATTTGCGCAGCGGCACAGCGTTTATTAAATAAATAATTTATAAACATAATTGGTTCGATTTTGAATTATTTACCCGAACGAAATATTTTTATTTCCACACTCTGGTAACAAGGCAAAGCGTGGTTTGAGTTGTGAATTGAGTTCCACCACTCAACACGCAATATCTTAAAAACTGGACGTAACATTGAAAACCAAATTGTTCATAATTATAAAATTCTCAGATATACCCTTTTACATTGCACTGTACTGAGCTAATACACACACTGCCTTCAAATTGAGATCTGCACAAAGGTTATAAATAAAGAGATATTTATAAATATATAATAATGATAATGATGCCTCGTATGAAGAGAGTTTATATATAGTCTTGCTGGTAATGCATTGTTTTAGATAAAATGAATGTTGGAAATAATTGTTATTGCAAATACTATTCGCGATGAATTTTAGAACCCGAATACTCTTTGTTAAGTGGCGCAAAGCGCAGCGTTAAGTTCCGCTACCAATCACGAAATGTCTTGATTTCCGAGAGGCAAAAGAGATTCTTACAAGTTCCTGCTACTCAAAAATTATTGCCAACAATGACATTATTAGGCGGGTCGTAGCGTAGTGGCACAAGCGTACCACCGTAAACGCGATAGATTGTGGATTCGAAGCAATGGAATATTTCATATTTTTATTTAAACGTTCTAATAACGAGTTGAACGTTGAACTCTCAACGCCGGAAATGCATGTTGACGAAATGCCTCAAGGATTCGACAGAAAGTGGAAAACGAGTCTTAATGGGAACTATGGATATTAACACTAGGTTCCCAAGCACCCTCGGCGCACCCAGGCAAGCGCGGGATACAGCGTGAAGCTAAAATCTTAAAATCCACGCAAATAGTTGTAAATACACAAATACCTACATCAGTATCAACATAACAATGTTTACAAAACCTCTAAAAAGCTTCACGCATCGCGAGCTTTCCTCTACAAATCTAACATACAAATCGTTTTCCACTGCGTGTCGCGCTTGCGTGTGCACCACACATAACGCCCGACCACGTGGTCGGATCACGCAAACTGAAACACTCAATGGATAGCGTGTTAGCAGTTTTCGCGTGACGCTGGGCGTGGGCAAGGTCGGAGGCTGAACATGGCTATCCTGGACAATAACCTATGTGGTGTGTTTAATGATTGTTTAATTTGGTGTTTGTATGGGTTGGTGGGATGTTTTTAGTGGTGTCTTGATTTGATTCTGGTGTTCTTGGTTTCTTTTGTGGTATCTTCATAATTTTATGGGATTGGGTTGAAAATACGTCCTCGATTTATTAACTTAGAGGCATGTTATATTAAATAGCAACTATAGAATCATGATTTGCATAGCTTTTGCTAATGCCTTTTTCCGTACTAATTAAAAAAATATATTTATTCAAAAAGAACTCACTGTTTCTACAATAAATAGTCTAAGATAATTATTATAAAATATTTAGTATTATACTTCCCGCTGACTTAAAACATCGCGTTTTGCTCCCCAAGCCAAGGAAATTAAGATAATGAAAATATTAACGTTCCTCTGAATGTGGATTGAACCTAAACTCCACATGTACACAGTCAGATATTTTTCAACTATGTAACAGTGTAATAAACTTGCATTTTTTGCTTCAAGCTTTCTCCTGTATATCGGAGTAGACAGAAAGAAACCACTGTTAAGATACTCCGTTCCTCACTTTTCGTCCAAATTTTGGAGATAGTAGGTATGTTGAGTTGCAGAACTCAACGCCCCGCCAGAATTTGCCAGAACAAATAAATAAAAATAACTTAAATATAAACATCCTCCATGTAAAATTGAACCCATTACCATCGGTATTCACAGCCAAATTCCTTGCCTTGTATAATTCATTCCTTCGTTCTTACCATATGTTGAATAAAGAAAAGACGATCCCCAGATTAGTTTCGTGTTACTTAATTCTAATCCTACGAGGTGTTTGTGTTAAGTAGGTGAGAAAATCACTTGTACTTTCTATGAAAAGTATTCAATACTACTGATAAGTCCTGGATTTACTCGGAAGGAAGATTTTTTTCTAGGATCAGAATGAACTAGAATTTACTAAACTTCTAATAGAAGACTATTTCTAAAATAGATTTTTATCTATGTCTATCATTAAATTGACAGGTATACAGATAAACAAATAATTGTTTTTTATAAAAAATCTCAGATACATATATAAGTATATGCAATTAATATTTTTATTAAATTAAATTTTATCTTATATGGAGATTAAGTAATATATGTTCGTTTGAGCTTAATTTGAATTTCGTTTTTATGATATTTTGTATTTTTTTTATATTATCGTTATAAAATCTTATAGAAAATGAGAAATTAATTCACTAAACCTATATTACATAACTTATTTATATTATTTTAAAAGTAAAAGTAAAATATTGTAAGCTTTCATAAGCAAAAGATATCTCTATTATAGATCAATGAACCTAAAAAAGAATGTTTAATACCTACCAACTTATTTATTGGGAACCTAAAAATAAAAAAAAAGAGTTGTATAATCATTAAAAAAAGAATTTGACCTTGAAAAATCAAAATCTATAATAACCAGAGAGTAACGCATCGTAATGGTAGCCCGGTGGTCAACATTTGCATATCTCATTGTTAGTTTGAAACAATAATTTTGCCTTTATACTGTTTTTTTTTCATATAATCAGTGGTTAGACGAATTTAGTGATTATCGGCACTTTCTAATAAAGCCTCGTCGAAATTCTAATTTATAAGGTTTCTTTTTCATCAAAATACAATTTTAAATGTATGTGTACTAGCAACCTAAACGCGGCTTTGCCTGTATAAATTTATTATTATATAGAATGCCAAATTATATATTTTTTTTATAGAAATTGCAGCCTATGTGCTATTCTCATGTGTATTTTATATTACTGTAAAGCTTAATCCAAATCCGCTTATTAGTTTTTGCGTGAAATACAAACAAACATACATCCTGACAAATTTTCATATCTATAATTCATCCACCATCTTTAACATGAAAAAAATACTAAGCTCTACATTTTGTTATACATCTCTGCGTCATCATCAAAAAAGTCCGCTTTAAATGTAATTATTAATAAATATCATATATATATATATATATATATATAAAACGGACATTTTTACCTATAAAGTTAATAAATGAACAATAAAAGTGGAGAATTTTTTGTGGAGCAGCGGGATGGAGTCATCTATAAACGTGACGTTCGTGAATTTGATTCGCACTACACAAGAATAAAGTATTTCCTTCCACTAGTAACGAGACAAACGCGGCGTTAATTCCCGCCACTTACTTATTACAATACTATCGCTAAAACTGGACGAAAAGTACTTAACGGAGTGTCTTAACACTAACTTACCTCTACTTATCCTGCTATATGAATACAGAGTGAAGCTAAAGGAAAACACTAATAAAATTTAATACTGAACTAAAAATAAGCAAACTTCTCTAATATCAATCTACCCTGCATCACTCCACCGTATAAATAGCCATATAATTACAAGCATTCAGCAAACATAAGCCAAATGACACGTATAAAGTTGTCTGGTGGGGTGAACACCCTAGCTATCTGCCCATCTCGGGACTCAAACCCGTCAGCTGACGCCGGCGTACCGTGACGCGCGTTGCGCATTCGGTTACTTAGTTAACGCACAATAGAGACGTTTGTGCGCATTGAAATTGTTTTAATTGTTGTAATTTTTGTTTTTAATATAATAGATT
Organism: Heliconius nattereri; assembly: GCA_013403645.1. Taxonomy (NCBI): domain Eukaryota; kingdom Metazoa; phylum Arthropoda; class Insecta; order Lepidoptera; family Nymphalidae; genus Heliconius; species Heliconius nattereri. The sequence continues at coordinate 7,218,401 of JAAIXI010000228.1, forward strand.
AATTTTAATATATATTGCATTGGAAAAATTGTTTTTTCAATAATAATATTAATAATTGTCAAGAAGTGATTCCTTGTGTTTTGTTTCGATACTTATTTCTGCTATTTATTTAGTTCACGTTCGGCTTTACACTGTATAGTATAATGTAGAGTAAGGAGGAAGACAAGTGTTAAGACACTCCCTTCGTTCTCTGCTTTCCGACTGCATTTGATACACTATATGTTAAGTGGAGTTTCTCAACGCTGAAAGACCAAGAAAAAAGAGTGGAAAAATTATAGCATCTAACTCCGGAATGGGGATAGAATCAATAGCAGTTAAAGGATACGATGACCTTCAATTTATTAGTTTTTCTGTAGAAAGAGAAATACAAGTATTAGCAGGATTTGTCTGTTCAAACTTGAAATGCTACAATTACCAATTTGACCGCCTTCGATACCAAAAAATCAATAAGTCGTTGGAAGCATGCCTTTTATATTAAGCATTATTATTATATATTCATTAAATGGAATTAGGCATTTGGTTTCATTATATTTTCAAATAATATGCTTATTAAGAAGTATTAATGTAGCAACTACGTATATTATACAGATTTTTAAAGATATACAATTTTTACTAATTTATCAACTAACTTTCTAATACACTATTCTTTTTCATAATAGGAAAGATTTCACCGAAACAAAATATACAAAGAAAGAAAACTTTATAACAAAGGTATACATACCTATACCTTTATATTTCGTATCAATTCAAGACCAGCGAAGAAAAATCGAAGCCAACAGTATCTCGAAGTGAAACAGATATAGAGCTCTTCTGTTTGAGTTAGAAAAGGATCGGCCACCACGCCCCCTTCTTCTAAGCTACTCTAGGGCAAATTCTTTTAGGGAAGTCTATAGCTATAAATGGTATTATACCGGGGAGTATTTGATTATAGTATATTACAAGCGATAGAGACCCTTAATGTTATTCAATGTAGAGACAGTCTTGTAGATTTTTGCTTGTGAGTAATTTTTCGGTGTCCATTTATAAATTCAGCCTGCCCTATCACTGTTAACTTGTGGTTCTTGAAAAATAAGGGAGCATTTGTCATATATACTTTGAAAGGAATGGAAGGAAATGGGAATGTTCTGAAGTTGGACGTTTTCGTGACTTGTTAGAAGAAATGTTTATGGAATTACTTTTGAGTTTTAAAAATGTCAGTTGCAGGTGTAATTGAGTTTAGGCACAAAGCCTGTTTCAAATAAAATATAAAATTTTTAGCTATATTTTTTTAAGGGTAAAGGATATACATTTATGTGACTCTACATATTATTTCAATCATTAACAATTTTTCACCATATTTGCTATAAAAACAGTTTATAAATTTATAAATGCTTTGGGGAACGGAGTGTCTTAACACTAGGTTCACTCTGCCTACCCTGCTGTATGATTCCTGAAATATGCTGTACTCCGCATGTTACAGGGTAAGCAGGGGAATCTTTTACTAATAAACTTCGTTGCCAACTCACCTCGTAATTTTTGAAACCTCCTTCCACCTCAGTTCTCTGCACTACCAGTTTGAATCACGGAAATCAACACCACGTTTATCTTCTAACTTACTTCCCCAGTAATCGAATGTATAACCATCGCCATCCCGATCATATGTGCCATATGGTAAAATAAATGTAGAGACTAAGAAATACTTGTTAATTCGCGTTCGCTATTCGAATGGACACTTACCTGAGGGGTTATTGCGTGAGTAATTATCTACTAGCTAGCATCACGTGACCGGGGAAAGGGTAAGGAAAAACTCCAAATACAATTACATTTTGAAATTACTTTCGTAGCCGGATTTCTGTATTGTAAGGTGAAAGGTATTTTTTTTTGTTATAATGTTTTTTTTAAGTTCACGGTGTATCACCGTTGAGCAGGGTAGGCAGAAGGCACCTGGGAACCTAATATTAAGACCTTCATCATCTCTCTGTCTTCCCTTATTTGTTCTTTAACCATTCAATTAATGTAATCTATATCTATATATATATATATATAAAAGGACTTTTCCTCACTGACTGAGATAAGACGCGCGCACAGCCGTAACCGCTGTGCGTAGAAACGTGAAATTTGGTTAGATGTTTATTTTCGTAATCTGGACGTCCATTAAGAAGGGATTTTGAAAAATTTTTAAACCTCAAGGGGTGAAATAGGGGTTGAAAGATTGTATGGATAAATCTTTAAAACGCCACCGACTATTATAAAATTTAAAATTTAGATTTTTAAAAGTATTTAATTGAACACGTATTTCATCGTTTTCTAGAATTCTCCCTCTAAGGGTGCAAATAAGAGGTTGAAAGTTTGTATGGAAAAATCTTTAAATCGCCACCGATTTTTATAAAATTTGAAATATGAAATTTTAGAAATATTTCATTGAACACACGTTTCGTGGTTTATTAGAATTCACCGCTAAATAAGAAAGCGAAGCTGTGCGCGTCCGCTAGTATATAATAAAATTTAACTCGTCGGTGTTTGGACATAAAAGTTATTTGAGAAAACCTATTACCTATAAGGGACATTTTTCAATGTAATCGAACTCATAAGAATGCTTTTTAAAATTTTGTCTGTTTAGTCTCAATAACAGCTTAACCGATTTAAACGTAGTTTTTTTTTGTATAAATTTATTAAATCACGAAAATTTAGAGTTTCAGATGAGAAAATACATAATTATATACTTTAAGCAGACAAAGCCGCGAGAGGGTCGCTAGTGTACTAATATGAACACCAATCGATCACGTCTACCGTAGCTTTCTTATAGCATTCATCATATAGAATCATCTATAGGATTTCTTATATTTTTCCCTTGTCTTTGATAAAAACTATACTTTAATTACGGATTTATGGCTAAGTGTCAACTTTGTTCACGGTCTAACTAACAATGCGGTGAGAACTGCGTATTAACTATGAGAGAACGTTTAGATATAAAAAGTTTATCCGGGAGTTAAAATTGATCTACCTTCTTTTCTTCGAAAAATAGAACTATAAAACTCCTCGAGACCTTTGTGGTTCAATGGAATAGAGTTTATCTGTAATCGTGATATTTGTGGGTTCGATCCTCAATCGGGGTCTCCGGCAGATAAGGATCGCTGCGCGGCGTTGAATTCCGTCGTTTAACACGTAATTTCATTAAAAATTGATCGAAAATATTCCAAATTCTATGTATCCTTTTGCCTATCTTACTATCAGCGTAAAAAGTGTAGCTGTAACAAAATAAAAAATCTTAATTTTTTTTCATAATAATTTCAGACAATTTACTAATTTAAATTCGTATACAATCACTGACTACTTGACTTACACAGCATTCAGCCAGTCATAACCAAAAACACCACTATTACTAGCATAAGATAAAAAACGACAAAACGCAGAGAATTTCAGCACTCAATATATAAAATCTTGAATTTGACCAAAAAACCGACAAACGGAATAACTCAATACTAGCTTCAACCTTCCCATCCAAAGAAAAAGTGAAATTGAAAAACTAACAACTAACAATTATTAGTACATTTCAATCGGAATTCCTTAATAATCTATACAAAACGTTAGTTTAGAAAGCACTACTGAGAACACACAAAGTAATTATAATATCTTGACAGCACTCGCTTGTGACTAATCGTGGTAATATCATGACAATAAATCATTTAGTACGCAATTGTCAACAAATATGTCATTTAAATTGTATTTATATACTTTCTACTGAAAGAAATAATAATTATTAACTTTTTTTTTCTGTTTTAATTATAACAATTATGGCTTATATGTAAAGTAATAGGCTACTTGTGGCGCAGGGGCACGAGCGTGTGACTGTAAAAGTTGAGGATTTGCTTTCCGCTCGAGGTGGCATTGGTTTCCATTACTCAACAAGCATTGCCTCCAGAATTCGGTTGAAACTGGTGAACGGAAGTGTCTAAATGGGAACGGAGTGTCTTAACATTAGTTTCCCACTGCCTATCTTTCTTTTTGCAGCATACAGTGTGATACTAAAAAAAGCCACGACGTTAGGCCCTGAACTGAACTCAAAACGCCTCTAATACAGGCGGAAAGGAAAATGGAGTGCCTCAACACTAGTTACTCTCTACATTCACAGATGTGCGTGAAAATCATAAAATAAAAAATATATATACATATTACTACTGAAATAAACACTGAAAAAAACAAGCAACTTTAATGCAAAAGTATGGTCGATAATAATTTTACCACTGCGGTACTTTATAGCGCCTGAAGTCTACGGTTAATTATCTATGTCGTTTTATTTGTTGACTTTATTACTGATATTTAAAATAAAAATATTTCGAAAGGTCGCCCTGGTGCAGTGGGACAGCCATGATAAGCGCACTGGTTGTGTGTTCGATTCTCATTCAGTTTCATTTTCCAGCTCTAACAGACACAGTACGGTATTAAGTCATACTCCAGAAGCAATATCTCGAAAACTTGGGCGCAAAATGGAGAACTGGGTGTTTTAACACTAGGTTCCCTCTGCCTAACCCACTATATTCGGAATACAGTGTGCTGCAACTCGTGGGTTCGAAACTGAAATTAAATAATTAACATTTTTATTTACCTCGCTCTGGCAACGATGCAAAGCGTGGCGTTGAGTGCCACCACTCAACATGCAATGTTTCCAAAATTCGGCAGAAAGCGAAGAACAGACGTGTCTTCTTAGGTTCCCAGATTCCCTCTACCCACCCTGCTATATACAGAATACAATATGAAGCTAAAAAAGCAAAAGCATACAAAATATAAATCTCCAACTAATAATAATATACATGCAATTATAATGCCTCTATAATAACAATTTTAGTACGTCCTTCAACTAACTATTGATTCTCGATAACAACTAAGTTTTAATACTTAAAAGCAAGTAGTTGTTTTTTTTTTTTGCTTTAAACAAAGGCATTACCTCTGCTTATTGTACAGCGAGCAACTGTGTCAGTAATTAAAATGATTAGATGATGCTGTGGAGTGCGTTTATAAGCGATTTTGTAGGGAATTTAATTTAAAGATAATGATTCTTTTTTAATTTTAAGAATTGTTGTTGTGTGTGGTGTTGTACCTAATCTATTAAAAAAAAAACAAATATCGTCATATATTGTCCTTCCCATCTCACCTATGACAGCATATTTTATATTTTTTATGTAGAATAAATAGTATACCATACTTTAATTTTTTTTTTAACTGGCGCGATATTTACATTATTATGATTGGGTAACACTTGCCATTTGTTGCTTTAAGTAAATTAGGTAATGAAAAAAAAATCTAAGCATAGAAAAATATCTACAGATAACTTGAACAATTTTAAATTACGGAAGCATTAAGACAATGCAGTAGCATGAAAATAGTTTTTATCATTCCTAAGCATCAATAGATAAACGTTGGACATAACTTATAACCACTAAAACCAATCACAAAAACAACATATAGCCAAGTTATATTATTTCCAATAAATGTAAACAAAAATTTATTTAAAAAAATCAAGATTATAAGCATTTTTGTTAATCCCGCTAACACTACAACCACACAAAAGTGTTATAGCGTTTATAAATTATGTAAATTATAAACGTAGAGCCGACTAAGAGGTTGTTGAGGGGATTTTATGAAAAAACTATACTCTACGCTCCGTCTGGTGCTCATTAAAATAATTGATACCACTGCGTTATCTTTTGTTGGCGGAGAAATGGCTGTTGCGGATTGCTTTTGCGAAACGGATATTTTGATATTTAAATGTTGTTTTAGTTACGTTGATGTTACTTTGTGTGGGTAGTTTTTTTGTTTATTTTTCGGACTTTATAATGTATCAGGGTAGGCAGTGGGAATCTGGGAACCTTTTGGTACGTTCCCATTATGATACTTCTGTTCCCCACTTTATGTCGCAATTTAGAGGCACTATAAGAAGTCCACCCAAAATATTTTAGGTAACTAGCCTAAGTAAGATATTGATCATATCTCTGTAAGAACGTATGTATTTCTTAATCTGTTAGAGCTCTTGGACGGTTGCAATTCCGCTAAGTTAATTCTTTTGTACTTTTTTGAAATACTTTAAAAAATGTTATAACAATGGTAACATATGATATTTTAGAAAACATATTTAAATTTATATAAATGTCTAAAGTCACTACTATTTATGAAAGAATAAATATAAAAAAATCTAAAAACAAGAAACTAACTTTTCTAGAAATTTGCTATGATTAAAGTTACTATGGTGATGCTATGTTATAACATTTTGTATCGCTAGTTGTTATCGCTCACTCTATCCATTGAAGTTGACCTTTTCAGTTTTTGCAAACAATTAAAAGGTTAGAATTAAATGAAAAATGCTGCGTTTGCTACAATTATAAATCATTTATACTTGTACAAATACAAGAATATTTAGATTAGAAAAAAAAATCTATCTGTATATATATATAAATCGATATAATTTAGCTTATAACATTTAAATAGAAAGCTTTTTTACGTAATATCAACAATTATCCATTAGTATTTTAAGTATATATAACAAAAAAAAAACATATTTGAACCATACATTTTTATTAATATGAAAAAACAAGAAAAATTGCGTTACGTTTCCCTTGCATACCAGCGTAAGTGGAAAATAGCTTATTAAATGGAACCATGCCGTGTTCCGTCTTGCCAGAGCAATTCCCTGACAATAATCCAGTTTCCCCGAATGGGAATCGAACTCATAACGATCGCGTTTTGTTTAAACATTATGATAAATTATCATGCACACGTACCTATTTTGTATAATTAATGTCAACACATTTTAGTTTTTATAAATATAATAGAAAGACTGCAAATTGAAAACGAACGAAATCATTTATACGTCCTTTTTTTGTATAATATATATATAAAAAGAGAGAAATAAAAGTATCTTAATGGGGATGAATACAAGGTTCCCAGATTCCCCCTTCCTATCCTGCTACAGGATAGAGCGGGAAGCTAAAAAAAATATATAACAACTTCTAAATACATAAAAATATGTCCGTCAAAAGCTCTAGCTTACGCCAAAAGCTTATATATATCGTCATATAAAATAAATATCTCCAAACTCAGACAGACCGAGGGACGCCCACTAGTCTGCGTATAAGTAATCAAGCCGTATGAAAAGTAAATCCGTACGTATACCTTAATTCAATATACGCTCTTTACTAATCAAATAAGCTGCGTTTAACTCTATCTAAGCGGGACGTACACTGCGGTTGAAAAACGCCGAGTCATATAGGAGCGGGTGATTGGATTTATTTAATTTGATATATTTGTTGATGTTATCTGATAAATTACTATTAGATGTAGTAATTAACGAGTCTTTTAGTAGTTTTTGTATTTCTTTTATATATTTTTTTTGAGAATTTGATGTATAAATAATTCATAAGTCATTCATTTGTAATTTTTTTATAAAAATTATGTTACGATTTATTGAGAAATATTACGTACGTTATAAAAAGCGGTTCAGCATAAACATATACATATGTCATAAAACGAAGAAAGTTATAAATACATCTAAAATATCATATGTAATATCTAAAATCGCGTCCATTTCACTATATTTTCGTCAACGAAAAAAACGAAAAACCTTAATTTTTCAAATACAATAACAAAATTGACGTCACGTCGCATTACTGTCCGTCGCTCATCGCCGATACAAAATGCATTGGCGGGTCGTCACCGAGAATCCAATAGGTTTTCATTTAATAAAACCCTTTTATTGGTTTAACTTGGATTTAGTTTTATACTATACTAAGCGCTTTATGCGGCCTTTATTCATTAGTGGAAATAAGCCTAGTATAAAGCTACCATACAAACTACTAGATACAATTCTAAATTAAAGTATTAGATTAAAATATAAATTATATATCAAAACAAATATATATTTCGTATAGATAGTTCCTTGTATGCGTCGCTCTTTAAGTTAGACGGATTCCCCGGTGTTTGGTGCAATTCATATACTAGACAACCAATTAGAATTGCAATGAGATGATACCGTTTTATCATTTAAAACCGTAATACGTCGATTTAAAATTGATAATTGCTTGTATTATATATATTGGGTAGAATATAAAGTCTATTATACCTTCTAAGTGTTAGAACGTAGGAACAAAAATCTACTATGATTGGTTGAAAGGCGTGGTCCCAGTTCGATTTTTATAAGGAACTAATGAGATAAAGCTACTTACAATGGTATAAAAGTTACGCCTACAGGAGATTATGAAATCCTGGATTAGTGTAATCTTGTTTGTACTAACAGTTTTAATGATATTCATATGAATAACTATAGAAAAACCGCCAGCGAAAGGTGGAGTCGCAGTTTGAGCGTTTCTCAATCTAAATATATTGGAAATTAAGTATTACATGTCATAAAACACAAGGTGTTAAAGAAATACAGCGGTTTTGAAACCCTACAGTTCGTTGTTATTCGTGGCTGTTAATGCCGCGTGTAGATTAGTAAACGAAGTGGCGATTACTCTACTGGTGAAGGATAAAACATTCAAATTTACTATAGCTCCATGTTTTTCCCTGCATGGCAGGTTGATGAAAGAACCTAGTGTTAAATACTTCGTTCCTCACTTTCCGTACAAATTTTGAAACTACGTGGATGGCGAAACACAACGCCACACTTTAATGACATGTAATAGACCTCAGCGCTTACTAGAATCGGGAAATGAAAATAGTTTACCCTACCATTACTTACGATGATTGTAGCATTATTATTTTTTTGGACAAGTCGGTTAAGGTAGTAAGGACTTAACTAACCAATGAAATACTTGTCCGAAACAAACTCTCCATTTACCACTTAAAGTAACTAAATATAAATCAAAGATATTTAATTTTATTAAAATGTTAATATAAAAATATATATTTAGAAACGACTTCTACTATCCATAATTTGTATATACTTCTCTAAAATACACTACAAAAAAACAAACAAAATACAGAATTTAGCAGAAATCCAAACATATTTAAGAATCCCATGTTTATTTTAGGACAACGCTTAATTAAAAAAAAAGTTAATATAAAAAAATGCAGACACCTTGTCGGTCTATCAAAAACTGCATCAGCTGTGATTTATAACGAAGGCTTCACTCGTGTGGAATTGTTCGAACTTCGACGAATCCTAATTTTGTAGAGGTGATGTTACATTATAATTTGAATATAACAAGTTTTAGACCTGGCTTTACTTACAAAAAATTGCTTCACGCAGTATCCCGCAAAGCAGGCTATTTTGAAACACTCCGTTCCCCACGCACCGTCGAATTTTCAAAACATTCTGTGTTGAATGACGGATTTCGGAACTCCGCGCATTGCTTTGTTACAAAAGAAAAGATTTTTTTTCCTCAAGTAAGAATCGAGCCTATAACCATCGTGTCTACAGTAAGACGTATTGCTGCACCATGTAACTAAATCAATAGAAATACAAAAAAAAATAAGGCAAAGCACAGAAAAAATAATAATTTACCACAAAAATCGAACTTAGAACCTTCTATTGATATAAAGCTAAACGAACACAGAAGTATGCAGTGTAAAATCTTCTTTCGCGATCGATATCGTATTGCGCCGTTTAACTACTGTTTGACCGCGTCTCTCCAAGTCGACTTTTTGTACTAAATCGACCGAAAGTGAGTTTCTTTTGTTTTAAATATATAGTTTAGTCTTAGTCTTTTTCTTTTGTTATATTTTTTTAATTGGGCTACTTAATGTCTTAGCTTCCATTGGAACTGGTACAATGATATAAATAAAAGTTCAGTTGGTTTTTTGGCACAGGGAACCTGGTGTTATCACCACCGAATTCTAGAGGCATTGCATATTGACTGGCGGGACTTAACGCCGCGGTTTCCCTCGACGCCAGAGGGAAGACATGAAAATATGAAATATTTCAAAAAGTCTATCTAAAATATATGAAAAAGATCTTTTAGGAGTTTATGAATTTACCTTCTACACGTTTCCAACTGTTTCTTTTAATCGAGAACAAACCTACGACCTTTGCCTAAATAGATTATAACGACATCCCAATACGTAAATTGATTAAATTATACATAATAACCAGTAATTATTAATATAAGTACTCGTATATAAGTAGCTATTCTCACACTATACTGGGGCAAGGTTGCAAAAAAACTAAAAAACAATACCCCTACAAAAAATGACGATGACTTCGAACAATGATAATATGGCTTCTAATTGGTTAGAACAATTGAAAATTATACAAATGTAGATGCGAATTTGTTTAAGTCGACGCGTCTATTGACACCGATTGATTATAATGTTCAGAGTTTTTGTTGAGCTATTAATTTTTAAGGTTAAAATTATATTTAATTTCATAACCTTTTATGGATTGATTGAATTGGTGATTATTTAATAGAAAATATATATTTTTTAAGCTGTATCCCGCACGTAACAATGTAGGTAAGGGGGAACGTGGGAACCTCGGGTTAAGACACTTTTTTCTTCACTCTGCCAAATTCTTGAGATATTCCGCTGAGTTTTGCCTCAGTACCAGATCTAGGAGTGGGAATCAAACCCATAACAAATGCGCCGTGACTGGCTCAACAGAAAAATATAAAATGTTTATATTATTAGTTATTGGCGTAGTGGCAATGTCAAAGACATGACATCGACGGCATGTGACTGTAAATTTGACAAAGCGTAGCGTTAAGTTTCCTCACTCATCACGCAATATTTCAAAAAATATATATTTGAATCTCCCTTCAAATGTGGAAGAGAATAGAGGTAAATATGAAGATGGAGAAACAACATATAAAATCTAATCAAATAAGGTATGGTTTCCGAAACCTATAAGTTCCTAAGCCTTTATTTATTATACATTTACCAAAAATTCCTAAGTTTAATTATTATACATTTACCAAAAAAACAATGTACTGCGATGCAGAAGTAACAAAACCTTTTAACTGAGCTTGTGGCCATTTTATGTATTTTTTTTAAGTATAAAAAAATATTTATAAAATAAACATGCATCTATATTAATATAATAAAGCGGAAGAGTCTGTTTGTTTGTTTGTTTGAACGCTAAGATCTCTGGATCTACTGTTCCGATTTACTTTGTTTTTGTGTTGTATGAAAGCTGCACTCTTCAGAAGTGCTATAAAACATTACATTACACATTTGTAGTAATAAATTGAAATACTTTCTAATTTGACATGCAATTTATTCCGCCATGTTTATAACAACCGTCGTTGCTAAGCAACGGTTTGCAAAGTTTGTTTGTTGTTTTAAGAAAACGTCACCCAAAATGAACTTATATTTTGATTTTCATCCTTATAAAAATAAATATAAAAGTCACTTTGAGCATTTTATCTAGATTGAAATTATAGTATACTGTATAAAATTCTAATAAATAATCAAGGAGATGTCACAGATTCGAAATGACCTAGCCTTCATGCGGCTTAGTATGACCGACGCGAACGGGCGGATGACGATGATTTTCATACATTTTCGATCATTATTTGCTGTTTATAATTAATTTAAAATATTTTTTGGCTCTCTTCTTATTTTATTTCATATTGCTGGCAAAAAATATCCTTTTAGGTAGTTTTTAGGTACGTTTTCTAATATTAAGAATATCCTTTAGTCACTTTTACTTCTTTTGTTGGTTCATTTCAATTTCTCGCATATTTTTTCAAATAATATGTCTCTACTTATTATTCTTTTTGATTGTTTAAGCTTATATTTTATCTATTGAAAACTAAAACTAATATATTTAATAAATATTCTTATAGGTTTAAGCAGGCGTCGGGTCCACTAGAATAATATAATATGAAAAGCAATATATTTTTTTAACTTCAATTTCAAACCAATCTTCATCTTCTTCTTCTTCTTCCTCTTGGCATTAATCCTGGCTATTGCCACGGTCTGACCTCCTACTCAACCTACTCCACTTTGCACGGTCTTTTGCATCCTCGGTGGATAGACCATTGGCTCTCATGTCCTGCATCACGACATCCAACCAGCGCTTCCTCGGGCGTCCGGGAGGTCTCACTCCAGGAACTGATATAGCAAGGCAAAGCACTTCAAACTAATCTTCATATTAATATTAATTCTAATAGTCTATTCGATCCATTACCCGTCCCTCAGTATAAACGCATTAGGCATGCGCGTGTGCTCTACCACCGGTAACCGATACCCCGTAGTGGTCATTGTGCGAAATTGTTTGACCATATGCTATTTAACTATTACTATAGGTACTGTAGTTAATACATTTTGTGGTCGTCTAGGCGCAGGGTGGAACTGTAAACGCGACGGTAGTGGGTTCGTTTCTTGTTGAAGGGAATAAAATGTTTATTTTTTTCATTTCTTCGCTCTAGTGCCCGGCGTGTGTTCCATCACTCAACATGCAATACCTTCAGAATTCGGAGAATTCGACATCATTTTAATTTTAATGTAGGTATGTCTATTAATGACAGTTAAATGTTAATTGACATCACTGCGTGTGGCTATTAAAATTATAACGTCACTAGGTTTTACCTACGGCTTCGTCCTCTTGGACTAATAAGGATAACTAAGACACACATTATTAAAAGTAGCAAATTAAACAGTTGTAAAACGTACGATAAACGGACATTGAAACACAAAAAATATATATTTTCAATACAAATCCGCCGTTCGCGAGATTAGCTCGTAAGACCAAACAAACTCTTGAACATTATAATATGGATTTAAAATCTAATCTGTACTAGAATTTTAAAGGCAGTAGCGTATACAGATGAGTGTAATCAATGAAATTTCGGGTTACTTACAAAGTAGACCAGCTCAAACAAAAGTCATCAGATGAGGCCAGCTATTAAAATAGTATTAGGGCCGCTCCAGGGCAGGCCTGATGCATAATGATGGTATGGACAAGGAGATTTTTGTTTATAAATTATCGTGTTATACATTGTACAGTTTTGGTTCTTTTATTTTGAATTTTTAGGACTTTTTTTATAGATTTACGTTGTATCCCAGGCAGAGGGAACCAGGGAACTCAGTGTTAAGATACTCTGTTTGTTGAGACACTTCCGTTCTCCATTTTCCGTCGTTCTTGAGACATCAATGCCGTGATTTTATTTATGTGTATTGAAAATTTTGGCTATCATATGAATTGATGTCAAATAAGTCGTGGCAGAGGCTTTGACTGTAAACGTGAAGGTGGTGGATTCGATTTTTATGCAGAGGAATAAATTATTTTCATTTTCATCGTTCTGGTGACAAGACAGCGCTGCGTGGACTTCCGCCACTCAGCACACCATGTCTCGATAATTGGGCAATCAGTAAACGAAATTCTTAAATCCCAACACCAGCTTCCAGCTCCCTACATACTGAATACAGCGTGAAACTATAACTTTTACCATCCCATTCACGCATCTTAACCCTTCCATAGCCATAGAGTAATAAATAAAGTAATAGTAATATAACATTAATTTAATAAACTAAAATAACAATTAATATTAGAACTAAGGGGTAGTTCTGCTATAATCCGATTTCCAACCCCAAATTGTTGGTACATTATACCCCGCTTTGTTGTGACAGGAGTTAATGGTTTGGGGTAGGTACTGATATCTTTACCTGTGTATTGTATGATTGAGAAAAATACGAAATATTACTGATATTTATTATTTCTTTATTATTTAGTTTTATTCTGTATCTTGTACATAGCCGGGTAGGTAGAGGGTACCTGGGAACCTAGTGTTACGACACTTCCATTTCTTATTTTCTGCTAAATTCCGGAGGCATTGCATGTTGAGTGGCGAATTTTTATGCTCGCTTTGCCTCGTTACCAGGAAAATGAAAATGTTAAATATTTAGTTTCCTCGAGTGGGAATCGAATTTACAACTATTCAAATAAATAATATATAAATAGAATAAGTTAAAACAGAGTTTGTTTGGATGAACGCGCTAATCTCAGAAACTACTGGTTCCTACCTAGTGTAACCTAGTGTTAAAATACTTTTTCCCAATAACATCAATAATTGTATAATTATAAATAACACCCTTTCAATACTATTTATTAACGTTTTTACTATTTACCTAAAATAAAAGAGAATTTCAATAAATTTTTAACACAAATCTTAGTAAAAGATATAGAAAAAAAAACAAAATACCATATAAATGAACTAAAAAAACACGTACAAACACCCTAAACGTTACACATTACCTACAGTTTTCGCAACAAAATGGCTCGCATTGTATTTTGACAGGGGACTGACATCCACCTGTCCCCCCCGCCACGTGGATTGAGAGTAACAATTGCTATTTATCCGTACAGGGATAGGGATAGGGATAGGGTGACTAGCATTGGATTGCTTTATTGGCAAGGGACTGATGTATTGAATGGAAGTGCCTTTAAATAACGTTTTAGTTAGTATAATTGTTTTATTCTATACTTATAAATATATTAGATATTTAGTTAGGTGAATTACGTGGAACTTGAATTTGAAATATATAATGTGTTTTTACCATAGGAAGATAGATAATCCGGCCTGATTTCTTAAAATGAATACAAACACTGGAAGAACCTAGTATGTGATACTCCGTTCCCATTAAGATACTTCCGTTCCCCACTTTCTGTTGAATTCAGAAGGCATTATGTGCTAATGGCGAAACTGAACGCCGCGCTTTAAATTGTTATCAAAGCTGGGAAATGAAGATATTGAATTTCTTGAACTGGGATTCAAACCCACATACTGACGCGTTTTCAGTGTCGCCCACGCCTGTGCCTTTGCGCCACGATTGGACCCAAAATATTTTTATCAAATTCCAGGCAAATTTCGGAAAATTTATATTTTTTCCATATTTTTTCTAGTTACAACCTCAGCCTATTAGCATAATATCGCATAAAATAACTATAATAGCGAAGACCGCGTCTAGTTTCACTCACAATGATAAACTGCGCAATTGATGACAATTGCAATGATTTACGACAATCAGTCGCTATTACACAATATGTAATAGGTAACCTAGGACGAGGGCTAGGGTAGAATGCTAAATTATTATTGGATTTGCTTACTTTGAACAGAAAAAATGCCTGCAAAGGCACTGTACTACTAGCTGGAAAGGCTGTTTGTTGATTTAAATTGCATTTTAACTGCCTAGACTGCCTAGTTCTTTTTTAGGTTCACGCTGCATCCCACTCACAGCAGGTAGGCATAAGGTACCTGGAAATCTAGTGTTAAGCCACTTCGTTCCAAATAAGACGCTTCCTTGGCCCACATACCTTCAAATTTAAGAGCTATAGCATTTTGAATATCGGAACTCAACGCCGCGTTACGCCTCACCCCTCGCTACCAGAACAAGGAAAATAAAATATAAAATATTTCATTTCGGTAATTGAACCCACAACCTGTCATGTTCTCTGTGCCATTACTGGTATCTTACTACTGATTTTGGTCAATCAAAATTCTGCAGCCTGCTTTTCTAATTGTCGGCCCATAGTTCCGACAAGATCATTGATTGTCTTCCTGCGTTTCATTTACTCAGCCTAGATCTTCATTTAAGAATTTTTCATCTCCATCATCCACCAGCTCTTCGCCACATATCATTTTTTATTAGTAATCTTCAATTATGTCAATTTTCAAATCATCATAACCACTTCATTGAGAATCACAACCAGCTTCCCCAATCATAACCTTGTGTAGAATAGAAATGTGTGTAAATTATACGAGAAAAATCGACGGAAAACGGTTATTCAAACGAAGGCTAAGCGCAATGAAGCGAGAACACTTATGATATTGGCATACTTAATTTTGCTTGACACACTTGCCCAGCGATGTATGAACGTAATTCATTTGATTATTTCAAAATGGATGTTATTAATACTGTTTTACAGCTTATTTTTGTTTGTCTGTTTTATTGTTAGTTAGGTCGTTGTGTGGAGGTGAGTTTTCACAGAATCCTATGCTGATGCTGGTATTTAGATTTCAGTTTGGTTTTGTTCTTATTAACAGAATTGGTATTTGTTTTTTTTTAATATATTCAAAATGTATGCATTAATAGTTTAAAATATTATAAGAAACTGTTTTTTTTATTGAAGTAATATATTTTTCTTAGATTTATGAAGTAAATTTTAATACAGTATATACTTTGTTACTTTGCTTATAATTCAGCAAATTATCAGCCTCACCCTGAACTCTTATATTCGTTTACTTAAGTGCTTCAGAAGGTTATTTTTTTGTTGTGTACAGGAATATGGATAACAATACCGTTAGATTTTCCCAGAACTTCATACACAAGGTCAGCTATTTAACCCACACCTTGAAAAAAGCTGTATTGTGTGATAAAATACTTTTTTCATTATCTATTTATTCTTTAGTTTCACATTTTCATTGTGAATTTCCTTATTTCACTCACTTATTAAAATTCAACAGAGCGGAACTCAACGCTGCGCTTCGCCTCACCAATTATAGAAGATAGAGATATGAAGATATATATATATATTAAATATGAAGATTAGTGTAATTCTTTTCTCTTATTAAAAAATATATATGGACTATAGAAATAAAAGCATTTAGTGCGTCAAGCTGCTAGATTATTACCTTTTCTCTAGATTTTTTTTCTTCTTTTTAGAACAAATAAATCTTCTGCATAATAAATGATTACCTGCAAAAGAACTAGCTACTCCTCCACTCTGCAAAAAAGTGATGACTTAATTAATTTGATGAATTGAACCATCAGTTAGTGTTTTTATTATTATTTGCCAACATCTTTAAATTTACTTGCGAATGACCTTTTTACTTAATGATTAAAGTAATATTGACAGAAAAGGAAATTCTGAACACCTGTTCCTTGCCTCTTATTCCAGCTATAAGTCTGATAAGGTGAAATTGGATAAATTGGCTTAAATAGTAGTTAAGTATGCTACTTTTTGTCTTTATTCCATTTTTTTGTCAGGAAAGACTGTTGACTGTTGGAAAGACAGTACTTCGTCGCTCACTTTTCTCATATTTAAAAAAAAAGTTTACTGTGCAACATAATTATAGCGTTTTTAACATTTTTAAAGTAAGTAAGTAAAAGTAAGTAAGTAGTAAGTTTTTAACTTTTTTACTAAGGACGCACAAGCGGGTGACTGTGATGCTACGATTGTGGGTTCAATTCCCACTTGGGAAAATGAATTATTCAGTGCTTCAGTGCGTTAACAGTATCATACAGGCACTGGTTCGAGTCTCGCTACGTTCAAATTTACAAAATATCTACTCGACGCCGTTTTTCATCGAGCCAAATACGTAGTTTTTACTCTTTTCCATACAAACGATTTTTAATGGACTCTACAAGGGAAGAGCGGAGAAGAGGAGGGAGAGTTATCAAAATTAATGTCCATAAAAGATTGAATTATTGTATTTTACATATTTTGCTCATCTTATAACCGATTGTTTCTTATTAGCATTCCAAAGCTATTGTCTAGAATAATAATTGTTTAGTTGATTATATTCACAGTTTTTTGCGTTTACCCGTCAATTTCCCTACAATTTACAATTATTACGTAACTAATTACGTCTGTTTATTATTTAATAATCGTTGTTAGTATTAGTACTTGACTGTTCAAGTATTTGTTAGGATATAATGATTTATCGCCTTTATGTACTTTTTTATAAGAATATAATTTTATTAAACTACTGCATGAATTTTACATTTTTAAATACAAATTATATATTTATATATTATTAATATGATAAATATATTGGTTAGCTTCATAGTTTACTCCTTATATCATAGGCGGAGAGAGTCAGCAGAGGGAACCTAGTGCTACAAGAGCCCGTTTCTAATTTCTACTGAATTTTCGTCTAATACAGTGGAGAAACGAAACTATATTAAATTTAAACATTCTCACAAATGATGATGAAACTTACAACCGTCGCGTTTACAGACACTGTCACAATTCACCAAGACGGATGGATTGACTTTAATTTGATAATTTTCTATATAAATAAATGTACATAAATATCAAAACTTCTATTTATCTTCTATTTATAATTGATTAACAACACAGCACCTAAAAGATTACCTTGAAGGACCCTTCATAAATCATTATATCGTTCTTTCCTCCTATCCAAAGCTACCATTTCGAAATATTATTTTTTCAATTCCATGATACCATTTCAAAATATAATTTTCTTGGACGGCCTTAACCCTTAGTTCGTTGACCTAACTAATACGATTATAATTACATATACCACACATGACGCGTACATTTGTAAATATAGGGTGTGTGACGTAACCGGCTAGTTTTTGTTTTCATCTCGTTTTGGAGGTTGGGTGAGAAAAAACAACTAAAAAATAAGTTTTAGTTGATTTGGTGATGCTATAGTGGTGTTCTATGTTTATGGGAAGTGAATACGATTCCAGTTTTAGGATATTTTCGTTGTAAATTAATATTGAAGACAATAATACAACTATTATAATATACCACAAACTACGCTTACTAGGTATATACTCGTACTTAGATTTTCATCAGTAAGGTCGCTTTTACGTATTAGTATGATAGAGCTATATAATTTAAGCTGAAAAATTTATGATTTGTTGAATTTTCATTTCAAAAGATATAAAATACTAAAAATATGAACGATCTCCCCGATTGGACATCGAACCCAAAACCGTAAGATTAATACCAATTTTTCTCATTATATTTATCCTTTTCTCGCATTTCACGTGGTAAGCATGAAGAATGTACACAGCTCTGTGTATAACTTTCCCCCCATATACAGATATTGCGTGACAAGTAGCGGAACGCCATACTTTGGCTTTGTCTTATTAGATCGGAATTTCTTAGTTAAATATGAACTTGTTACTAATGAATTGTATTAACACGAATATAAAGAATACATATACTTTTAGTTTCTTCCCGTATAAAAGGGATAGGCAGAGAAAACCATCGAATTAGAGACGTGTGTTGAGTAGAGAATGTTGTCCAATTCTTTTACGACAGCTCCAATTTTACCAATTAATTCTTTAATTTGATTTTCATTTTACCTATTAAGACTAGAATATATATAAACATTGTAATATAATAAGTAGGTGGTATATGTTGTCAGCCATTGTTACATTTAGTCATCGTAGCGACTATAAAAGCGACAGATGTGGGTTCGATATCCACTCAAAAAATAAACTATTTTCCTCACTCTTATACCAAAACAAAGCACGGTATTAAGTTCTACCAATCAATAGCCATTTCTCTACAACTGGGCAGAGCCTGGGCCACGGAGTGTCTCAACACTAGGTTCCCTCTACCTTCCCTACTAAAGGTTTTAACTCCAGCTAACCTGAAGGCCCTTGACTCGTGACCTGTCTATAGTAAGATTCATTTTCGTTAGCGTGCTCGCATGTCAGCACGACACCCATTCACGTCTTGGTCAATGACTCTTGCAGCTATAATTGTTCTGTTGATAATACTTACGGAGATGGCACGCGACTCCTTGTTTTGACGTAAAAACACCTATTACGGATGTCAATATGTTGTTTTTTTACGGATTTATTATTTATTTATGTGGTAGATAGAAAAGTAGCTGTTAGTTTAAGTGGTAGATTGAACGATGGGTAATTGGAAGGTTAAATAATGAATAATTGATTATAATTAAAGAATGGTGTGGAATAGACGATTGTTTTAATAGTTGATAATGAATGTAGGTAAGACTTTTAAGCGGATGAAGTAGTTTATTGGTAGTTAAATGATAAACGATTTTATCAAAGTCATGTTTGTAGATAAAAAAATTAAACTCTTTATATACTTCTTGCAGTAAACTTTTAAGGCCAGTCGGCACAAGAGTACGACTGGTGACTGGAAAGGCGACAGGTTGTGAATTCGATTTCCAATCGGAGTAATAAAATATTTAATAGTTACATTTTCCGTTAGTTTCTGGTAACGAGCGAACAATAAACAACAGCGAACGGCAATACAATACCTCCAGAATTCGGCGAAAAGTAGGGAATGGAAATGTCTTAATGGGAAATGAGTAACATAACACTATATTCCCAGGCAGAGGGACTGCCTACGTGAAGCTAAAAACAATAAACCTCTTACGTTTTATAATATTTACCTTTCCAAATAAACAAGTACCACTCAGTAAAGATGTTGCGATAACATGGCCGTCGTTTATATGTTCGTTAGATGTTAGAAATTATACTTAAATATGAGAAATGCGATTTAAGCTTTTGTTTAAATCGCCCTGAATTACTTTAACAGTTTCATTTTAAAATCGTTTAAGATTTAGTACAGTGAACTCAAGGTTATTATTTTGGCTGGATTTTTTTTGTTTTGTAACAAGGTATCGTCTGAAACGGCGGCGGTCAATTTAATTTACAAAGGTAGAAATTTGTGTGTACTGCATTTTTTTTTGCATCACACATAGCAGACAAGGCAGAGGGAACCTAGTGCTAAGACACTCCTTTCTGCCGAATATAATTTGATTATTTTTTTCAGCTACGTTTTGTTTTTTTCTAAGAGCACCGTAATCTATTAAGTTACATCTAAATCCGTCCAGTAATATTTTCGTGAAAGCCTCCCACACATTTCATGTTAGTATTAGTAGAATATTTTTAAGCAACTTTACAAAGAAGATTATAAAATCTACATTTTTTTCCTAATCGAATAAGGAAAATCAGCACATTTTCTTGTTTTCTCTTGTTTATACTAATTTCTTGACATTCACTATAGAAGCGTTACATTCCAATGATTTTATTACAAGACGCTATGTTTATTACAATTGGTTTAACCGTTAAATGCACTGGCCGATGCAATTTATATTTTTTATACAATTTTTTTTAGCTTTATGCTGTATTCAGCATATACCAAGGAAGGTGAAGAAAACGGCGCGGGGAGTTCCGTAAATTTGTCAGCAAGTAGGAAAAAGAGTGTATTGACACTACGTTACATTACTCTACTTACTCTATTAAGTGCGGCGATATAGAAAAAGAGAAACACTAGATCATCAATGAAAAACCACATAAAAACTTAGGAGTTTTTATGTACTCAGGTCTAACGTAACAAGCAATTCGATACCATATCCAAATAATCGAGCATCGATTATAACTTAATCGAGTTACAATTTATAGAAATAATCGGTCATTGATTTATTTTAACGCCACAACCTTACGTTAAAATTTGAACTTTATTCCACACATATTAGGGTAAATTTTTGAAATAAAATTTAATATGTGAATACAATTTGTATCGGAAAGATATCAAAGGCAAGTTACGTTTGATACCTTTGAATAAATCAACAAAAACGACGGGCGGCAATGAGTAATGTTGGAACGTAAGTTGTAATTCTAATAAGGTAGGCTATAGGGATTGTGGAAGTTACATAAAATATATATTGTTAAAAAAAAAAGTAAAAATTAATTTGGATTTGAATTTGTTTAAAAGTGAAATTTTCTATGGAATTCAATATTTCATAAAATAAGATCGCCTGAAATTTAGAAATTTACCATTTTCTCCTATATCCTAACACTAGCTTCCCAGATTCACTCTGCCTACACTGCTATGAGCGGAATACATCGACAATATGAATACCTTAAAAAAAGAAATCTTTTGAAGAGCCTTCGACTCTATAGGTTTTAAAGTCTTCTTTAACTAATTTACTCAATCGATATGTGAACTGTAAATTAAGAAAAATAAATATTTTTTATATGTAAATTGTAATACAGCTTTTAATAAAGGATAATTAAAATAGATTACTTTAAAAATTAGGACAATATCGTTGTAATGATTTTGTGTAAAATTATGAATGTTTTATACTACAAATTAACTAAGAAATTATAGGTAGATATGAAAGCAATAATTTATGATTCAATATAATATTCTTGATGTCAATATAATATAGCCTGTTCCACGGTATATCCCGCATATAACAGATTCACACAGTGTCAAGACACTGCGTTCTCCATTTAAAAGAGGTCGTCATATACCACTCGGAAGAATTAATCAATATCATTTTCTTCCTCTGGTAACAAGACAGTGCACAGCTGAGTTCCACTACTCAACACGGAATTTCGATAAAATTAAGCGGAAAGTGGGTGACGGAGTGTCCTATTGCTAGGTTACTACTGCCTATCCACCTATGTGTAGAAAATATTGAGAAAAAAATATAATATAGATCAATCATTATATTAGAACAACCAAAAATAGAAATAGAAAAAATAGATTACAAAAATATTTATATTTTAAATACAATTATATCTTAAATTCACACACCCCATACAAAAGTCTCTCAACTAAATCACACTAACAAAACTATATTTAACGTCATAAATACGAACAGCTAAAGTCAATTTACTAATTTATTCCAATACGATTTATAATTTATAATCGATAGTGGAATAAATTAGTAAAATAGATTATTATAAGCTAGTATTTATGATATGTCCCCTATAGTACAGTAGTTAACGACGAGACAGTCACGCGACAACGGGGAGGAGGTAGCTTGAATGATTTTTGTAGAAATATATGAGAGGCCAGTCATGGCGCTTGTGCCCAAGCGTGCGACTGTAAAGGCAACAGATTATGAGTTCGATTCCCACTCGAGGAAATAAAACGATTTAATTAATACATCGTTGGTATATCTAATCTCTCTTTTTCTAATGTATAATATATTTTTATTAATAAGTATATAATTCAAATGCTTACAATAATATTCTTCACATTCGACTTTTTAAATTTCCCAATTAATAATAAGAATATTTTCTTCTCCCCAGCATCAAACCCCCATCAAAAGACGGTGTCACCAAAAGCAATCCCAGTAAGAGACATAGAGAGCGACTCAACGCTGAACTGGATACGTTAGCGTCACTTCTGCCCTTCGAACAGAATATTCTTAGCAAATTAGACCGCCTCTCCATACTGCGCCTGTCCGTCAGTTACTTGAGAACTAAGAGCTATTTTCAAGGTAAGTGCGGGTTCTTTTTGTCTAAGTTGTGAATTTTGTGTTTTTATGAATGTGGTGGGAATTTTTGATTTTTACTATATTATGTGTAGACTAAATTAATGATTTTGTTTCTTAAGAATAAGCGAATGAAATTGATGAAAATTAATCCAATGAATAATAGAAATATTTAAAGCAAGCTTTTTATTTCTGGCTTCGTCCCAATAGTAGAATAGACGTAACAAAGAGTTATTCTCGACATAATAGGAATCATGGCAGTTTCTGAGTGTTCCAAGTAACACAAAAGGATTTTTTCAAATCGCACCAGTAATTCCTGAGATTAGAGCTATGAATCAAACATACTCATTAGTTTTATATTATTACAAACTAAAAAGTTGCTTCTCCCCACTCCATATAAAGGTAGCAAAACACCAGAAGGCTAAAAAAAATATAACTAATTATTTCTTATTAATTGATAATTTTCCTAATCGATTTTAATAATGGTGTTAAATATTATTAAATGTCAGATGTGTATTATAATTTATGATACAATAGTTGCCATTTTATAGAAAAACAGTGTGAGAAAAATTCCTATCAACAATTATAACAAGAGTTACTCAAGAAGGATAATTATATTATGTTGCTTTAATATCCTTATATTTTAAACTAGTCGTTCTTTAATTAGTAAGTTAGTTTAAAATCCCGTTTCTTTACGTTAGTCTAGGCATGGACGTATCTAGAAATGTTTTCTGGGGGCAGCCTGGCTTAACCTTTAAACTGATCTAATTTTTTTGTGTATAAAATTTTGGAGTGGGTACAAGACTTTTCTTGGTTGGGCATGGAACTATGTGTTCCAACATCCATGGACAAATAGAAAATCCCCTTTCTTCCCGTCAGCCTACATGTTCTGAGAATCCTCACGTAGTGCTGCCCTACACTAGTGAGTGACCTACATACTTATATATCAATATTTTAAATGAAATATTTTCCGTGCCTTGTACTGGAAAATGGCCTATAGATAAATTATACTGTCATATCTATACATTTTTTTAACAAATAAGTAATAAGAAGATCCTAATATTAAAAAAAAACATTAGCATACATATACTTCAAGCTACATTTAATTATTTACACCACGATGCTCTGGTATAAAGGGTCACCATTGAGCATCTTTCTTAAAAGTCTCACCCCCTTTAATTGAAGTCGGCCAACAGTTAAAACAATAGTAGCAAGAATCGAACCCAAAGTATCAATTACCTTCCAGCAAATCTGGTCTTCATTTCAATTCATTTATTAATACCACGACGTAATAAAGTTTGCTGACACCATTAAATACGCACCAGCGCCTCGTTGGTTGTACATTAATAAGAAATTTTATACATTGATATTTATTTCTAAGTTTACTTTTGTATTGCAAGTTACCTGGGTGAAATGATTTACTTCATTGTGATTTGAAGCCGTATTGGTTTAGTAGGATAGTATGGCCGGTGGTGGTAGGTTCGATGCCCAATCAACGATATTATTATGGTGAGATTCGACGCAGTCGCGGCGCAGAAGTTTAAATGTGCTATAATCGCGAAGGCTGTGGGTTTGGTTCTTACTCGGAGAATTGAATATTTTCATTTTTTCACTCTAGTATCGAGTGTTGAGTTCCGCCACTCAACAGGCAATGCATCAAGAATTCATCGGAATGATGAGAAACGGAAGTGTCTTAATAAGAACTAGGTCCTCAGGTTGTGAGGGAAACAGCTTGGAGATATAAAAAAGGACAAATCAAAGCGGTTTTGAGCTTTGTGGGGTAGGTAACGAATTAGTGTCAAAACACTATAGTCTCCTCTTTACACTCGAATTCGTATCTAAGTGTGAAGGTCGTAAGAATCGAGGCCGCGTTTAGTCTTACTTAAGAAACTAATTTAATTATAATAACCCAATTCTTAACAACAGCACTAAACAAACAAGCAATTATACATATTTAATTCTTAGATATCGATAACAAATCAATATTCGATTAATCGATAATTGGAACTGTAAATCGTAAGAAAAACACCACTTTGCATACGCTACTAGAACGTTTATCATTTGCTGAGTTATTAATGCTCTTTATAATTTTATTCTGAACGAGATTCGAATATAAAAAACAGTGGGGGGCGATTGGTATATGGTTTATAGTGGTCCAGGTCTCGTGGTCGACGACGTGCTGCACAGATATCGAGAAGTTATACATAATTTTTAATTTTTATGGTTTTTTTAGGGTGAGTCTAAACGACGGTCGTGGGTGCGATTGCTACTCGGGAGAAAGACATATTCAATATTTTTATTTCTCTCAGGTAATGAGCCGAGCGAGAAAAGGCCGCGTTTTGCCTCGACATCAGAGCGAAGAAATGAAAATGTACATTTTAATAAATATTTAATTTTCTCGAGTGGGGATTGAACCCACAACCAGTCGCGTTTACAGTCAAACCTCGAATCTACATATATAAGAATTTAAAAAAAAATGTATACTTACAATATTTCACAACCGAATATCATACTCTACATATATAAATTTAAAAAATATCGATAATTCCAATTAAAATGAATGTTCAAGCATCGATTACAAAGTCTCACGAATCGTAAGGTTTTCGCCACGCTGCGGGACGCGGTACCCACATCTACCTACATATACTACCTACCTTAAGTTAAATATAAATACTCTCGCAATATATTACTCAGTACCGGTAGCTGTAAATTATGAGGTATTCTTAGTTTTTTATTGTATTTACATATGTTAAATAGTTATGTTTATAATGAAAAGTAATTTTAAGTTATAAGATTTTAAGAATGATATGCGAAGATGTTATAGAAAACGTTATAGAAGACGAGCTTAGGTGGTTTGTGCATAAAAAATGGCAATAAAGGTTTATGAAGCCAGAGTGAGTGGGAAGAGAAACAGGGAGAGACAGAGAGAGAGGTTAACATTTGAGAACACAATATCGATATTATACAGGAAGAAGGTCACGTAAATGCATGGTATTGTCTTCCAGATACATACCCTCGGGAGTATGAGAGAATGAGAAAAAAATGTTTAATATACCTTTTTATCCATATTTCTTCAGTAAAAGAAACACATAGATTTAGTTTCGGAATTTAACCGCAGCCACACGGCTCACTAAACTATAACTTTTACTTTTATAATATTAAATTATAAGTACAGATATTCCCTTGAGTGGAAACTGAAAAAAAATATATTACATACTTTATGGATAATTTAATAAAATTTAACTTTTTATTAAATTAAACATACATAATAAATGTGTAAGGATCAAATAAAAATAAATTAAATATAAATTTTTGAATAAGGCTATGTTCCGTAACAGCAAGCCACAATGTAAACGTAGTTATGGGTTCGATTCTCACTCGAGGATATATTTAATATTTTCATTTCTTCTCTCTGTTATCGAGGCAAAGCGGCGCGCTGCGTTCTACTACTCAACTTGCAATGTTTCTAGAATTTCGCTGAAAATTGGAAACGGAGTATCTTAACACTAGTTAAATATTAATATTGCTATAGACGTATTTCTATACTAATAATATAAGAAGAGTTTATTTATTAAAAAAAAAACAAGTTTAAACAAGTTTTCAAATTTTACGTATAACATAGTCCATTTACAGCTGAAGGCGGAGCCGCAGTTAGTAAAATATTAATAGTATAGCTTCACGCTGTATCCCTGACACAGAAGAATAGACAGAGAGGACCTGTGAATTTAGTGTTGAGACACTCCGTGTTGCCTGACTGAGTTGTATATAAAATCTGAATGAAAATATTAGTGTATTTTGTGACCAAGCCAATTGAAATCGATTCAATCCACCAAAATATTCGTATATAAAATACCTGCCTATATATAAAATAACTACCTACAATTTTCGTCATCTAAGGTAGTAAAAATAACAAGGAAGTCGAATACCTATTAGTATATAATGTTTACACCGTGTCTGCCCGGGTAAGGCACCGGCCGGAAGTAGTATCGACCCATGCTAATTCTGATGTAGAAACGTAACAGGGAAAAATGGCTTTAAGGTAATTTTGTTTGATTTTAATTTATGGGGGTAGTTTTGTTGGAGATTAATTGTGTTTATTGATTTATGGTGTATGTATGTATGACGTTGGTAAATGGTAAAGCGTCTGGATGTAAACGGGGCAATTGTTTGAATCCCGCTTGGGGACATTCATTATGATATGTTTTTAAATTTTTAAAGTGATTATCTATACTTTATTCGAAAAAATTTATCAAATTTTTATATATTTTCTAAAAAAAGTATCATTATTATAATTTTCCCGCTTTGGTAAAAAGAAAACTGCGAAAAATGGGGAACTTAGTATAGGTGCCTCTGCCTAACCTTCATCCCTTATAATTATTATGTGAGATACAATTTGAAAGTAATAAATATATAACTGACTGACTGACTAATATATAAATAAACATATATCCTGAACTGTCAACCATCGCACACGTGCTCTATAATCGTCCATTGTGCCACAGCGTTAAACGCCATTACCGGCACTCACCTGTTATCAGATGGAAGGCAGATTTCAAAAACTATTAGCGACAGCGGCGGCGATCGATGTGACAAATTAGTGTTTTTATTACTAACAGTTTATGGAAAACAAAGCGAGGCAATCCATCATGGTAGATGTTTCTTTAAAATTAATAATTCTTATACGTTATAGTTCAGTGGCTAAGTATTTAGGTATTGTAGGAAGTGGTTTTAGATTCGATTAATTTGTCTTGTTAAAAGAGCGATCTATTCTCAAGAAAGGGATTCGAACATATAGTTGTAAAAAGAAAACAAAATTAAATTAAACAAATAGGAAACGGAGTTAAGTTAAGTTAACACTAGCTTCCATATGTCTTCCCTGCTAAAGCGTGAATTAATTCCAAACTAACAATAAAATAACCCAAAATTGAAGTAAAACAGTATGCAAAAACTAGTTTTATAAACTTAAAAGGTGTTTTAGTTAGGTTTTATCAGATCAATTATATTCGTAGCTAACTCACGGGCGCACGCAAAATTATATTTTAATATGAATTTTTATTAGGAACAGAGGACTGAGTGGAGTCGCTGTTTATTCATGCTGTTTAAGGGATTACATATTATTTTTATATAAGGCTTTTTCACGATATATTTTCTATTTGGTCGCACTTTCGTTCATATTAATTGTGAATTATGATTAGGACGAAAAAAGTGGTGGGTGGTGATTGTAGGTTCGATTCTCACTTGGAAGTATTACTGTATTTAAATATTTTTTATTAGTAACTAGTAATGTTTCAAAAATGAGTAGTAGTGGAAAACACAGTCTGTTAGCTTCACGCTGCATGCCGAATATAACCGATTAGGCAGAGTTATCTAGGAACCTAATGTTAAGACACTCCCCATTAAGACATTCATTTTCCGCCGAATTCTAGATGCATTTTTGAGGAAAATGAAAATATTAAATAATTAATTATCCTAAATGGAAATCGAACACAAACGCGTCGCGCCTAAAGTCAAACGCTTATGCCCCTAAGCCACGAGGGCCTCTGTAATAACATTTTAATAAAGTTATTATACGATAAATTTACGATTTCGTCGTACGTTCGCCAATTATGAATTATAATTACACAAAACCTGTAACAAGGCGCTTGTAAATTCTATCTCTCTCTTGCATATTATATTTTTAAAATATTTTACTATAATTTTGTAATTTTTTTCAAATATTTACTTTTCATATTTATTAAGTGAAAATTATAGCGTCGTTATGTATTGGTTGCAACATTTATTGTATATGACACATGCCACAACTCCATGCCATCTTCCCATTTGACTACAGTGTGGCCAAATAAAAAAAGAGCATAGTAAAAAATATATAAAATTTCATATAAAACTTTTGACAACCACATTTTGAACTATATTACTTGGCTAAGTAGAGTTATAACAATTAACATAATATTTACGGTTTCAAAGCAAGTGGCGATTACACTACAGGTTGGTATTGTTTAATGAGTTCAACGTAAACTCACTAAGACGTATATCGATTGGTTATACAGGCTGTTTCTTTTTAGATTTTTTTTTAAATTATTTATTTAGAATTCCGCGGAAAGTAGAGAACGAATGTGTCTGAATGAGAAATGGAGTGTTGCAACATTAGGTTCTCAAGTTTCCTCTGCCTACTCTCTATTTATTTTAAATATAGAACAATCTTGTGAATCTTTTTGTTTTTTATTTATTTTCTCGCTTTGGTAAAACAATCAGCAACAATATATATATAATTACATATTTATTCCTGAAATGTTACTTATTATAAAGGATAATGAAACCTTCTGTATAATAGAAAGGGGCGGTGCCACCCGCCCGCCATGCGCTTCGCTCTTGTGAAATATAAAAATGCTTCGTTACCACCGTGTAAAAGATCCTTTTAATATTAAAATCGTATATTATTAGAAAAAATATCAAATTCTGCTTACTAAAGACTAATAATATGTTAATTATAGCTTTACACTGCATCCTTAATATAGCAGGGTAGACAAAAAAAACCTAGTGTTGAGACACTCCGTTCGTTTAGAATGAAAGAACTCAATATCGTGCTTAATACTGTTAGAGTGACAAAAATAATTCATTAAACATTGAGCGAATCGAACTCACAGCCAAAACCTGAATCAAAATTAATATCAAATCAAATCAGCTTCACGCTGTATCCCGCACACAACAGGGTAGGCAGAGGGAACCTTGTATTAAAACACTACGTTCGCAGACACTTTCTACCGAATTTTAGAGGCATTGCGGGTTTAGTGGCGGAACAAATTAAGTTATTATAAACGTCTTAACGATTTTATTTTATTTTTTAAACTTTTATATCTGCCACTAAACTACAAGAGACAGAATGCTTCACTCTATATCAATAGCATTATAAAAAATCACAGCAATAAAATTGCATCGTAAAATATCATTTCTTACAAACAGCCAATGGCATAAAAAGCTTTAGGGGCGCTTATATACAGGGGGTTCGAAATAACGTAACGGAGGGTAGTTTATAAAATTCGCCGAGTCTACAAGGGGGTAGAAACGTTGATGGGTGGATCGCGTGACTGAATTTCGGCAGTGACCCGGCCGTATGTATGTAAAAGTGAAAATAATAATGTTGAGCTGCTGATACTGAGCTTTGAGCTTTTAAAGTTGTGTTTTGAGTTTTTGAAATTTTTTACACTTTTTTATTAACTTACCACGCTTAGAAAAAAATCCTATTTGGAAAATGTATAATTAAATTACTGTAACGGGATTTGAACCTGCAGCTCTTATGCGTATAAGCGCTGTGCAAGTGTTTATAGCTTCACGCTTTATTCTACATATAACGGTGTAGAAAGAAACATGAAGACATTGTCATTCGCCATTTATTACTACGTGCCCTAGAACTCAGTGAGGAACGGGAATGTGACAATGGGAACGGAGTGTTTTGACACTAGTGTTCTCCTGCCTACTCTGCTACATTCTTATTATAGCGTGGAGCAAAAAAAAAGTGTATTTAAGGCCCATTGGTTGTTTATTTTAGTATGATTATTATCTATATTGTTAGACACTAAATAAATTTATTTATTTTAATTTTTGCTCCCAAAAATTGTAAAATAAACTTATAATATGTATAATATATACCAATATATATGATAAATAAGAATATTTTAGAAATAAATTTCTTATCAACTCGCAGTAATTCCAACCGGCGACGTCGTGGCCACGTAAATTTCGTTAGAACCAATTTAGAACAATATTTTCGTAAATATTTTCTACAAGACTTGTTTGTGTAGCTTTCAGTTTTCAGTGAATGGAGTAAAAAGCTGCGTGTTAAATAAAAGCTGGGACAGGCGTGTTCAAGGATTAGTATAGTTATTGTATTAGTTGGAAGGATTAGTGTTTATTCAACTAGCAGGGAATTAAGATTGATTATTTGAAATACTTTTAAAAAACATGTAAAATTTTTGTAAAAAATATTCTTCAGTCCTATAAGAAGATTTTTTTAAATGTAAAAAATATTCATTATTTTAATTTAGCTTAGGCTTAACTTAGGTCTTAGCCTTAGCCTTACGCCCACTGATTAAGCACAGGAAACATAGGATAGGACACTAACTATATTTTCTGTGCTTACCCTGTTAGACAATATAGGACACTCTGTTTTTTTAACTATTTTCGAGACATTTACACCGAGCTTTGTCTTGTTATCAGAGCGAGAAAAGGGTAAAAATTTCATCCCTCATATGAGACTAGGACGGCGATGGCCTCAAAACTTTAATATTTTTTTATCAATATAAAACTTTAAAACACTTTCAACGTCGGAATCGAATCGACTATCATTTCATCATTTCAATTTCATTTTCACCACTTATAAAATGTTTATAAGGCTTTATTATTTTAAAAACGGCTGTATAGTAAACAAAGGATGAATTAACACACCCTAGAGGGCGCTGCCTACAAGGTAGTGCCAAGTTAATATGTTATTACTTATGTTAACCTCATTTGTATGTCAAAATTCGTAATATAATAAGGTTATGTTAATTATAATGAAACTTATAGTGTATGGGGATACTAAAAATATATGTTATATATAAGGATGTGCCCTAATAATACGTAGAGCTTAGTTTGAGTCATTTTGTTCTGGTTCTTTTAGCTCTGTTTCTGTACATAGCAGAGGGGGCCTGAGAATCTATTGTTAAGACAATCGGTCCCCATTAAAACTTTCCGCTGAATTCTAAGACATTGCGTGTAGAAGAACTCAACGCCGTGTTGCTTTGCCTCGTTAGCAGTGCGAGGAAAAAAATACTTAAAATTGCTTTCCCTGTGTAGGAATCGAACCTATCTCACTACCGCTACCACGGCTTCATATTTTTTTGTCAGTATACTGGTTAAACTAATCCATACCTATATTATAAATTCGAAAGTAACTCTGTCTGTCTGTCTGTCTGTCTTTTACGCAATCAGGGCCAAACCGCTAATTTAATTGTGATAAAATACTCATATAGAGATACTTGAGGGTCTCGGGATGAACATAGGATACTTTTTTTTCTCATATTTGTAATATTTTCGATATATACCAATATATTAAAATACTTATTAATTTGACATGCAATTTATTCCGCCATGTTAATAGCAACCATCGCTATGCGTTGCTAAGCAACGATTTGCAACGTTTGTTGTTAGAAAACGTCACCCAAAATGAGCTTACTTAACGCATCTCTCTATTGTGAAATTTCATAAATATATTTAATAAATATTCTTATAGTTCACGCGGGCGTAGCCACTTTCGGGTCCACTACGGTATAAATTAATGAAAAATACACAAATTAACACAATTTATACCTTATTTACTCGTTTTGTCTGTAGTTGAAATTGAAAAAATAAAATATGAAAATCACCCCTATTTTATATTAAAAAAAACCTAATATTAACTTAATTAAGCAATATTATAACTAGGCATTGGTCTCATTTGAATAATCACATAAGTCACCGTTGGAACTGTCACGGCTGTCAGCTCTCATATAAATTAACATGAAACATTATTTCTATGCAACTTATGTTTATAACATTTTTTTTATTATAGTTAGCAACGTCTTGAAACACGTATCTTCCGTTTTCAAAACGATCTCAGAATTTAGAGAGGTTTATAGATACGGCCTAAGTTTTGCAGCGTTGAATTCCGCTTTTCAATAAGCAATGTTTAAAAAAATAGGGGGTCGAAAGTGGAGAACAGAAACTAGGTTTCTTCTGCCTCTACCCTACTTATTATAGGTTTATATAGGTTTTAACTTTACCGAAGTAGCTTGAATAAAATGTTAAGTTTCATTCACTTGAATATTTATTAACATTACAATAATATATTAGTCATATTAAATGTCAGTCTTGTCAGTCAACTATAATTAAGTAGTGTACTTACACTACTTATTTATTGCTTACTGGGTAAATGATCGCTACTCAACACGCAATTTCTCAAAAATCATACGGAAAGTAATAGTGTTTTTACAACTAAACTATATTACTTGTGTCTTAACAGTAGGTTCCCAGGTTCCCCCTATGGCCTATCCTGCCATTTGCAGGATACAGTGTGAAGTATAAAAAATACCATTTAGTTCATACCAAATTCTAACACTAAATCTCTTAACTTCTAACAAATTTTACCATTTAAGCAATTTATTGAAGACGCGTAATGCAAGCGCATACAACTTTCCTAACTCTCACGTTATTAACAGCATTAACTGCATACAGCGTAACGGACTCTACTACAGATGTTGTCGAAAATTTACAATACGTTACTATAGCGGTGACGTTACAAAAATTTCCTTATTCAGTTAAAATGTGAAATGTGTGAGACAGGATAAATTTTTATGCGTAAATATAAAACGCATTTACAAAATAAACTTAAAAATATTAATATTTTCTTATAGGATTTAGGGTATCTATGCATATAAATAAAATAAAAGGGTCTGTCTGTAATTTACGAAGGTCTGTTTTTAAATGCATATGGTTATTTCTTTTTCTTATTTTGGGTGCCACTTCAATCCTGAAAGTTGACCGCTAGTTTCTCGAACTTCTCGAAGTCTGTCCAATACTAGATGGTATGCTTATGTTAAGATAAATAATACTATATTTTTTTTATCTATAAGGCCCTCACAACATTTTGTATGTCATAAAGAAACCTAATATCTTATTTTATATACCAGAGCAAAACTTAACTTAATCTCATTTAAATATGTCCTGTACCACGAAAATGAGTTGAATGCACCTGCGCTAGTAGTAGCCGCATGTATCAAAGTACGTCACGCGTTCGATATCGATTATCGTACCACAAACATAGTAGCGGTACATATCCTATCTCCTAACATAGATCTAACAAACAGTAGAAAAATATATATCAGATTTATCTTAAGATTTATCTCAAGTTTGATGTAGAAAGTGAAATAAATGCTGTACATTTAATAAAATCATTATAAAGATGCACATGACTGTGCTAGTCTTACTTTCATAGTCTCTACAAGTAGTTGTTTCTTTCATATGAAAATAATTTAAAAAAGGAATATATATTTTTTAAATTGACCAGTTTTAATAAAAAAATAAAAAGAACACATTTCAAAATATATTAGATGATATTAAGCAAAAAAAAGAGGCTTCACGCCTGTTGCCATATAAAAATTTAAGCATAGACAACCGAGAGTACGAGAACCTAATATACACTCCGTTCTACCCTTTCCCCCCTTATTCCACACATTTGTATTGAAAGATGGAACTCAACGCCGTTATTCTTAGGCTGATAAAATAAAAGAAAAAACACCAGCCAAAAAACAATAACTACTGTCGAATTGCTAACTTTAATATTGGACATCTGACAGTCATTCCGCAAAAAAAAATAAAAGAAAATTGAAAATCGATATAATTATAATCGAATTGACTGTCAATAAAAGAAAATAGAAAGTCGATAAAAAATTCGAATTACCTACACGGTCGGTCGAAATGGAATAGTCGAAACTGAAGCGTTACATGATTTAACAGTTTTTAAGTTAATTGAATACGATCGAATGCGTGCGTTTTATATGAGACTTGGCTTTATTTTTTAAGCAATTAATAAGAGAAGGCCGTCGTGGCTTAGTTTCACAGCGTCTAATTATAACCGCGACGGATGTGAGTTCGAATATCAGTCTGGGGATCGATTCATTTTCGTTACCTCATTTTGGGCCATGTTGGGTCCCAAAAACGTCAACGATCGAAACCAGTCGTAACTCAATAGCACAAGCCCAAACAGGGTTGGGTTCGATTCCCACTCGAGGAAATGAAATATTTAATATATTTCATTCTATTCTCGTTCTGGTAACGAATTAGCCATTTTTATAAAAAAAATGCAAAGACAAATACAACTAAACAAACACTATTAAAACAGTTTAAGAAATAAGAATTAAAAATAATATATAAATCAACAGAATGTTATAAGCGTAGTTGCGAGGATCACAATCGCATTCAAATGAGAGACTCGATTTATGACTGTGGAGGGCAATGAGTGAGACATTGTACGTAGAGTTAGGAATGTATAGACAGTTCGTTTTTTTAGTTTCATGCTGTATCCCGCAGACAGTAGGGAAGGCAGAGGGAAGCAGTGTTAAGACACTCCGTTCAGGGAAGACGTCTGAATTTTCGAGATATTGCGCATTAAGTGGTATAACACAACGTCATCGCACTGTAGTTTTTCACTATAGCAAGGAAGTGAAAATTGGTAATTTTCTTCTCAAGGTCTCTCATTTATACGTGATTTTTTTTATGAAATTGGCATACGACAGACATCCGTTTAAATACTAAATTAGAACCCACAACGACCGTAAATGATATCTAATAAATAAAACTATATTTGTAAATTTCTTTAGGTCTAAGTCTTGTATTTAAGCTAGTACCAATATATCTACGATAATTCCAGCGAACAGTCTCATTTTGTTATCTTCATTACATTATAGCCTAATAGAAGTAGCAGTTTATTAACTAGAAGTAAAGGAAACGTGAGGAAAATACATTTATTTGTCAATCTTTAGTTATTTAAATTTTAATACGATAATTCTATATTATAAAGCAGTCGTAGCGATGATTAGTATTAGTTAACGATGTTTGCAGGTTTCATTCCCGCTCGGGGCTATGATTATAATAATTAAAATATCCTTTACAAATTGCAATACACGAAATAGTGTAAAGATTATTTTTATTAATTTAATTTACTAGCTTTATATAAAAACATTAAATATTTGCCAAAATTTGAACCTGTTACCATTATAAAATGTAAACATCAAACATACCGGAGCTAGCATGAAATATTTTAAATTCAAGTCACTTTAATCACACGCAAAAGTCCTCAGCCTAACCAAAAAATAATTTATACAATTCGAATTTAAAATCGATATCTCATTACAGAATCGAGAATTTAGGCAATTAACGGAATGTGTTTATTTGATATTTATCACTAGCCGCCAGCGACCGCTCATTGATAAAATACACTAAAACAAAAACAATAAAACAAAACAAAAACAAAATAAAGTAAACAAGAGAAAAGGAGTAAGACCGGTCACGGAGCGCGATATTGGTGACAAAATGTTTTTACGCCTGTGCTACCTCATTTTATTTTTTTATTTTTGTTTTGTTTTGTTTTTATATATTTTGTTTTGTTTAAACATTATGGAGTTTTAATTAAGGCTTAATTTTATCTCGCTGCTGTTTAATTGAGTTCGCTTGGAATCTAACCGATCGGATGTCAACGTGAAATATGTATGTGACAGTTCTGTGTTGGGATTTTTTTTTAATTAGACTCTCGTGTTGCTAATGATAGTTCTGTAGCGTTTGTTTAATTGATAATCTGTGGTTTTACGGCTTTGGCTATTTGGTAACTATTCTAACATCTTTACTCCATGTTAGAAAAATAAAATTAATATAGTAAAAAGGCTTATTTGTATTTCTTCAGCAGTATAGGCAAAGGGAATTTAATGTTAAGACACTTCATTCTCCACTCTCCGCCGAATTTTCGCTATGTCTTGATTATTTTTAAATAATATAAACTGTGTTTTTTTGTATTTCTGTCAAATACGACCACATAAAGAACGAAACTGTAAAAAACAAAACCAATTGTTTAGAAGTTTGTCAAAAATAAAATGATTAACAGTCGAGTCCTGTCTTCAACCAGTTCAATCATTCTAAGGAGCCCTGTAAAATTTAAATGTTTCCGGACTGTTAATCCTGTCGTAAAATGTCATAGTAAAATAATCTTAAAACCGTTGCGGTCCAGTGGTATAAGAGCGTAAGTGCGACGGTTGTAAGTTCGATTTTCAATCAAAGAAATGTAAGAATTAATATTTTCAATTTCTGTTTTTAGTAATGAGGCAAAGGATGGAGAGAGATGTCCTCCACTCAACACACAAAGCCGCTATTCGGCGGAAAGTGGGGAACGGAAGTCTCAATGGCAACGGAGTTAATGGGGAAACTTATTCGAGCATACTCATAATTTTTTTATGATAGAAAACTGAATTACGTTCATAAACTTTCTAAATTGTAACGTAAAATACGTAAATAAAAGTCATATTGTAAAAGCGAGATAATTGGAAATATAAAACTACCGAAGCGCGAAACTTATTCAAAACATTAAATTTCCTTTTAATACTTTGATACAGAATATTAATAGCTTCACGCTCTTTCCCGCATAGCAGGTTAGGAAAACATAACCTAATCCTAAGACACTCCGTTCTACGCTTTCCGTTGAATTTTGAGTTTGATGAGTGGCGATACTTAAGGTCTTGTAAAAACGGAAAAATAACAAGAACTCAGTTCCTCGAACTGGAACGAACTCGCAACCACCTCGTTTATAATCACACAAGACTATGTCTACATATATTTACTTACAAGTATAAATTTATTTTAAGAAATATGTTTCGTATTTGAAATATTAGAACGAATCCGAGATTTGACAAGTTCCACAGAATAGCAAGATAAAAACTGTTTCTTAAAACAATGTTCGTGAACGACAGGATTTAAAAGTCCAAGAACAGAAAAACAAATTAAATATATGTACTGAAAAGGCTCATTTATAAAGAATATGTTTTTTTTATTTCTTGTCCAAATTATATTGATTTTATTTAGTTCTTTCTGAACTAAGAGTTGGCAGAGGCAGCGTAGCATTAAAACATTCCGTTCTCTATTTTCCGCCCAATTTTCTTTATCTTGCTACCAAAGAATTAAACCCATAACCATCTCGTTCATAGTGAGACGCAGCGCCGCTGTGCCACTACGATTTCTAACTCTATACACATATACTTCTCTTTGAGCGTGAAAAATCTTTATTTAATAAGTTTCTTATCTTGTCCATACATGTGTAAACGGATAAATATGAATAATTCTTTCTATTATAAAAATCTCTTGTATAAATGATTAAGTTTGTCTTTGAATTAATTTCAATGACTAACTGTTAACAAAAAATATGACTCTATTAATTAAAATATAAGGTTTATTTCTTTCAAATTGTTTAAATTTGTATCTGTAATAGACGAATATATTGGATTGATTTTAATGTCATTTTAATGGATTTCTCTAAAAGATTGATACTGAGAAATTGTTCTATAGTTTGCCGTTCTTAATTTTTTTTTATACATTGACATTGGTTTTAGGTAGCTAAATAAATATACATAAGGAAATTATAATTTCGCTACAGCCCCCTGGTCTACTAAAGAGCTTTCTCTTACTTAAATTTTCGTTTCGATAATTTTACAGAAATCGAATGTTGGGTGATAAAATTCTATTTAACTTTGTCTAACCTACGGATATTATAACATATGAGCATGAAAGGGAAATGGAACCTAGTGTTAGGACACTCCGTTCTCGTACTTTTCACCCAATTATCAAGACATTGAGTGTTTTATAGTAAGGAAATGAAAACATTTTATTTCACTTACTATACGTACTTCCCCGAACAAATAATGAACCCAAAACCCTCACCCGCATTTCCAAACTGCACTGAAGATATCTTCATTAAATTGTCGTGTAATCGTACAAATATATAAAAAATATTGATAAAACTCTGACAGCTGACACTGAACGACATTTCAAGATGGTATTTCGAAATGCGAATGTCAGAAATTAAGAAACAGGTGGCGAAAATTAAAATATGTATTTTTAAAAAGGAAGCTTTATTACGTTTTTGGATGTAATTTCATATTATTTAGCTTTATTTATTTGGTGTAAGGTGACGAAGAGAGTATAGGGTGATACATATAAGCAGCATCGATGATTTAGATAAACCTTAATATATAGGATTCATTACTTGAGCGTGAGTATATTTTGACATTGACCAGCTCAACAGCGAAACTTAACGCCGTATTATATTTACAAAATCAAACTATATAAAAAAACCACAAGCCATACAAAATTGACCACAGATTACAAATACTTCAAAGCTGTCAACGCACAGACTATCTATTCCAAGTTCTAGCAACTACATACAATCAGCTCGAATGATTTAAACAACCCTAAAGGTAAGGATTTAGTACTTTAGCAATCAATGAGTATATTTTGACAGTTCATTATGGTATTCGACGTCTTCATATCTTGGTTATTTACGGCGTTAAGACCCGAGGGTGTGCGCGTTTGGTCAGGATTCACACTATTTTAAAGTTGTTAGACATGTTTATTGTGGATTTTGCATAGTTTTGCTATTGTTGAATGGTTTTTGTTATTTGGAAACAATATTTTGCAGAGACTAATTTCCAATCAATATAGCAAATAATACATTTAAAAAAAATAA
This sequence comes from Heliconius nattereri, assembly GCA_013403645.1. Lineage (NCBI taxonomy): Eukaryota > Metazoa > Arthropoda > Insecta > Lepidoptera > Nymphalidae > Heliconius > Heliconius nattereri. The sequence goes on from JAAIXI010000228.1 coordinate 7,257,575, forward strand.
TCAGCTTCACGCTGTATCTCGCAAACAGCAGGGTAGGTAGAGGGAACCTAATGCTTAGACACTCCGTCCTCCACTTTCCGCTAAATTCTTGAAGCATTGCGTGGCGAAGGCTAGACTTTCAAGAGGAGGAAGGCTCTTGCTTTAATGCCATGAAAATGAAAATATTAAAAAAATATATTTTACTCCCCCGAGTGAGGATGAAACCCACAACTGTCGTGTTATAATAACACCTGTTTCCCTGCGCCACGACGCCCTCGAACTTATACAATAATAATAATAAATATATGTATGAAAATATAAAAAATACATACATACAATTTCAGTATTACAAAAAAAAAATATTTCCCCCAAAATTAATACACAATTTAGCTGGAAATACTCGAAAATATTTCACCATTCCTCTCTAAGTATTCGGAACAATGACATTTACCAAAAAAGAAATTACAGCTGCGCACAATTATCGATTACAATCGAAAAAATCGAATACGATCATAATTGATTGAGCGCACGAGCCTTATTTCGGTATAACCTACATTTAAACACAAAACGGCATGCCAATTTAACCTTTATCATTAAGTAATAAATACGAGAATACCATAAAATTTATATTTTTTACGAAAACAATAAGTAAAACAGTTTTTAACCTTATTGTTTGAGCAATAAAATTCAAAATCGATTATTGTTGAATAGCCATATAAATTTTTAACACCATGTGATATATCGATATAAGATAATGTGAGTTTTGGTAACTGATTCAGAATAGTTATAATCGAAACCGAGACGTATTGCAGTGAAATAGTTTAATCGATTCATTTTATATCGTTTATTTTTAATTGTTATTTCTATTTTACGGTTTTCTTATAAGTTTACGATTTTTTCTTATAAAAATCGTAAAGTTGTCTATAACGTCCGATTTTTTACACATAAAGATGCGAAACAGTTCCTAATGCAAGCGGTTCAACATTCCCAAACAAAAAGAGATATCAAGCAGATACAATTTTTTTAGCTTTACGCTACACCCGTACATAGCAAAGCAGGCAGAAGTATTTTCCAGAAAAAAAGGAAAATACCTGAAAACTTAGTCTTAAAACACTCCGTTCCCATTAAGACGTCCGGTCCACATATTCCGCCGAATCTAGAGACAAGACATGTTGAGTGGCGAAACTCAGCGCCGCCCATTGCCTCGACACCAGAGCGAAAAAAAATATAATAAAAAATAATATATCATTTCCTTGAGTGGGAATCGAATCCTCAACCTATCACGTTTAGAGTCACTACTTAGATATAAACCCGCGCTATACAACTGAACCTCTTACCCACCAATGATTCACACACCAAAAATAAACAGTTGACAAAAGTATTTAAAAAGGGTTTACGATATATCTTTGGAAAAATAAAAAGCGCCTTCTGGAACAGAAGTACATCTGATAGAGGCCTTTTTAATTGAGCTACACTCGTACTGATTTATAACTCCGCTGCGCCAAAAGTTATTTTCATTTCGCGTACGATTCTTTGGGACACAAGGTTTTTTTTGGATTTTTTATGAAATATGTTGTTTTTTTTTTTTGGAATTTCACGCTGTATCCCATAGATAGCGGGATAGGCAAAGATATCTGGGAATCTATTGTTAAGACACTCCTTTGCCATTCAGATTTTTTTTTCATATTGGAATGTATTTGGATATTTCCAATGGTTTCGCAAGCCAGTACAGTGAGTTAGATCGACTAATATGGCTTAGGCCTTTCTTGATAAATGGACTATGCAATTCGCTTTTATAGTCACTCTTATTAAAATTTCTTCTTTTATGAAAATGCTTCACGCTGTATTCCTCATATAGAAGGCAGATTGGCAGAGAGAAACCATCCACACTCCACCCAATTTCCTATACATTTCATATTGAATATATATTATAAAATAATACTTCTTTAATATTTTCCATAGCGGTATGTATCGTTTAGAGATCTTAACATTAGATACGGCGCTGGCACCCACTCTCGGTCGCTTCGCTCCAGCGAATTCTAAAATATTGTTCCATCTCGACAGAATGTCATCACTTAGGACTTACTTGATGAGACGTTGGTCTAATTTGTTGTAAACGAAGCAAATATGCGCTTGTGTATTTTATTTTTTAGTATTAAGACAGTCTTCACTTACCGTCGGATCTTAACACCGCGTTTCTCAGGGCGTGAAAATGAAAATATATTTTAATATTTATATTAACGTTTCTCTGGGCGGAAATCGAACCCATATGCCTCACGCTGACTTGATAAATTAATCAAAAGAAAATCTTCAACAAAATTCCTCTTCAATATAGAATGAGAAATAATCAAAAATATTAAAGACGAACTATCGGGATCGCGTCTGCAAGCGCGACAGGTTATGAATTCGCTTCCCACTCGAGGAAATTAAATATTTAATATTTTCGTTTCCATACTCTGGTAACGGAGCAAAGAGCGGCGTTGAGTTCCACTACTCACCATACAATGCCTCTATAACCGGTAAAAAGTAAAAAAAATCATATTCAACAAATTTCGTCAATATCACCATATTACAAGTATCAGTACACCATATAAAAAAAATTAAACTAAAACCGGGCCTTTAAAAAAAAAGACATACAAAGCTAATCAGTCTATATTCGTTAACATAAAGCAAACAGACGAAGGTAAGGAAGGACTTGTGTTAATGCAACTTTTTTTTATTTGCAAAGCGTGACCTGACGGGACTTCTGGCTTTAAGAGGTGGCTTATATGCGGCTATTGGATTCTTTAATTTACTTTTTTTTAACTAAACGAATAATTATAAGATATATTGTAAAAATTCTTTTTTACTAATAGTGTAAAAAAATGTATTAATATGGAATATTGCTAATAAAAACTATCGTTCGTATGCGTGCCGATATCAATTGTGCTAGTACCTGAAATATGTAGAAGATTTTTTTTGTAATTTACTCTTTTAATTCATAGCGTAATTGCTAATGTAGAGGCTGTTTCCTACTTTCTGCTTACTTTCAACACATTCTTCTAGTCTAAAGAATATCATATAAACATAAAATCTACCTCAACGAAAACCTGAACCCACAGCCACTCCCACCAAACAGACAAAACGTCCAATTTAAAGTGTCAACAGCATGTAACCGGAGCATGTACCGGCGGTGTGAAATCAGTATTGTGATAAGCTAACGACCGTTTCTTCAGTTGGATTCCTCCGCCGTATCAATTAAATGGCGGTACCAATCTCGCGAGAAATATTTTTCACTTCTCTAATTAATGGGCAGTATGGAGGTTTTGGATGGTTGTCAATTTTTTTTTTGTAATAATGTTAGCAAGCAATGCTTTATATAATATATTTTTTTGTATAATTTATTATATTTCAATTCGTTCTATGTTTTGTTTTGTAATAATTTAATGATTGACTGACAGATAAGCGACACGAGCGAGACTACTGGACATGGCAAATTAAAATTTGATTTGTAAGTTAGGGAGTGTAGGGGAGCACTAAAAGATCCTCTTTGGAGTTTTCAACGGGAACTCCTTTTTTATCTTTTTCTTTTTAAGTCCTGAGGTAAGAAGTTCATATTTGGCATGTTAGGGAGGGTAAGAGAGCACTAAGATGCGATATCTCGAAACACCTCGAGATTTTTTTTAATGTTATTATAAGTTTCCGTTACATACATACATACAAACGACCGAAGCTAATAAAAAAGTAACAACTCATAGACATAAAAATAATAATAATTATAATATAATTTTCAATTTAACACAAAATTGCCCGCCAGCCATGACAGTCGGCTATCGTCATACAATCTCGATTAGCGGCCGTGACGTCCCTCAGCGTCATACAACTGACGCGGACAGTTGGCTGTAGACTATCTGTGGAACGAATATGACATTTGGTATTAGCGTATGAATACTCTAATGTCTTTGCTATGCCAGGTTAATTATTGCAGATTTTTTTTTAATTTTAGTATATTTATTGAAGTGTATTAATTAAAAACACATTAAAGAATTGTTTTTAAGGAAAACTTACTGTTTTAACTATTATTAACATAATGCTATAGAATATATTTGATATTGTTAATAATTTAAATATAATTATTTTCCCGACTGAGGATCGAACTCATCATCATAATTCCCAGTCCCACTGCGCCACTAGCTTCACAGTAATATTTCATACAGCTAATTAGCACAGATGTAAAGTTTCTATTGAAGCGGAAAGAATAGAATAAATTGACTTCCCATTAATCCAAAAAAGAAAGAATTTAAACAGTATTAAGGAAGTAATTTAAATATTACGAGCTATTGAAATTCCCAAATGAACCCCAGAGACCGATCCGATACAGACACCACAAAACATACATCGTAATTTAAAATATTGTGAACAAAATTGTAATTGTAAATTTAGAATAAAGGTGCCTATAACTCTTCAGGATTCCCACAGGGAGCGCTGACAGTCAATGATTTAAATCCACGCTCCTTAATTAATACGAAACGAGAAAGTATATCTGTCTCTCTCTTAACTAAGTAAATACAACTAAAGGGTATATCTGTCCTTGTCACGTTAACCCTAAAATTCTATTGAGACATCTTTTAACGTTTGATTTATGAAATCGACAAATATCGATTTTATGTTTACTTTAGAAATTAGTAGTTCACACACTCTCTCGTAGCAATACAATATGTAAATCGGTTGTATTTCATACTTACATACATATTTAATAGGATTATGAGATATAGAACAAAATGGAACATTTGACCGGTGAATGGTCATAAATTGGGAATATCGTTAGAATTTTTGTAAGTACCAATAAAAAATGATGTATAGCTTATTTATTTTTTCTTACAAGTAGATAAAAAAACAGCTTCACGGTGTATCTCGCATGTAGCATGGTACACAGTAACCTAGTAGTAGCAAAGGGAACCTAGTGTTAAGATAATCCGGTTTTCCTTGTCCGCCGAATTTGTCGAAATATTGCTTGTTGAGTGGTAGAGCTAAACGCCGAGCTTTTACCTTGGTGCCAGAGTGAAGAAATCAAAATATTAATGAAAATATTAAATATTAATAAACAATCATTCCTTCCCCCGAGTCCCACAATCTTCGAATTACAGTCACAGCCTTGTACCTACGCTACGACGGCCTCAGACAGCCCCTCAAGGATATTAATAAAAAAAAAGGTTTATTACAATTTTTATTAAAATCATATTTCTATACGAATATAATGTAGAATATTCAATTCAAATACAAATATGATTTACGATTCGTTATATAAGTGTCAAAAAACCCTCAGAGCTTTCTTATCGCACTCAAAACTTCCCTCAAAGGGCCAAAGTGACCCCTTCTCCCAGTAATTAGTTGAAAACCTTTGTCTAAGCCCGTTGAGCGTTAAACCGATGTTGACACGACTCGAGCTATGTCGCGTGTCGGGGACAGATTAAATAGTGATATTTAAATATAATACATGGTGGCGTGGCGAGACAATGGTAGTGGGTTCGATGTTCTTTTGAAGGAATATATTACTTTAATAATTATACTGACAGCACATCTTTGACTACGTAAACACGACTATTGTAGGTTAAATTCCTACTCGAGGAGTGTATTATTTTAAATTTGGTGGACACTGGGGAACGGGGTGATAACACTACGTTCCCCCTGCCTATTCTGATGTTACCGTGAAGCCAAAAAAAATTACTAAGTCTCGTAAGATGAACGTTCCTTACTACTTATTGTAATGTTAATTAAAATTATTATGCATTAATAAAAACAAATATAAATTCATGGAAATTATACTGTGTAATGTTTCTTTTTTAATCTATATGATAAGAAATAGGGTTTACCAAATCTACAATGTCAAAATAATAAATTACCCCAAGGACTGGCTATGATATCTATATGTTTAAATACATATATGTATGTATATTCGTATATAGTATGTACTAGACGTAGACAAAAATATTACTTATATGTTTTTTCTTGAATTTAAAAAAAAAAAACAATTCGATAAAATGCCTTGTGATTTTTACAAAAAATAACATTTAGTTTAAATATTTTATCTATGTTTTTCTATCCACTTCTATAAAATATAAACAAATTTACTTTATAATATTTTTATTAATATAAATACTCATATAAGAACTTTTCTAATAACCAAATCTAAAATTCCTCAGTATTCTCTTTATAACAATTATGCTAAAATATTCTACAAATTTCAACTAGATCGTATGTATACACTGTTGACAGCGAGTGTCGCGTGTCGTGAAGCAGATTAGAGGCAGTCACGATGACTGGTTATTGAGCTTGAGCTAAGTAAAGAGGTTTCACGTTGTTGTGGTAGATGTTTTTTTTTAGTTTCACGCTGTATCCCGCAGGGTTTTTTTTTTGTATCCCGCATAGGAATTTTTAAGACACAGTGTGTTGATCAGCGGATCTCTCTGTCTTTTACCGTTTGCAGTACGATATTTAAATGTAAAAGTTTAACAAAATTTGTTGTAAGTCTTTGATTCTTGCTTAGTTTTTTATCATGTCAATTAAAAATATGAAATTTAAACGTATTATGTATGTATGTATTTATTGATGACATCGTATGAAATGTAAGACCAGATGACCAAATCCCACTGAATTTGCACATTGTTCCTATCCACAAAAATGCCAAAACCACGTTTTCAATTAGCAAACGTGGTTTTGGCTTCGATTCCCAACAAGGGATGGAATTATTTTCATTTCTTCGCTCTAATAACAAGACAAAGCGCGGAAGTAAGTTCCGCCACTCAACATGTGTAATGTCTGAAAAAGTAAGTGGAAAATAGGAATTTGAGTGTCTTGATACTAGGTTCCCACTTCCCTCTGCCTACCCAGCTTTTACAAGGTACAAAGTATAAAAGATACTCTTTTAAAACAAATACTAAAATATTTTTTATAGAATTAAAAAAAATATAAATACACATTAATATTTTTTAATCATGGCAGCGAATTTACGGGTTAAAGATACATAAATAAAAAATGTCAAAAAGTAACTTGTTGGTTAAGTCAAGCGCCGTATGCTAATAAGATGTATGATATGTATTTTTAAATTGTATTAAGCTATAGATAAGCAATCGTTGAACTTAGTTTTGTCTGTAAAAAAAATGATTCGAAATGTAATTTATTTAAGGTTGATTTTATTGTTTCTTTTTTTAAATGCCTCCAGAATTGGGGAAAGTGGGGAACGAAAATGTTTTAACGAAAACGGAAAATCTTATCACAATTCTAGGTTCCCTCTGCCTAGATTCGGGGATATAGAGTGAACCTGAAAAAAAAGTTAATATTACATCAATATTATTGAAACGTTGTATATCCATAAATACATTAATAAATTACTAATAACGCAGTACTTGAAGAAAAATATCTGACTAATCGAGATTAAATTCACTAACTTATTCTCAATTTTGGCGAAAAAGCGGATATTTCTTTTTTTTAAAACATCATATAACAAAGTCTTTCTCATAAGTCTCATATGTTAATAACAGCCATATTCAACTATTTCCTCGCTTCCTCGCTCTATTAACAAGGCAATGCGCGGCGTTGTGTTCAGCTACTCTACACGCAATTTATTGAAAATTGGGCGTTAAATGTCTTGACACTATGTACCCTCTGGGATAATGCGAAATTAAAAAAACTGCTTAATATTAATAAAGATAAATATAACATATTTAAAAATAACCAAAAACAATATAAATTCAAAAGAATAATACTAAAAAAGGTGGTAACCGACAAACAAGCTAATAATTCACGTTAAAACAATTAAAAAGGAACCTACATCTGTCGTAACGGTCTACAATATGGCATTTACGGTATAGCACCCCATGCGTATACCTTAGGGGTAGCGAGCAAGCAGTCGGGCGAGAAAAAAAATTATAATATTATAATTCACTTCTGTGGTATAGTTGGTAAAGGTAATAAATATATTTTTTAAACTACAATGTTCGGCGTTAAGTTCCGACACTCATAATGTCTCGAAAATTGAAGGGAAAGTAATAAACGAGTGTCTCTACCTTACGTGATATATGCGGGATGATGGCTGTGGTTGATTTAAGTCAAGACAGTACGTATATCTAAATTTATTTTCGATTTAGCTGTAGTTAGATAAAGAGCGGCGTTAGCTTCCGCTGCTTAATCGTCAATGTCTTAGTATGAGAACAAAAATTATGATTTTTTACAAGTAAGTTTTCTCTATCGATATGCAGAATATATGTTTTGATAATAGAATCATTCCATACAGATTATAAAAAAAAACAGTATTAGGGGTTTTCGAGACATTGCGTTCGGATACTCCGTCCTGCGCTTCCGAATACCAGACATTGTGTATTGATGAGAACTCTGAGATGAGAACTTGAATTGACTCAAACTCAACGCCGAGCGAGCTTGTGTCTACTAGTGCGAGTAAATGAGAAAAGTGACTTAAATATAATCCCCTCAAATGAGAATTGAACTTACAACCTATCCAAACATATCAAACGCTGTTCTCCACACGACGACGGAACCCTAATTACAGTCACATAATCAAATCGACCAAAAAACCTAAGTATGAAATAATTAACAAGTAATACAAGTAGGTACCTAAGAACAAACAAGCCTTCGCGTTGTTAAACCATAAACTTGGGGTATTGCTGTAGATGGGCTTAACTGAATGGTTAAGTTCATTTTTAACTAACTTCTGTTAACTATATTATATGAGATGTTTATATTATAGTAAATAAGACTCTAAGGGCATTCTGGCCCTGTGTGACTGTAGGCGTATTGCGTATTATTTAATATTTTTATTCACCGCTCTGGAAGCGTAATATCCCTAGAAATCGGCTAAAAGTGGGAAACCGATCGGCTAAAGTTGGAATTGTGTTAGTGGGAACGGAGTGTATTAACGCTAGGTTTCCAGGATACTTCTGTGTACTCTGCTATGTACGGGATTCAGCGTGAAGATAAAAGAGCAACGTCTTTCCTGTTCTAAAATTTAAAAGCGGTAGGTTCCGAATTAGGATTAAGTTACGGCATTAGGTGCGTGTTAAGTGAAGGAAATAAATACCTAATGCACTTCTTTAACCAGGTCGTTAAAACGAATTTATTGTTTGAGTATTTGAATCGGTCATACACAAGCCTAGATATTTTTGTCTCGAAACGCGGGTGAAACCACAGGTAAAAGTAGTCTTCTGAAAATCATAATATCTCTAGCATTTTATTCATCATCATACTTCTTCTTACTCATATTATAAATATTAATATAAGCTTGTTTGTCATGTTTTCACGCCAAAACTATTCAACAGATTATTATGAAACTTTGTACATATATCCTTAAAAGTATAAGAAGGGACATAACATTCTCTGTATAGAAAAAATATCATTTTTAAATATATACTAAAGAAATAAATGTCGCTATTATTTGATATTATAAACAAGCTTTATATGATTAATATTTATTTTAAACTTTTTTTTTAAAACAAACGTTATACTTAATAATTAATTACTTATTTAAAGCATAGCATAATTCTTACTTGACAAGTAAAAAAAATGCATTACCCAGTAAACTATACTTGCTCACAGTATAATGTATGCACAATTTATATGAACGTCCTTGGAAAATAACAAAATAATTAATTATAATTGTATAGAAAATTTATAATAACTTAAGTTATATTATAAACGTATCACGCGAGCTTATAATGTCTGTGACACTCGATATATTAATGTCGTTGTATTTTTTTATATATATATTTTTTATTTCTCTTTTATAGCTTCATGCTGTAGCCCGTAGAGAGCAAAAGAGACAGAGGGAACATAGTGTTAAGACACAACGTTCCCTATTATAATTATAACCCAACGCTGCGCTATGTCGTATTCCCAAAATGAAGACTTAATAAAAGTCGTTCCCTCGACTAGAAATCAAACTGTCCATTCAATTGAATCGAAATCGAAAGAACTAACAACAAATCGAATAAATCAATGAATGTTTGTTCCACTCTCACATAAAAACTACTGAATATCAGAATAGCATTTATGTAGACTACATTATATCATTTATGTAAAGATGTTGTACAATTTGACAATAACTTTAAGCGGGCGAAGCCTCGTTTGGATAGCTAATATGTGAAAATTTGTAAGGATTTGTGTTTCTATTTCACGCAAAAAATTATAAACAGATTAAGATGAGAACTTTACGTAAATATAAAATATACAGTAGAATAATACATATGCTCCAAATTATGTAATAATTTTGCATAATTTGGCTATGACATNTGTCTTTTATAGCTTCATGCTGTAGCCCGTAGAGAGCAAAAGAGACAGAGGGAACATAGTGTTAAGACACTACGTTCCCTATTATAATTATAACCCAACGCTGCGCTATGTCGTATTCCCAAAATAAAGACTTAATAAAAGTCGTTCCCTCGACTAGAAATCAAATTGTCCATTCAATTGAATCGAAATCGAAAGAACTAACAACAAACCTCTCTCACATAAAAACTACTGAATATCAGAATAGCATTCATGTAGACTACATTATATCATTTATGTAAATATGTAGTACTATTTGACAATAACTTTAAGCGGGCGAAGCCTCGTTTGGGTAGCTAATATGTGAAAATTTGTAAGGATTTTTGTTCCTATTTCACGCAAAAAATTATAAACAGATTAAGATGAGAACTTTACGTAAATATAAAATATACAGTAGAATAATACATATGCTACAAATTATGTAATAATTTTGTATAATTTGGCTATGACAAAAAAATAACATTAAGCAGGCGAAGCCTCATTTAGGTGGCTAATACGAAAAATAATAATATAAGATCCTAATAAATTCATTGATTCCTACGCGTGTCATATTCTCCATTTTAATACAAATAACCCATCAATAGAACTACAAAGCGTAAAGTAAAGAATAAAGGAATGATTGTTTCAGTTTGTTTGTTTTTATTTTAATTATCATTAATTGCAATCATTTGGAAAGCTTTAATGAGGAGTTATGTAATGATGATGATTGATTTGAATAATTTGAATAATTTATTCGTTTTATTTGTCTGTTGATGATAATAATTGTTAGATGTATAAGTGTAATAAGTGTAGAGGCTATTGTAGCGCAGTGGCACAGCGTCTGACTGTAGAGCGAGGATTGCGATTCTTTCCTCTTAGTAACAAGATAAAGCCTGATATTGAATTCCGTCATTTAACATCCAATAACTCAACAATTGGAAAGTAGAAAACGGAGTGATTATTATTATTCATTATTATTAATTTATGTATTTATTATTCTTCTATTTTTAATAATCGTATTATGATGCTATTCAAATATTATCCAAATAAACTTATTACCTCCTTTTTTAATGTCGACGATTTTTTTTAAATAATAAATGAACACTTCAAACCACACATTTATAAATTAAACTCTATCAATACAAAAAACTGGTTAAGTGCGAGTCGGGCTTCCCCTTCGGTGGTTCAGTATCAACTTCATTATAAAATTGCAAGTCAACGAGAAAGTGATTTATAAACGTTGACATTTGAAGTGTAAGGTTTTGTGACAAAACTATAAATAAAAAATATAGATATATATATACATATTTGACTATTTTCACAGGATCTTGAGAGCTCGACTCGTTTTATTTCTTCTTTTGAAGCACGGAACCCTAAAAATGGAAAACAAAAAAGCTATTCCGTTGATTTAAATATTCAATTCGCAGGAACAGTTATATTAAAAAATCAGTAGTTATTATATCGGACGATCATAAAGTACGATAAGAAGCACTGTGCTCGATTAGTGATGTATTGAAATATACTATCAGTTTATCAGATGCTATAAATGTTAATATAAAAAAATAAAATTGAAATCAATAGACTTATGGCGACACTTTTGTTAGGCTTGTGTTTTAATTAGATTTACATATTTTATATATGTAATGGGTAGACCAAGAAGAAGCTAATGTTAAAACTCTCCGTTTTCAGCTGGTTTCTAAGCGCTGCATAATAAATACATAATACGTAAAGCAACGTATGAAAACGCAGTGTTTTAACATCCGGTTCCCTCTGCCTATCCTGCTGGGTGCGAGAGACAGCGATACTGAAAAAAACGTAAAAGTAATAAAATAAAAAGGAACCTACAATCATCGCATATGGTCAAGCAATCCCTAACTAACCGACTATAGGGATAAAATTTAATTGTCAATTAAAAATAATGACAGCGATAAATTCGATCTTATCTATCCACCATAAATATAAAATAAACATGACCTTTCAGTATAAAAGTGGCAACAATATCTATAGGTTTATTTTATTTCAATTTTTTTCATATCCCTAGAAAAGTAGTAGAGAATCAAGTCTAGATTTTATATGTTAAGTGGCGTAACATAACGCTACACATTGTCACCATTCATAACTCTGGAAAAATAGAAATAATTTAAGCTGCACTATAATGGTGACTGTTAGCAGTTCCCACATTTCAATATAAGGATAAAAGTAAAGGTTTAAACAAGTGACTTAAACAGGAGGCTTAGAATTCGGTGGAAAATAAAGAAAGAAAGCATATGAAGTAGCAGGTAAAAATAAAATAGAAAAGCTGAAAAAAGCTACGGACCACGTGCTTGTAGTTAAGATATATATATAAAAAAACAATTAAAAATATATTTTCAGAAACTCAATCATTAAATAGGGTGAACACCCTATACTACAGTTAAATAAGTAGGTAGCTACCACAAGTGAAGCAAGTGTCACATCATATACTTGCTTTTTAATCATTATTTACATTAACTATGAAAAAGGAACCTTATATTCCTATAATAGGGTTAATTTTAGCTAAAATGAACCACCCTTGCACAGCATCCCTAACTGAATTACGCGAGATGTGATTTGTCGTGTAGACCACGCCTATTTACAAATTATATAGATAAAACACCCCTTTGAATTGGTTTGCTAAAATAATCAGCAAATATCATTGTACTCGAGGTTGTAGGCTCGATTCCTATCCAGGGAAAGTGTATATTATTAACTTGAGGCTATATCCTGCATATGGTATGGTAGGCATGTGTGAAATATATTTATTTTCTGGTAGAAAAAGTGACATCTGATATGTACGGAGTATACCTATTGAGAAGCTAAAAGAACAGAAACATTCATATCTAAGATTTGAACCAAAACGACCTCTTCCACCTTAAGCTTCAACTAACGTTAATTTTGTTCACATATGTTTGTTTCAGTGGTAATGCATAAAGAAAAAGAGGATCTCCACTCGCACAGGCGAGACCACACGCACTACGACCATATCATGCCTGATGGAGAAATGTTTCTACAGGTAATTTTTATTTTGTCCTTTATTTTGAAGCAGGGTCAGCAGATAGTGCCTAGTGTTAAGACACTCCGCTCCCCAAGACGAAAAAAAGCAGCTACTTAAAATAAGCTATCTAAAATAAAATAAAGCAGTAGCAGTACAGAAGAACAGACCATTTTTTATTCTTTCTTTTTGCTGTAATCACATAAATCGTTGTTTCGCCTGATAATAAATCAATAGCGTCTAGTCGGCTATAAATAACATTCCCTTACAGCCTTATAATAATACATTACTGTTTGTTGCCATTGTTGCGGGATCTAAGAGAATTGTGTTGAGATTCTTACCCGTGATACCTTTTTTTATGGGTGGTGGGTTTACTGTAATTGTTTTTTTTTTTAGCTTTATACAGTATTCCGTATATAACAGAGTAGAGGGAACTTGGGAATCTATATTGCTAATATCAAAAGTATTTCAACAATTGAAGTTAGAGCCAGTCTTAGCGCGTGAGCTCGAATGTGCACGTATTACGTTGTGGGTTCGATTCCCACTTAAGAAATGAAATATTTAATATTTTAATTTCCTCGCTCTGATAACGAGGCAAAGCGCGGCGTTGAGTTTGTTAACTCCACAAAGCAAAGCCTCGAGAATTATGTAAAAAGTGCGGAACAGAAATGTCTACTTACACTAGATTCCCAGGTTCCCTCTACTTAACCAGGTCTATGCGGGATACAGCGTGAAGGTAACAAAAATAACATAACGTTCCCTCTGTCTAAACTGCTGTATAAGGTATATCCAAATCTTTATATTGTATATCACTATTTTTCAGGCACTCAACGGCTTCTTGATGATCTTAACATGCGAAGGAGAAGTTTTCTTCGCGACGCATAGTATCGAGAGCTACCTAGGCTTCCATCAGGTTAGTATAATACCGAAATGAAAATGAAAACTAAAAAAACTGTCCGTATATCGAGGCCAGGCGTGACGCAGTTTTAAAAACATAGAGGAAGTAAGCTACTGAAATCAAGAATGAATAATGTTAAATAACATAATGAAGTTACTTAAAACCTATAAAAATATAAACATAGTATAGTACCTATATAAAAAACATTAAAATTGCATAATATATCACGTTTTTATCACATTTCAGTAATTAATTACAAACATTAGGAAAAAGTCGACTTTCCATACAAAACGTAAAGGCCGTTATATTAATCATATAAAATATATGGTACGCCCGAGGGTCGAATTTTCCACAATTAATTCTGTATTATATAAGGCTGGTTCTATACTACGAAGCTCATACTTTTATATATTTAATTTTGCTAATTTTAAGCTTCCGATATATCCTTAGGTCACTTACCCATTAAGTCCAATTTTTGAGAAGTGCAAGTAAAGCTGCGAAAGTCAACGCTGTGCTTTACTAGGAATTGTCCTAAATGGGAATCAAATCTACGAATACAGATACTCTATACGAACCAACATTATATTTTTTTTTAAAATTGAAATTAATGTCAACACAAATGAAATGGCAACATTGGATTTTTTAGTGGCAACACCTTATATTAAAATTTATTTACAAGTTATTTACAAAACAAGATCTGCTTCCGAAAAACAACAATTAAAATTGTATATTATAACAAAATAACTAGCAACGAAGCTATCTATCAATGAAAAGAATTATAATGAGTTCAATTCTCATTCGGGGGAGGGATTATATTTAAATTATTTTTATTCCCCTCTCATACAACCACCATGGTTTGTATACAAACAAACCATGACGCACCACTCCACTGACCAAAAATAGGTGACGTGTTTTAACACTAGATTCTCTCTGCCTACCTTCCTAAGCTGAATACGTGGAACTCCTTTCATTTACCAAACAAAAACAGCTTCAAGCAAGTAATAACCAAAAATAATTAAAACATATAACGACAAAACAACAAAAAAAAACACATATTTAAACAAACTAGCGTGTCCGACGCCTAAAATTCGGGGTGACTCCATAAAAATATTAATTATCGCGATAAATGGCACCGAAAAAGTTTCTTTTACAAGACCACCCCGTTAATCGCACGCTTATCGCACTAAAAGGGCTATAAAACTAGATATTTTTATTAATTTTAAAGGTTTCGCGACGTTATGAGTCGCCAGTTAAGTCATAATGCCAAACGAATAGTGAAGTATTTATATTAAACGACTATTTTTTCTGTTATTTTTTTGTTATGTTGAATTACTTTGTAAAATTTTGGGTGTATTTCGTTGTTTGCATTTGGTTTTATGTCTTGAAACTTGATGGAAGGAAAATATAAGTAGTGTTTAGAGTCCTATCTCTATTTCGAACTAAATTATGTTTTCACTGTTTGTGGTGCAGACTCTGAGATAAACCATACCACTCAATACGCAATGCCACCAGAATACGGCGGAAAGTGGGGAACAGAAGTGTCATAATGGGTACAAGTCTTAAAACAAAGTTCCCAGTTTCCCTCTGTCTAAGCTGCTATGCGTAAAAAACAACAAAAAAAGAAGGACAGACTTGCCAAAACAATGATTGAAACGATCGCCATTTTCACATTACATGCTTAGTAACGAAACCTAACGCCACATGTAATCTAGAAACCAAGCCAGAAAAAACACCTATGATATACATTCTTCACATTTTCACCACAATTAATTATAAATTAATTGAACCCACAATCATCGTCCACAAGCTAATGCAACTATAACTACGGTAGCTTAATAATAATCTTTCGAATAATCTATTCATTTCCATACTATTAACAACAAAGCTTTAAAAAATTATCGCATATAAAAAATAATAATAAGCTATTACAGCCAATAAAATGACTTTGAATTATTGTTATAGACGAAACGTTCAGCACAAGCCACCTCCCCCCCTCCACCCCCCACAATAAAACACAATATCAAAGTTTATGCCTTCTTTCTGTTTCCATATAAATCAGATTATTCTACGACATACATTAATTGGGTTGGATTTTGGTTTTTATGGTTTTTTTGTTTGTTGTATGGTTTTTGGGTGAAAAATCGCTTTGTTTTTGATTATGGGCTTATATTTTTTTTTAGCTTCACTTGTATCTTGCATATAAAAAAAGAAGAAGAAACTCGTAGGTTATGATTACGCGGTGAATTTCATACAAAATGCAGCAAAATCGATGCATGAAAACACACAATCTTAAGATCTTGATAGAGGAACAAGAAAGCGAGCGCTATAAGGTTTCCTAAATTTACCTTTATCGTAGCTGGCTTGAGGTACGGAACCCTAAAAAACACCAAAATTAAAATCCACACAAATGATCAACAAAATCACAATGCAGCTATCGGAATCACCAACAATATATAACCATTATCTATCTATCCGTGTAAATAATTCCAACCTGTACTGCATACTATATCCACTCGTATCAACAAATCTTTGCTTGAAATAGCAATAAATGAAGGGTGCCCACCGATTAAACATCGATTTGAGAACATAAAATCGGCGTACTGGCTCGTGACGCCACGTGCCTTGGAATGGGGCAGCGGTTCAAATAAACTTTAGTTTGCTATTTGGTATTATGGTTCGCATTAAACAGGTTAGTTTAATATTGACTGTGATAGTTTAAAATTTACAGTTTATTGAAGAAATATATCTAGTTAGTTGATGATAGTATGTTTTATAACGTTTTTTTGAGCTTCACGTTCTATTGTTAAGAAGAGTAGGCGGAGGAAATCTAGTGTTAAGACACTCCATTCCCCCACTTTCTGCTGAATTTTCGAGGCTTTGTGTGTTGGCTGGTGGAGATAGGCAGTTTAACGCAATGATTTTTACAATAAATAAATAATACATGGGAAAACTTCGTTGTTAGATTGCATTTTTTTGTTCAATCATCTAATGTCTAGCTCTAATTCGATACAAAGTGAACATCGAATATAAAACTCGCTCTAAACTTGTTTTTTCGGTTTCATTTTTGTATAGAAATATATACTGTTACTAACGGTTTATGGCTTTTGAATATGTTAAATTTTATTATAATCTCTTCTTCCTTACATACTTCTATCAAACAACAAAAATAATCTACAACCTTACCATAGATAATTGTAAAAAAACCTTTAACTTATCAATTCTTAACGCTCAATATACACACATACAAATAAAAATCGCCAACAGTACCAAAAATGAGTCAACCCGAATTCAACCCCCAGCTAATTATAGTCTGATTTAAAAATTACAATAACGCACAACCCCTGGTTGGGGTCGAGTAGATTAACTTCGGAACGTCTCACCAGGTGGCCTGGCTCGTTCCATTACCCTAATGTAACATGTGGCGCGACGAGCTAAGTTCCAGGTGAAATAATTCAATTACAATAAATAAAGATCATTGTAGTGCCGATTTTTTGTTATTTTGTATTAAATTAGAAGCTTATTTGTATTTAGTTAATCAGGTCTGAGTAAGTACTGATGTTAAAGCTTAAGATCAATATTGAGTATCAAATTTCACATACTCTGTTGAATTAGCCAGAGAGAGGGTAAGTGGAGGTCGTACATTCAATTCAACTAGAAGCAATATTAGTATCTTAGGCAAAGTAGTTCTTTATAACATAATTTATATGCACCGAGCTTAATTTAGAATTTTAAAGTAAACGAGTTCTCTACAGTGAAATAGTAATTACTATATTTTAATTTATATATGCTTTCTAAAAAGTATTAAATTTCAGTTTCATGTAAGTTTCTCCATAGGACTCCGATTAGCTTTAAAAATTAACACAGGGCCCTTGTAACCATCTTTTTTACACTTAATCAAAGTGTGGAATGTTAATTTTATTTATATTTATTTAGAGTTCGTGATAATATAAATAAAATACCAATATACGTAATATAAAACATAATGAATGTATAATGTATTTAGCACTAATACAAAAAAAACAGACCAAACGCAAGACTATCATCAATCACCAAAAATATAGCAAAAATAAAAACCCAACCAAAACAATAGCGTATCAACAAAACACTACGAGTCCATAGCAACTGCCCCCGAACTGAACTCAGAACAAAAAGTAATTACTAAACAAATCATCCTCTGACATTTAATGCCATCGCAATATGTTCGAACCCACATTCAGCAAAATAGAACCCCATTTTTACTAAAACTCGTGGTTATATTTTTCTACTTGTATGAATCATTAACATGTTAGTTCAAAAGTAGGGGAAGTAGAGTGGTGCCTAGCGCAACCCCATTGATTATCAATTAGTTTTTCTGCTCGCATCGTTTATTGTCGGTGCATTATCCACACTATTTACACGTCTCTTTGTTATACTACGTGTTAAAATTCATAATTTCAATTGCACAAACGATTTTCGGCTATATTTAGTATCGATATACAGTCGATTGCTTGATAACATAGGTATCGAATTAACACGTCCATCTTTGTAACAGATGATTCTTTAATGATCGGTTTCAAATCGATTTTAGGGCCATCGATGGTTTATTGATTTACGGTTCAGTTGTGACTTGCTCTTTTTTCATGATGAATAGATTTAGCCGGTTATCAGATCATCTTGTTATTCTAAATTAATTGATTGATTATATTTATTGATTATGTTAAGTTTTCCTTACTTTTGTTGCTTAGCTTTAAAAATATTGTTTTTAATATATTTTCTTATATTTTTAAATAATTTGTATCAAAAAGACAAAAATAGTTACTTATAAAGTAGCACTATATATTTTAAGATATTATAGCATGAGCTTGACGCCATCTTGGCACAGCGGGACATTAGTCTGTCTATAACACATTGATTGTGGATTCACTTTCTACTTGGGGATTTTATGTTCCCACTCTGATAGATAAAACACTACGTTCAATTCCAACACTCAATATACATGTTTCGTGTTCATAGGCGAAAATTGGAGAACTGAGTGTTTTGATAGTTATCTCCTCTACCTATCCTACCCTATCTATGGTATATATATGCTATTATATTTTAATCATTTATTTTTTATTTCCAGTCAGATATAGTTCATCAATCTGTGTACGAATTAGTCCATTCAGAAGATCGGGAAGAACTTCAACGACAACTATTATGGAATTCCTTTCTACCTCCAGATGTAAATAATTTAACACTCCAAGACGTGCTCAGATCTGAGAGAGCTCATCTCTTAGAAAGAAGTTTTACAGTTCGCTTTAGATGTTTATTAGATAATACTTCGGGGTTTTTGGTAAGTTTTATATTATTATATAATTTATTGTAGAAGAAAACTACACTATAACTACATTTATATAATTTATTTGTTATTAATTTCAAGTTTCAAAACAGTAATATATTAAAATAATTTTAGTATTTTTACATTTATAAAAAAATATTACCATTTATCTCTCACATATCTGAAATATCTAGTGATTGGTCTCTATCTCTTGGTCTAATCTTGGTAGTATCTCGTCTATCTATTTATTATAATCATTAAACTTATTTAACTTACGTATTTGATTTTTTTATATAACTTATCTATTGTACCATTTTTTTTATTTTTCTAGAGGTTAGATATAAGAGGTAGAATTAAAGTACTCCATGGTCAAAACAAGAAGACGGAAGAGCCTCCTCTCGCGTTATTCGCTATCTGCGCACCATTTGGACCTCCGAGCCTTCTAGAGATACCACAGAAAGAAGTCATGTTCAAGAGCAAACACAAGCTTGATTTATCTTTAGTTTCTATGGACCAAAGGTAAGAAAATATTTTTATTATTCCTATTTATTTACTTGATGTGACAAACCCAGGCGTGAACGCCTCGAATTTAACGCGAAAGTATGGAGTGTCTTGGCACTTCTCTGTCTACTCTGCTATATATGGAATATGGACGTTAAGGGGGGATAACATTTTTAACAGACTTACCGGTTTTAAATTTCACTTAATGGCTTTTTTCTCATTTGAAAGTAAGAACTAATGACTTGTAACTCTCTTCTCCATCTAATCATGCCGACAATAAACAAGTGACAAGTTGACAAGTGAAGTAAATGTCATTGAGTTTTTGCCACAATCGAGACCAAACCTGCATTTCAATCATCAAAATCTATCAATGCACCTGTACCTATGGCCATAAATTTTAATAGCTCAAAAAATATTCCCGTGTCGGTGTATTTATCCCTTTTAGACAAGTCATTTAGTCGATAACTATCAATAAATCCATTTGTCACGCTGTATGTTTATCAATTATACATTTTCTATGGAACATGGGATTTTTTCATACAACATCCGCGTTGTTCAAAGGATTGATGGTTCATGGTAACTTTTTGTAACATAAAGTATGATATGGCCAGTCGTGTTGCGGGGGCATAAACGGTACAGGTTGTGGGTTCGATTCCCACTCGAAGAAATTAAAAATATAACATTGTAATTTCATTTTCGCTCTGGCGGCATAGAACAACGTTGAGTTGCGCCGGAAAAGCAGGACTATCAAAATATGTGACGTGAAATAGTTCATATAAATAAAACGTCCTATGTCTCGAATTCGTTCGAGAAGTGGAATGTTTTCTCTACTTACTTAAAAAAAAGTAAACAAATTAATAAATATTCCTCCAAGAGGTATTTAAACTGTAAACGAAACTTCACTTATCTATTTCATTTACTTTGCAGAGGTAAAATGTTGCTGGGATATACCGATGCGGAGTTAGCTAACATGGGTGGTTACGATCTGGTGCACTACGACGACCTCGCGTACGTAGCGAGTGCTCATCAAGAGTGTGAGTATTGAATCCTAATTTTTATACTTTTAAAAAATATTTCAGCTCATCCCCACGTAATATGATAGGCTTAGAAGGAACTTAACATTATGTAAAATATTATTTTATATTTTCTTAATAATTACTGAACAAAACGCATAATATTTATTTAGAAACCATAAGTCGATTTTAATTTATACTTTAAATATTTACAGTGTTAAAGACTGGCGCATCAGGAATGATTGCGTATCGGTTTCAAACCAAGGACGGCCAGTGGCAGTGGCTTCAAACGTCTTCGAGGCTCGTCTACAAGAACTCCAAACCTGACTTCGTGATTAGCACTCATAGACCTCTTATGTAAGTATAGTATAATATTTGGAGACATTACATGTTGAGTGGCGGAACGAAACGCCGTTTTGTCTAATACTTAATATTTGTTTTTTTGTGTTTACGCCTTCATGTATAATTTGGCCATATCAGCAAAGAATAAGCGATACACAGTGTTATTTAAAGAGATGTTTATATTAATATTTTTATTTTCAGGGAGGAAGAAGGACGTGATCTTCTAGGAAAACGTACAATGGATTTTAAAGTCAGTTATCTAGATACTGGCCTGACCAGTTTATACTTCTCTGAAACAGAACAACTGTCTTGCGAATCCAACGCGACGCCTCCTCGGGCGGCGCGACGGTATAAGACGCAACTTCGAGACTTTTTATCAACTTGCCGAAATAAGCGACGTGTTCCGCCTACTCCTGCTCCTCCCCCTGTAGACTATATCCCAGCTGACGCTGTAGCTGCAGCATATACTAATTTAAATGGGGCCTATGCTGCTCCATACGGGGAGTACCCGCCAACTCCAGCATTACATTACGCCCCGCCTTTAGACGACCGGTTCTTAACAACTGACAATCTCTTCCAATACAAACCTCTATCCTACCATTATACATATCCTCCAAATGGCTTCCTTGAACCTGCTCCTCCGGGATACGAAGTGCCTCCCTATCACAGACCTCCATCCCGGGAATACACTTATGTGGATAGTAGATATATGAGTCCAGTGGCAGAAAGAAGGTCTCCCAGTGTAGTTGGTCCTAGTCCCGTTGGTTCCAGTGGTTCAGCGGAACAAGATAGAATGCAAGCGGATATGCCACGTCAGACCGTCCTGATGTGGGGTGCAGGAGGAACAGCGCAGGAGGTCCCCGTGGAATACTCTCCCCCACAGGTTTGGAGATATCCCTCCCACTACCACACTGCTGAAGCGACTCAATGAACGTAGATTATAGATTTTTGTGCAATAACGTACTGAATGATATGGCATTTAGCAAAATTTTTAACCATTTATTAAGGAAAAATTTAATAAGCTCGTTTTTACCCAATTATTTTTACCAATTTAGAAATTTGTTTTATTTATTTTAAATATATATAATATTATAATTCCATGATAATCATTTGATATGCGATATCATTCGACATGTACGAAATGTCCTTTATCTGAGGACTTCGGGCGCAAACATAAAACCACCAAAGAACGCCCGTCTAATCCGAATTTGTTTCTTTAATATTTTACTATAATTAACTTTGGAAAGGATGTTCACTGGTCATCCTTCGCACAGTTCTTAACTACTGCACTATGCGATGCAGCTTAACATTTTTGTTAAATAAATTTTATCAACGATGCCTCGCTCAATGATTTCATCTTTTTAATATTATATTTTATGAAAAACTATTGGTTCAATATAATGTTAATCGAAATAAGTATTGACAGATTGAAGCCAGTGCTAATTTAGTTATAAAGATTGTTACACAATATTATATACCATACCATATATCCACACTTATAAATATTAAATAATTTAATATGATTTTCACCATAGTATGTTAGAAAAGTTGATTCAATAGTTTCTCATTGAAATATTCTACTCTCAATTGAACTTCCATTACCAACTGTATATAATTTTATGTATTATAAATGAAATATCCAAAAATATTATAAATTAGAGTAAATATAGTTTAATTTAGCTTCATCATTGCCACGCAGTGCAATGTGGGGTGCGATGTAAATATTTATTTTATTAGCTTAAGCTTGGTTTTTGAGTCTGGTTCGTGATTGCTTAATATTTTTTGTGTTGAAAATTAAACGAAGAGGATCGACTGGATTTTACAATTAAATTATATAATGTGTTAAATAATAAGTGGTCTTACCCTATTTACCCTATAATATTTTATAAAATAAAGTGGTAAAACTATTTTAAGATCAACATATCTCTTGTTAGATTCAAATTGTTGTTAGATCAGTTGTTTTTCTTCGTTTTCTCATATGAAAAATTAAACGAATTTCTTTTAAAGTTAGACTAATGATTAAACATATCAATAATTGTAATAGCATGCATTATATAATTTACACTTTAAATTGTCTCCTTATAAATATAAACCTTATTTGAAACATTTTATTATTGATTAATATAATAGGTTCCCTCAGCCTACCCTGCTATATGCGGGATTCAGCGTTAAGCTAAATTAAATAAAATCAACTTAAATTCATTAACAAAATGACAAAACATAAAGTATTTTGCATTACTTCATTTCCTAACTCACCACACACATGGTAAATCTATTATGACAAAAGTATATTTACCAAAATGTTTTTACCAAATTGTCAAAAAGTTTAATATTTATAGGGGAGACAAACACTGCCATGCCAACACGTTCTAGCACCTGTACATACACAACTGCGTGCCTTTTCATACAGTTACTGTAGTAAAGTACTACTAGTAAATTCTTACTGGTGAAATATTACTAGTAAACTACTACTAGAAGAGTACTACTAATATATACTATTGTGCTTCAGTGAGCGGTTGGCCTGGCACCGCGTCGAAACGATCTTCCGACGTCTTTAGTATAAGAATAGTTAAGATTTTATTAATCGAAGAGCACTTTTCGTTGAAAGTTTGGAAATTATTGAATTTCATATGAAATTATATTATCAGTCATAAAATTAAAACTGTTTATATGTTGTTATTTATCTGTCACCATTTAAATGTCAATACATGATGTACACTCTTATTATATAGTAAATTCTTATATAAAAAACATTGCCAGACATTAATATGAATTAAATTTTTAAGCCAGAATATTATAGGTTACCATAGAATAGATAACCAGAGGCATTATATATATTTTACTTTTGAGGTTTTATTTGATTTATCATATTAAATTTCTTAATGCAGCTCCTTACTGGTCACTTAAACTTTATACGATTTTAAACCGTTTATAACACTAAGTAAATTAATTATCAGATCTTGATTCAGATTTCAATATAACGATATTAACTTTTTTTTGTATAAGAGATGTACTACATACTAAATGTCTCGAGTATTCGGCGGTATGTGGGGAACGGAGTGTCTTAACACCAGGTTCCTCTGCCTACTTTGAAGAAAAAAAATATAGATATAAATGTAAAAAAAAGAACTCAAATCACAGTGCTCTTCGTAATTTGTCTTCGCATTGTATATTAAGAAATTGTATTGTCCATACATACGGGTTAACCGATTAGATTTTTTTATAATAAAATAAATCGAGTCATTAAGCGAATTTATCTTCCACTGTGAGTTCCATTAATGTTTGTTTATATAATTATAAACTATTTTAGTAATAAGGTGCAAAAAAGTTTTAAGAAAATACACTTTCACCAAAAGAATTTATAATGCTAGGTCCTTATATGTTTACTCGTGAAACTGATATAATAAACATAGTTTTGTCAAAATACATTATAAATTATTGAGCGATGGTTATGGGTTCGATTCCTGTTCGGGGGAATGATTATATTTAAATTATTTTCATTTCCTCGCTGTGGTAGATGGCCCAGCGTTGAGTTCCGCCACTCAATACGCTACGCTACGCTAATCTTGTCCGGGCCTAGTTTTACAATACAACGAATTATAAAATACCACATTTTCAAACACCGTTTTTAAAATTTATAAACAATAAAAAAATCACTTGAAATTTTTGAATTTGTAAATAAATAATTAGGTTAGTACGCTTTAACTATTATCAAATATTGATTGAATAAACTTAATTATTTAATAAATCTATGTTTAAGGTGAAAATATTGAGACAATCTCTTGTATTTATTTTACTATAGCATAATTATGTAATTAAAAGAAAATCAAATAAATTTTTTCAAGCCACTGATATGTTTGTGTTTTTTTTTACTCTTTTATGGAAGGAGCAGTGAATTTTCTCTCTGTTCTATTTATCAGTACAGCCATGTAGTAAAAGTGTATTTTACACAAACGATTTCAGCTTGAAACTTTTGAGCCCCTCATAACCATAACCTCATAGTCTACATGCATGAAATTTAATTTCAATTTTAACCTGAATGAACACGGAACTTGACACCCATATAGATTTCCCATCCTTTTTTTCGGTGAAGTCGAGAGTGATGCATTACTTAACATTTAATTTAGCTCTCTTTTCACATTTATGTTTTTTTATGGAATCTAAATAACTTCTAAACAGGCCAAAGAATCCAAATGTCCACAGCTTTGCTAGGAGAGGAGCTTGTTAGGCAGAGAAAAACTTCTGATAAGACACTCCGTTCCCCACTTTCCGCCGAATTCTGAAGCAATAAATATACAGGTTTAAAACTCTTGAATTCATCTTTGATGAATGAATTATCAATTAAGGTAAGTGACGGTAGCTTCGTGCTAGTACGTCGTTTCGTGAGTTTTGCTTCTGGCCAAAATAATAAGCAATTTAAGTATTATTTACGTAAGCTATATATTGGTATATAATCTTTATACTTTCAACTGTCTAAAAATTAAGTAACAATATTTTAATGATAAAATTGAGCGTATAGCGACAATTTAAACGCAGAGTTGTCTACGAACTCCAGTGTAACGTGTCTGCGATGCTTATCACCGTAAGACTAGCGTAAGAATTTCTTAAGGTTGTAGAAAGAGAAATGTAAGTTATTCGAATAAAACATTGAATATACGCTTTTTTGTATTTTATAAAGAAACATTTTATTGAAAAAAAAATAGATGGAAACATAAAATTATTTTAAAATTGCAATAAATCGATTCACGAAATAGCAGTCATTTTATTTATCAAGTGTGCGCTATTTCGTGTTACTACCGAATTAGCGAGATCTTAGATACTCTTTAATATTTTTTTTATATTTATGTTGTAATTGAGATAATTTAAGTTTAAAGCTTAAAATCAGTTACTGTATTTATTAAAGTTTATCGTGGTCGAAATTCAGTATATATTTTGTTCACTTAAATTTCTATATTACTATTTTAAAGGTAACCTGAATTGATAATTTTAAGCTAAATTCGTATGGGTACTGCCGATTTAACTTTGTTTTTTAATCAACCTTTGTAATTTATTTTTATGTATTTTTTCGAATATACATGGTAGTAAATGATTACTTTACATAACGTAAAAAATACTGAATAAACAGAATTGCGGAAGTTACCAAAATCAGTAACACGAAACAAGATCCCCTACATTTCATTATTTTCTCTAACTTCGTGACAAATAAATCTACGTAAAATCAACACATTGACTTCTCTGTCTTTGTTAATATTGTATATCTTAGTCTTGTTATAAGTCTAAATAAAGATCTTTTTATTTTTTCAAGAATATACTAAACTGGTTGCGAAAATAAAAGCCATTAGCCAAGTACCTATATAGTTTTATAAACTGGCATAGCTAGCTTCAAAAAATTAAACTTGAATTTTGAGCTTTTTTATATTTTTTTATAAAAGTATATAAACAAGTTCAAGAATGTAGGTTTTTTTAAAACTGAGCTTTTATAATTTATAGATTATAAAAGTTGAGGCCANTGGTTTTTTGTATTTTATAAAAAAACATTTTATTGGAAAAAAAATAGATGGAAACATAAAAGTCTTTTAAAATTGCAATAAATCGATTCACGAAATAGCAGTCATTTTATTTATCAAGTGTGCGCTATTTCGTGTTCTACCGAATTAGCGAGATCTTAGATACTCTTTAATATTTTTTTAATATTTATGTTGTAATTGAGATAATTTAAATTTAAAGCTTAAAATCAGTTACTGTATTTATTAAAGTTTATCGTGATCGAAATTCAGTATATATTTTGTTCACTTAAATTTCTATATTACTATTTTAAAGGTAACCTGAATTGATAATTTTAAGCTAAATGCGTATGGGTACTGCCGATGTAACTTTGTTTTTTAATCAACCTTTATAATTTATTTTTATGTATTTTTTCGAATATACATGGTAGTAAATGCTTACTTTACATAATGTAAAAAATACTGAATAAACAGAATCGCGGAAGTTACCAAAATCAGTAACACGAAACAAGATCCCCTACATTTCATTATTTTCTGTAACTTCGTGACAAATAAATCTACGTAAAATCTACACATTGACTTCTCTGTCTTTATTAATATTGTATATCTTAGTCTTGTTATAAGTCTAAATAAAGATCTTTTTATTTTTTCAAGAATATACTAAACTGGTTGCGAAAATAAAAGCCATTAGCCAAGTACCTATATAGTTTTATAAACTGGCATAGCTAGCTTCAAAAAATTAAACTTGAATTTTGAGCTTTTTTATATTTTTTTATAAAAGTATATAAACAAGTTCAAGAATGTAGGTTTTTTTAAAACTGAGCTTTTATAATTTATAGATTATAAAAGTTGAGGCCAGTCGTGGCGCAGGGGTATAAGAGGAGATGAAAATAGAAATAGTAAAGAAAATAGAAAGTATTTATTTAAATTTATATTTCAGGCAAAGCGCGGCGTTGTGTTCTGCCACTTAACATGCAACGCCTCCGGAATTCCGCAGAAAGTGGGGAACGGAGTGTCTTAAAAACACTAGGTTCGATTTGGCTACCCTGCTGTGAGCGGGATACAGCGTGAAGATAATTTTATTTGATTTTTTAAATAAAAGTTTTAATGTAGTTAAGCTGATCTAACCAATTTTTTTTAATTACAAATTCTTAACAATCAAAACCTATAATGGTGTATATTTTTTTATTATAAAACCTTACTCGCGGAGTAAAAACTTGTGACCCGAAATAAGCTTGTTACACCAAATTTTCGCCTCCAAAAAGTTAGTAAATCCTTTATGGGTATACGTGTATATAATAAAATTCCGCAGTGTATTCTTAGTTTGCCACTACCAAAATTTAAAATATCTGTAAAAAAAATTCTAACAAGTAAAGCGTATTACACTGTTCAAGAATATTTGGAGGATAAGCATGTATGGAATTAATGTCTATTGAACGTAATGCAGGATTGCTGCCAGCTAATGTTTATAGATTGTACCATTGATTTTGAAAAGAGCAACTGTTGAGTTTCTTGCCGGCTCTTCTCAGCAGAACTGCCTTCCGAACCGGTGGTAGCTTTTTGTTCATATGTTCATTCGACGATTCAAAAGTGCTTATAATAATTGCCTATTTGAATAAAGAATATTTTGAATTTGAATTTGAATTTGAAGGGCCACAAACTCACGAAGTTAGAAACAGAGCTAAATTTTATCACGAAATAGGGTTCAAACAAGAAGTCCACAAATAAATTAATAAAAAAAATTAGCTTAAGTTAAACCGCATATTTCGCACACTAAATTACTGTCAAAAGACCCACTTTGATCCCACTAAAATTTGCAAATTCATATAACCTTTAATAATGTATTTACAATAGTTTAAAGTTATAAGATCCTCAAACTGCCGAACCTCCGTACATTTACCTTAATTCATTCAAGTAAGACTTCCTTAGTCTGTCTTATGTCATTATGTATGCACTCCGGACTCTCACTTCTCCATTTAAAGACTTCCTTCTCCCCTTTATTATTGTAAGACTCTACAAAATATAAATAGTTGGTTGTTGTATAATATATTTCAATATTTTGTGCCAAGTATGTAAGTAAATAAATAAAGTGCTGCCATCTAGTATGTCACTAAATGACTAATTCACAAAGCATACATATCTATCGACGTAGAGGCAACGGTAGTTTTATAGAACAAATAAAACAGGAGCTCCATAAAAGATGGCGCTAGTATCTTTGTGAAACACGATTCGCTTAAAAGCTAAAAAGGGGAAAACCAAAAAGAAGTAATTCATATTTTACAATTTTTTTTTACACATTTTCAATTGGTGAAACCGAACACACAACCCACACTCTTGTACTCTTGCGGCATAACTGGCCTAAAGAATTCGTTGGAAATTGGAGAACGGAAGCTCCTAAATGAGAAAAGAAGTCTTAACATTAGGTTTCCAGGTTCCTGCTGCCTACCCTGCAGGATACAGCGTAAAGCAAAAAAAAGCTACATACCATATCGTACCGTGTGAAATCGTTACAAATAACATAAGTGGCTAAGAAAGCCTACAAGATAATTGACCATAAACATATTAAAACTGCATATCGAATTGATGCATTTAAGAAATCGAGCTTTTAATATTTGAATTTTAAAACTTAATCGATGTGAAATTCTTCATAATAAAAACCTGTTTTTCCACTTTTACTATCGAGAGAAAGAATAAAATTTAAGAATTATAAGATAACTAGCCTTTGTTTCTGGTTTCGACGCGTGAAGTGTATGAGAAATGACTTGTTGGACCTTGATCAAAGGTATAGTAGGTTCCTTTTATTAGCATTACGTTGTATTCCGCTCACAGCAGGGTAGGCCGTTAGGTCAAATACCTTGTTATCGGATCTAGAAAATGAAAATATTAACTATTTCATTTCCTCGAGTGGGAATCGATCCTACAACCTGTCGCGTTTACATTTCTACATTGCCTCCAGAATTTGGAGGCAAGTAAATGCCTCTAGCGTTTACACTAGGCTCCCACTGCCTTCCCTGCTATACAGCGTTAAGCTGAAATAAAAAGTATAATCAAATATTCTATTGTCGGAATAGTCCCTCTAATTACTTTGAGTTCACTTGAAATAAAAGTATTAATATAAAACCTTTAAAGATATTAGACATATATACATACTTACATTTACACTCATCTCGTATAGAAAATGTTTCAATTACACAATAAGATCGTTCTATTAACAACTTTATCCATACAAATGACATCATTTAAGAAACGTACCATTCATAAATAACTTTCAAGTATTACGAAACATGGTGTGTGTAAGTTAATTTAACTAATGATTAAGGTATCATTTAATGGTGTTTGTTATATCAACTGGTACATAGACCTGACTTCACTTAGTATACATTTTTTAGGTTTACGTTGTTTCCCGCACACAGCAGAGTAGGCAGAGGGAACCTAGTGTCAAGACACTTTCCACCGAATTTTGGTGGCTTTGCGTGTTGAGTGGCGGACTCAACGCCGCACATTTCCTCGACACCAGAGCGAAAAAATATAAATTTAAATATTTTTTTCAAATTCGTTTGTTAGTTTTTATTTAAAAACCCTACTAAATATACATTTAAAATTAAATAAATTTTTTATGTAAAATTTCATTGAATATAGTTTCACAAACGTTGTTGCAGGGACAAAAGGAACATGCTAAGCTACGCAGTTCCCCACTCTCAAATTTTTGTTCCATTGCGTGTTACGCGGAACTCAACGCTGCGTTCGTTCACCGTGCAAGGTAATGATATAAATAATTTAAATTGAATGATTGCTCCCAGTTTACACTCATACGCGCTCCCACAACGTCACATCGACCTTAATTCTTTGTTTCACAGCTATAATCTATATCAACTCTGTATTTGTAATAAAATCGTGACGGATCGGTGTCTTTATACAAAACATATATAAGAAAAAATATTATTTATGCTATTTAATAATGTAATTATAACTTTTAAGATAATTCCGTTCACCGATATTCCGTTGAATTCTCACTGCGCTTTGCTTCCACGCTAGATCGATGGTATGAGGTAGAAATGAATCCACAGCCTGTCCCATTTACAGTCACGCTCTTGTGCCGTTGCACCACGAGTGTTCTCAAATTACATAATAAACATAATTAATCACTTTTAACATTACCCAACCTTATAGTGATCTAAAAGTGTCACTAACGCTCGTAGGATTAAACTTGCAAAGTTGTTTGTATGAGGATTAATAGATGCAGAGATGAGAGAGCGCACGCGCAGCCCGTGAAATGTTTCCTGCAGAGATGTTGTGACCACCTTATAAATATTTTTATTAAAAGTTAAAGCCCCACCTGGAGTAATTAATATTATTCTTTTCTACGTTATTGCAAACCATATCGCTTAGCTTATAGCTTTAAAGTCAGGGTAGAAAGTGAAGAACGGAGTGTCCTGCGAATCTATTAAGATAGAGTTGACACTGACTCTGTAACAGTGTGTTTAATTCCCACTCAGGGGAGTGTAATATTTATTATTTTAATTACCGAAACAAAACGAAAACGGAAATTGCAAATAGTCATTCTAAATTCCCGAGGCAACTCTAATAATATAATCTAACATATATATTTATAAACTATAATATTCTCTTTGTCCGACAAAATATACATTGTCATAGTAAACATAGTGACAATCATACGATAGGAACGAGAAATAAAGATAAGATTTAAAAAGATAAGATTTAAGAGTTACTCCTAGTTTTCACCTCCAAAAAGTTAATAAATCTTTTATAGGTCTGAGCATACGTGTAAATAATAAAACTCCGCAGTATATTTTTAGTTTGCCACTTCCAAAATTTAAAATATCTGTAAAAAAATTCTGACAAGTAAAGCTTATTACACTGTTCAAGAGGACAAACATGTATGGAATTAATGTCTATTGAATGTAATGCAGGATAGCTGCCAGCTAATGTAATAGATTGTACCATTGATTTTGAAAAGAGCAACTGTTGAGTTTCTTGCCGGCTCTTCTCAGCAGAACTGCCTTCCGAACCGGTGGTAGCTTTTTGTTCATATGTTCATTCGACGATTCAAAAGTGCTTATAATAANTTAAAAAAATTCTAACAAGTAAAGCTTATTACACTGTTGAAGAATATTTAGAGGATAAGCATGTATGGAATTAATGTCTATTGAATGTAATGCAGGATAGCTGCCAGCTAATGTAATAGATTGTACCATTGATTTTGAAAAGTTTGTTGCCGGCTCTTCTCAGCAGAACTGCCTTCCGAACCGGTGGTAGCTTTTTGTTAATATGTTCATTCGATGATGCAAAAGTGCTTATAATAAGTTTATTTGAATAAAGAATATTTTGCATTTGAATTTGAATTTAACCCACCGGGTTACATTACCACGATTAACATGATATAAAATAGCCTTAAATTCCCCTATAAATGAACTATATAACACAAAAAACAAAGGTACAAGTAGTTCCTGAGATTAGTGTGCTTAATCTAACAAATTAGTATAGATAATAAACCTTACACAAATGTGGTGGTAATAACATCTCTACTGAATGTTTCACACCTGAACGCACTCTAAGTATCTAGAGACACGCACCGCACTACAGCGCTAACTTTCGAGCGATTCCAACGTACTTAAGACGTAATGTTATTTTAAATTTAAAATATTAAATTTAAACTTTAAATTTTTTGTGATTTTTCAGTGATTTTGTTTAAAATATCGTGATTTTAGGAAATTCAAAATGCGTACAGACTGGACAATTTATTTGTTTGTAATGGTAAGGATTTCTTTAATATTTTTGTATTATATATAAGGATAGTCACAAATTGGATACCAAATGACATTAGTCTCTTTCGATCTATATATAATATGTTTACCTCGAAAACAATTCAAAACAATTGTACTGTATACTGAAGGAATATTTTGTCGCTACTTTTCATTTAATTTATCTTCTTCCTTCATAACAAATAATTTTCCAGTAAAATGACTATATTAACAGTCACAACTATAGTATAGCTAATATATTTCGTTATTATTTCCTCACATCTTCCGCATCTTGCGGCTTATACAAAGACTAACCCGACAGTCCCGTATAAGCTGGGAGTAAACTAACTTGCAAATTTAATAAAGTCTGACCGTAAGAATATGTATGGCAGCGTGTCAGGTGTTTCGCAAAGCGCGGTGTTGAGTTCCGCCACTCAACACGCAATGCCCCGAGAATTCGACGGAAAGCGAAATGTCTTATACTAGGATCCTCCCTTATGCGGGATACGATCTACCCAGCTACATGAATAAAGAAAGTATATTATTGAGAAAATAAAAAAACTGCTGCTGCTGCTGACTGCTTAATTAAATAAATATATCCAGTATTATTTATTAAAACCGTTTCACTACACTGATTTAACAGTTACAATAGAACAAAGGAAAGGACATACATACGTGCGCGCTAAAACATAACCCTCCTTTTGGGCTCAAATAGGTAAGAAGCAGTTAAACGCACGTCGTTGCGTGTCTCGTAAGTCCAAAGTGACAGCCACCTGCATACTGCACATTATTTATCGTTTGTTGTTTTTTCTAATCTTTTGCTGCATCTCTTTGATAGAAAGAAAATGACAATAGAACTTTCTTTTGTATATTATTAAAGAATAAGACTATATAAGTTAAACTTATTAAATTTATTTTAATACAAATCATGATTCTCGTCTCCCGAGTTAAAATCTTTTGCTTTCAAACAAGATTTCTCCGAATTCTCTTACCCTTACTGCTTTGACCACCATTTTCTTATAGGTGGACGATCAGATTTTTTTCTGTCACAAACACAGGGAATTCATTGCCCCGTACATAAACACTTAACTAATACCAAATAATTTTTAAAAATATTTTGCTCTATATCTATTTTATACAGCGACTTTGTTCTCTTTATACCAAAATATCTTATGATTTACTTACTATACATTCAGCACGAAAATACTATACATTCATATAAAAATGTATTTTTTTTTCTAATTCACAAGTAATATTATTAATATTTGTTTATTTTCATTCCAAGAGTATTCCTGGCCAGATTTACGTTATGTATATAAGAGGCACGTAAAGTATGTATCTAGAGTATTTAAATACCGTTACACATACTTATTTATATTTGTATTTAAAGTAGACATACCGTTTTAGCCATAAAACGTAAAAAAAATAAAAGTTATTCAACTTTCTAGAAAGTAAAATTTAGTTTTTATTGCTATAATATATATTTTTGTTTGTTGTGCATTTTCTCTATTATAGAGCTTTATCTTATCTATTCAAATAAGTATAATAAACGAGAAAGTCACATTTTTCTTATGTCTTTCTATCATAATATCATTTTAATATTAAAATATTGAACTAATTATCATAATCTTATGTGTTAGTAATTGTAATAGAAATAATGAAGAATGCAAAACGCGGCGTTGAGTTTCGCAACACAACACGCAATCCAGATTTTTTTAATAATAAAATAAAAAAAATATAGAAATAATAACAAACGTATCGAGTCAAGGTGCAATGGACACAACGTTTGACTGTAAATGGAAAAGATATAGATTCGATTTCCATTCGGGAGAATGAGTTGTTTTCATTTCCCATTCTGGTAACAAGACAGACACCGCCACTAAATACGGAACGGAAGGTCTTAATACTTGATACTATCTTGCTATAAGCGGGATATGCCAAAAGAATATAGAAAACAATAACCTCATTTTGCAAAGTCGGTTAATAAAAGGAAATGTGTCTATTACTCGCGTAGTCATGTGTTAAGTGGCACGATCATCTAGAACGAGTGCGAAATAAGATATTAATTTACATATGATATTAACAATATTTCTGCAAAGAGCCTAGGCAGGGGAAATCTAATTTTTAAACAATTTGTTCCCCATTTACCCCCGAATTCTAAAAGCGTTGCATGCTGAGTGGCAGAAATCAACACCGAAGATTCGGCGGAAAGTGTCTTAATGAGAACAGAGTGAACTAAGTGTTAAAACTAGGTTCCCACGTACCCTCTGCCTCCGCTGCCATGTGCGGGAAACAGCGGGAAGCTAAAAAAAACGAAACAGACGGTCTCTTTATATTTTTATACGATAAATATTTGCTGAATCACTGCAAAACGCTTAACGAATATGGAAGTGAAATATCTTTTTATCAGGCACAGTTCACATCTGTCAATTTAGTAACACCCTATATAATTACATAATTTTACACATTGTCATTCGCTATAACAAGAAATTCAATTGAAAGTAAGAATGAATTCGCCACTTCGTCCCACAATTAAGTGAAATTCAACGTCAGATTAAACAATTTGTAATTACGTGAGAAGTACATACTCGTATATGTTCGTATGTTTCTTACGAGATTTTCATACTGCAAGCATAATAGCCAATTTGTATGAAATCTGAAAATTAAAATTATTATTATATTTTCAATAGGCTCACGTGTCTCCCGCTGTATACCGCTTGATATTTACATAGAATAAAACAAGTGTAAAAACACTCCATTCTCAGTTTTCTACCCGTATTCAAGTCTGTCAACGTTGTACTTTGTTTCGCCAGAGCATAGAAAATAAACAAATCAATGGTCCAAACGAATATTGATCCCACGAACCTTTGCGAAAAAGAGAAACAAAAACTTTAACACTAAAACTAAATAGAAATTACAGAAAATATGTATTTAAAAGAAAAGTTAATTATTATTCTGTTAGTGAATGGCATCCATCCCAGACCTAAGACCCCTGAGGAACTATCACAATATGAGAAAGTCAAGGCAAATGCAAATGGGGGTAACGGAAAAATAAACATCTTTTTGTATGTTAATATACATGACATGTTTATGAGATATATGCCTATGTAAATAAAATTAGAGAAAGTATGTTTTTAAAAGTAATTTCTTTTATTCTCGTATTATGGTAATCTGTAAAAAGGTCTCTGGTGAAGGTTCATCTAGTGTCGAGACGTTAAGTTCCACTACTCATTCCGCAATGCCTCCAGAATTCGAGAGGTTGATTTTTATGAAAAAAATACATTTTTAAAAAAGTATAGTTTATCATGATTTAAACCTGCACCTCTTAGAAACTGACCAAGCGCTCTGAACACTGAGCCGTACGTCCTTGTTAAGCTACATTGCAATTCTTCTTCACTTTTTACAACTCATTAATGTTATTAGTACCATGGCATGGTGATTTTTCTAAGAGACACAAGTTTAAGAACGTTCAAATTTAAAATTATATAAACAAATTAAAAAAATATATATCTAAAAAATTTTCTATTCATAGTATGCGGCAACACTTCAAAATTTTAAATATATATAAAAAAGGTTTTTAAATGATAAGAAATATTGAAAAAAAATGAATTATCGTTTGTTTGTCAATCGAAAATAGATTTGTTCAATTAGCAGAAAAGAGAGACGGACTTATATAACTTTTTTCTGCATAACAAGGTAGGCAGAGAAAACCCAATGTTAAGATACACCGTTCCTCAATTTTCAACTTCCGTGATATTGCGTGTTAAGTGGCACCCCTTAACGCTTTTTCTTGTTACCAGAACAAGGAATTAAAAATAATTCATTCCCCCTAGTGACTTTTGCAATAAAATTTTATTTCTTTCTGTATTTATTTTCAGGTAACAATCGCTACATCCTATTTTTCACACGCAGATGACCGTACACATGACTTATCAGAATCAAAATCAGATAAAAGAATATCGAAAAGAGATGCCACAATCTTTATTGAAAGCTATCCGATAGAGCCAATATACAAACATAGACCTAAAATAATTTACAGAAGGATATCTAAACAAAGATATACAAGTAAAAATCCAAAACCAAAGTATGGCCCACCAATACACTATAGAAGTAAATCTAGGAAACCAGTAAAAAAGTATAAGGGTAACACGAAGCCAAAATATGGACCACCTCATACTTACAAGAGACGTCCAACAAAATCCAAATATGGTCCACCCAAAATGAAATATAAGTCAGTGTATGGTCCACCTAAACAAAAGCCGGTTAGCTACTATTCTCACGAACCTGCAGGTTTTGGAGAGCCTCCAGCAGATGAAATTATTGATTATCCACCTAAAAAGCATTTCGGGGAGCCACCGCTTGACTCTTACGGTTCCGCTGTAAGCGCAGACGTGATCGACCCCTACATTCCAGATCATTTCTCTCCACCTTCTTATTCAGATACATCGAGTTTTGACAATTTAGATACTAATTTCGATCAAGACTTTAGACCTTGGCAAAAATTCCACGAGCAAAGTTACGATAACAGCGTTTCATATTCTAAGAAACGACCCGTGTATGCCCGACCTGAACCATTTGATTTTCATGAAGATTTCGACTTGAATTCTTATTCTTATAACGAAAAACATAGCGAAGCTTTTGATGAAGAACAAATAGAAAGAAAGAGACGACCCTACTACTTGAGTGAAACTGTCAAATTTAAACCTAGAAGACAGAAGCCAACTCCTGAACCCGATGATGAAGTATTAGTTGGAGGCCGATATGCAGAACCACCAGCAAGGTTCGTACCTAAATACCAACAAACCGTTTCTTTACATTCAGAAGATGATGACTTCGAACCTTTGAAGGGATTTGTTGATCCTGATATTGCAATATCAGCAACTATTTCCCCTTACGTAAATTATAAGCATAGCAATGTAGCTTTTAGTCCTCAGAATCTTAACGATGCATTTAGTATAGTAGATAAGTAATCAATATTATATTTGAAATGTATAGCTTTAATTTGTATTAAGTTATTTATATTTACTGTGCTTATTTATCGGTATACAATTGTATAGGTCTTAAAGAAAAAAAAATACGTTTGAATAAAACAGCTATCACCATAAAGCACAATTCAATAAATTGAAATATATACTCGTACTTTCATTAATTCAATTTCTTTTGTATTGTCCACCGCAGTCATTCTATCAGGTAATGTGGAAAAATAAAAATAAGAAATATTTTTGTATTATTTAATTATTATATACCCACAATTTGAAATATCTAAGAAATATGACAAATACGAATGTAAAAATATCCATGAAAAAACAATCATAATAAAACTAAAAGAGCAATACCTGTTCGCAAATCTTTAAGTTTAAATTTTTAAAAAGCTATATATAAACGTCTCAATCTATAAATATACGTATCAACTATATGAATCAGAAGCTTAAATAATAAAAGTCTTATTACCCATAAGTCTTAATAAATCTAAAAAACACAGCATACAGTATCATTCTAAAAAGCTAATAATTCTTACACCGCTTACATAGTAAATATGTATCTATTATAATGTAAACTTTAGTGGTTTACGAAGTAGGTGGTTGGTTTAAAAACGAGCTAAGCTTAAAATTGGCAACGAGAAGTTATTAAAGAAAATTCTCGTTGCCAATTTTGAGCTAAGTGACTTTTTTGTCACTAACATTCGCTCTCGGTAACCTTCTTCTCTTCCTTGCATTGCCACAAGCAGCTCTTGCAGCTTCACACGCTGTATGAGCAGCTTGCTTCGTAGCTGCACACTCAGCACAAGCACATTGTAACTTATGCTGAAGATGAGCTAACCTTGACCTAGATTCGGCTAGATTATGACACTTTTCTTGCAATCCATATTTAACTTTCTCTAACACACAGTGGGTCGCTTTTTCCAATTGGGCAGATAGTTGAACTGACTGCATCATTATTTTATGCTGTAAAATTACATGTAGTCATTAGGCATGTCTAAAAATATTTTAAACAAATAGTAAAATATGAAGAAAATATCAGATTGCGCTACCAAAAAATTCTAATAAAATGAAAACGTGGTGAAATTTTCATAACAAAACAGCAAGGAATACTAACCTGTGCAGTAGCTTGCTGAGCAGCTTGGACAGCGGCATTCACAGCTGCTTGTTGCTGATGTACTGCTGCAGTGTTCTCTGCAACGACAGCTTCTGCTTCCTTTACTTCTTGTTGGAGTTGCTCAACGACAGCTTGTTTGCCCGCAAGCGCTGCTTCAGCAGCTTTAGCAGCTTGAAGCGCCTTCTCTGCTAATTGGGTTTTAACCTATAATAAAAATAAATTAACATTTTTTTTAATATTTTGTGTCTATGTAAAATATTTAAAAAAAATTAAAACAGCTTCACGCTGTATCTCGCATACAGCAGGTTAGGCAAAAGGAACCTAGGGTTAAGACACTCCGTTCCCCACTTTCAGCCGAATTCTGGAGGCATTGCGTTTTAAGTGGCAGGACTCAACGTCGCACTTTGTCTCGATACTACAGCGAAGAAATGGAAATATAAACGTAAACAAATATTTCAAATAGACGTAGCGTTACAGTCATACCCTTGTACCGTAGCACCACGACGGCGTCATGTCAGTTTCAGCAGCTACTAAAATGATATAACCGGATTCCAAAGTAAAAAAAATATGGAAAAAACAAGCTTATTAATACGCACCATATGTGCTGCTTGAGCTCCAGCTGCATTTTGTGCAGCTTGAGCAGCCTTGGCCTCAGCTGCTGCTTTTTGAGCTATACTCGATGCACACTTGGCTTTACAATCCCGAGGTGCTTCTCTCACTTTATTGTCGTGTCTTTTAGACCCAGATAAATTACCATCTGAGGATTGTAATGTTGGATATCCTTGCACTGACACGAGAAGCGTCACAAAGAATAACGTCCAAAATTTCATTCTTGAAAATCTTGTCGCCTGACGAACATTTAGCAGCAATATTGAATTGCCTCAAGAAACCTGATTTTGTCGCCTACATAAGTGGAACTTTCAAAAATAATAATAAACAAATACTTTGTAAACTTGATAACAAATCACAATCTGATGACACTATGTTTCTGTGACAAGCAGTGACTGACACGTTCCAAATTGAAATTATTATTTTTTGCAAAAATATTGAAGAAATTGCGTGAGGAGTTATTGTGGAATACCAATAACATACATAGCATTGTTTTTTTAATACTTATTACTATATGAGCTCAAAAAGAATATAAGAAACATAATATACTGTAGAAATATAATTAATAGTCATACACTTATATATAAATAATATATAACTCTGGCATGTTAATAACAGAAGAAAATCTCCTTTTAAATATTTATGACAACTAGTTTGTCAATGTCCTTTTGTGCTGTAATTCGTTTATGTAAAATTATAAAGTTTACATTTGGAGAATTTAAAGGAAATATGATTTTGAAAAACAATTGTTAGAGGTATGGTATACTAATACTTGTAGTAGTAGAGTAATAATAGTTAAGCAAAAGTATATCTGTAGACTAAAACTCAATTGTAGATTGTAGAGGTAACCCGATGCAGAAGACTACGGTCAACCATATACACAACCATTTATGCGTTCAGTCATAACTAGGAAACCCAAAATATTTTCAATATTATATCTAAGCATTATCCAATGTAATAATCAACTTACAACCATTGCATGAAAAATTAGACACTTGTTAACTGTATCATTACTTTTCAAACAAAAATATTTTGTTTAGCAGGATGCAGCTATCCTGCACATAGCAAGGTAGGGAGAACATTGGAAACTAGTGTCAATTCCCCACTTTCCACAATTTATACATAATTAAAATGTATAAATGTTTCAGAAGCTACATCAGGTATCAGGAACGTCAAGCCACGTCGCGTGTGGAGAATAAAAGATGATTTGCCTGTCACTCTACGCCTTCATCGCTTCAGCCACACTGCTCGCTTGCGTCCCCGTCTGCTATCGTCAGTTTGAAATGAATAAGTTCATCAAATGTCTGAGAAAATAGTAATAAAATAGGATTTTTCTAAAATGGTCATATGCCTGTCTTTTGTCACAGCCTTTTTTGTGGCTGCCTGTATATCTTGTGGCCCGATACTG
This sequence comes from Heliconius nattereri, assembly GCA_013403645.1. NCBI lineage: Eukaryota > Metazoa > Arthropoda > Insecta > Lepidoptera > Nymphalidae > Heliconius > Heliconius nattereri. Next base: position 7,298,289 of record JAAIXI010000228.1, read on the forward strand.
TTAGATAGTTGCTTAAAAAAATCTTGCTGTAAAACTAAATCCCCTGGTCGGAGTTCATGTCGCTCTTGAGGAATTGGTTTCCAAATTAAATGTTTTGCCTGAAGAGGATATAGATATTAGATATTGGAAGATTAATAAAATTGTATAGTTGTTAAGATGTTGGTTTTATTTTGTTTATTTAATTAAATAATTAAAGTTTCATAATAAAACACTCGATTAATCTAAATTTTGAAAGTATAGATATATATATATATCTATATATAAAATCGAAAGGTCACTCACTCATCACGAAATCTCAGATACTACAAGTGCTAGGAATCTGAAATTTTGCATAGGATTTATATATAGGACGTAGGTGCTCGCTAAGACAAGAATTTGCAATATTCGACTTCTAAGGAGTTGTTTTTGGGGTTGAAAGTTTGTGTGAAACTTCGTTACTACAAATGCTAGGAGTCTCAAATAGGACGTAGGTACTAATTAATAATAATTATAATAATTATGTTATTCACGCGGGCGAAGCCGCGGGTGGGCCGCTAGTATATATATACTCGTATATATATCACACCGATTTCGGCGATGGCGACTTCTTGCATGTCTCACTTTATTTTACTTTATTTTAATTTTCTTTTAATGTCATATTGACGAATTAATCAGTGCTCAGCCGGCCCGCTCGGAACGTCATAAACTAAGAACTGAACTGAATAAATAAATCAAAGATATATTTTATGAAATAATTTGTTTTTATAATTTTTAAACTTTTTTAATTATTATATAAACAATCTTTTGATCAAAGTGTAGTGTTTTTTTTTTCTTTCTTTTACTTTTCATTAACAATGATATCAATGTGGTATTGAAAATATGAAAAATTGCTACTAAATAATATAATACCTTTTTATAGGGTATGTACCCTACACATATTAAAGAAAATAAGAATTGCAAGTGAGCAGAATGACCAACTCGAAGGACTTAAATAATCAAAGTATTTAAACGAGAAGTTAAGAAAATTTACACACTAATTATATTAAATACTAGCAACCGCCAGCGGCTTCGCCCGCTTGAACTACACAATTATTTATTCAATATACTGAATTACTTTATGTTCTAATATTTCATGTTTGCAGCGCATTTAGTGATTTGTAATATGAACATTTCAATAACTTTGGTACCATATTGGCATATTTTTTATAAGATTTTTTAATGGTTTAAAAGAATGCAACCTACATTACCTAAGATTTAATATCGGTTATAAGTATTTTTTTGTAAATACATATANAATATAATTTCCTTGTATAGGGTGTCTACCCTATACATATTAAAGAAAATAAGAATAGCAAGTGACCAGAATGACCAACTCGAAGGACTTAAATAATCAAAGTACCTAAACGAAAAGTTAAGAACATTTACACACTAATTATATTAAATATAAAAAGTCTCAATATTTATGACAGATATCACACAGAAATTTAAATTTAGAAATATTATGAAAAGAAAAAACTTACATATTTATGTCAAATTTGACAAAAGTGATGAAATTTTGAGCGAAATATTTGTGAATTTAAAGTAATCATGAGTATTAAATTACTGTGGAATTGCGCCAGAATAATTCTGTTGTCAGGATTGTCGTTTGGCATTTGAAATTTTCTTATAAACTTTTCTTCTGTAGTACGTATGTACATTGGTTTCTTATTATCTATTGAAATTCTGCCTGTAAGCGCGGCGGTTGTGCTTCGATTCCCACTTGGGGTGACGAAATATTTTCATTTCCTCAATCCAGTGTCAATGACAAGAGAAAACCTAATATCTTGAAAATAAGGCTAAAAATGAGGAATGGAAGATCTTAACAGTAAGTTGGGATAAAATATTAAGCTTAATTCCGTATAAATGGAATATAATTTAATTTGAAATATTTATTTACGTTTATATTTGCATTTCTTCTCTCTGGTGTCGTCGAGGAAAAACGCGGCATTAAGTACTGTCACTCAACACTCAAAGCCTCCAGAATTCGACAGAAAGTGGGAAATGGAGTGTCTTAACACTAGGTTTCCACTGCCTGGATACAGCCTGAAGCCGATTTATTTTTTATTTTATTTTTATGTATTACTGTTTTGTAATGTTATTCAAGTCACTGCTGTATTATATTAGCAATAAACATAAAATTAAAATTGCTATCATGCATTTTGTACTTCTCACCTGAGCAAAAAACCTTTAAAGTATGAGACTAAAATATTTTGATATGATATATATGATAACTTGATGTAAATATTTCCATGTATATTTTGTTTCTTCAACATATGTTACAGGTTCAATTCCATCAGCCTACAAGTCATATGATTTGTATATCATTGTTAAGTCTGCTAACAACCGCAACGCTCATAATCTGCGTGCCCTACTGCACTCAGGGGCTTTTTGCCCGTAAATGCGCGTGTCCTACTGTGCCCATATGCCCTGATTGTGGGATGCCCTACTAGTGTTCTATAGATTAAAGTTTTCTATAGAAGGAGTAATTCTACTTACAAGTGACTTATGTAAGTTAAAAATATGATTAATATTATATTTAGAAGACATCGTGGGCGCATCGGCACAGCGCCCGACTGTTTAATGTGAATGTGAGTTCGATTTTGATTTTTTAATCAATTTTGTATTATAAACATAATATGTTTAAAGGTTTTTTGAATGCGAGATCATATGTATGGATATCACATCCACACAGATTAGAAGGATGAAAACATTTGGTTTCTTCGAATGGGAAACGAGCCCAAAACTTGTCGCGTATACAGTTAGTTATACATTTGTGTCAGTTTTATTATAGATATGTATAGATAAGTATAAATTTAGATAATTATCCAAAGTAGTGACTATTTTTATTAAATTTTAATACTTTTTATATATATATTTTTTTTTAATTTTATTTTATTAATACCATTTTACAATATATAAAAAAGTTAAACTATGTCCTGCAAAACTCTTTGTGAGTTTGACTGTAGGATCCCGAGTCTCTATACATATGATTTAAATTAAAATTACATTAATATTAGATCAAAATCAAACTAAGAAGTATTTTCTGTCAACTGTTCAATATATGTTTAATATTTACAGATGCTACATAACTGAAGACATTTTCATGTTGAAAAATTTATTGTATATAACAAAAATCACTATAGTGTACGATGATCTGTCTGTCCGCGTGCACCGCGCTCGTGGCGGCCGGCATGATAGCGATGGGGCCCATACTGTGCGAGAAGTTTTGTGGCTGTCTACGGAAATCTAAGAAATAAATTATTATTTATTATATATATTATAAATTAAAATAGAAATTATTAATATAATATGTGTGTTTCTTTGTTCGACTGTTTGTGTTAAAAAAAATGGTTGTTTTTTTTTGTGAAAGATTGGAACACTTGTCTATTTGATGTATAATCCTCAAAATATAAGCTTCGTTGTTAAAAATATTATATTTTGTAATAAATAATAATAAAATATGTTCTTGTAACATCTGCCAATGTGAATATTGCTCTAACACTAAGCTTTGATCTGCCCTTGGCCCGCTTGGCCAAATAGAAATAACTTTGTAATAAGTTAAAATATTTATAAATCCCTCTCAACTCTGAGAGCGATCTTGAGATTCCGTTTTAATTATCTATAAATAAAAACGACCTCTCAAGATCGATCTCAGAGTTGAGAGAAGTTTATCAATACGGACCCGAGTGCGGCCCTAACTCTAGCTGCAACTATTGTCAATTACATCGAAATGAAAAACGTGAATCTATGGCTGGACTATGAAACACAAAAACAAGTTTTTCATTCAATTCAATAGTTGTCTTGCGATTAGCACGTTCAACCAAACTTATAAAATTAAAACTATAGAAGTATATTTTAAAGAGATTAAAAATAAAAGTCGCATAATAAGGAAACAATTTTATTTCTAAACTAAAACATACACCGTAATATCACTTGACTGATTCAACTAGAGCTATTGAGCAAATATTCCTACATCGGCCGGAAGTCAACAGGCCTAACTCACAAGTCAATACATTTTTTTTTATTTTATATAAAAATATAAAAATAGAGTTATACGAAATAAAAACCATTGTCTTTTCTTTTTTATTCTTCGTCATTTCATCATATTTAATAATAAAAAGAAATCTCTCATGATTGATGATTATTTAATTTAGGTTTTATTATAACAAAATTTCTACTAATGACCTACAAAGCCTTTAGTAATACTTGTTATTAATATTATTCCTTTTCATTACCAAATCTAAATTAAACGATATACAATTATTAATTAAATAAAATATGTAAGTTAGGTCTCTTTTCAAGCCCCGATATTAAACTCAACGCGTAAAATAAATAAGTTAACAACGCCCGACGTATGACACAAAGTATCATTAGTTTGGTTGTTCCGGTTTAATGAGGTTTTTTTTGGTTGTTTTTTGTATTGCGTGGTCGTTTATATAAAGTTACTTATTTGGTTATAGTATATACATCATTGTGGTTCTTAAATTGTAGATAATATTTTTTATAAAAAAAACACAAGTTCAAACAAAAAAGTATCTTGATACAACACAACCGAAACGAAACAACCACAAAGTATCCCGTTCTCAGTTAACCGTATAACAAAAGTATCCGTAACCGAACTATTGATACTAATAAAAAAACTAAGCTTATTTGACTATAATTTTTATTTACTACTACGATTTGTTTCGTCTATACTTTGTAGGAACAACTATAGTTATAGCTTCCTTCTTAAATCTTGAACTATAAGGTCTTAAAGTATCAAAACTTTTTGGTACTTCATAGTTATTTAAAGTTAGTGAAGCCGGTCGAACTATATGAACTTTTTCATTATTTATTATAGTTATTTCTTTTTCCGTTTGTGTTTCAGCGCTTGATCTGTAAAATCTTCTAACTGGAGGCAAGTTTTCTGTTTCTTTTAATACCGATGGGTCAATTTGATCAAAATTTTCTAATTGATCTGTTAATTTTTCCTGTTTTATATTCTCTAATGGCTGTATTTCTTGTTTTACTATTTCTATAGTTGATGTAGTTTCTACAGGCACTTGAACTGTAGTTGTAGTAGTACTAGAAGTGCTTGTAGGTTTGTTTGTAGAATAGTTATTCCTTGAAACCATTCTTCGTCGCTTCCTTTCGTCGCTTCTGTTTTCGTCTTTGGTATTATTGAAGTTAATGTCTGCATTTACTTGTATTAATTTATAAGTATCATTAGTTTTGTTTGTTTCCCTTCTATTTCTATCGGTTGCGTTATTAAACTCCCTTGTCCCGCGATAAATTGGGCCTAAGTTAGCATAATCATTATTGTTATTTATGTTATTGTTGTTATTATTATCGTTGTTATGTCTTTCATCGATAATAGGTAAGGATGTAATGATCTCAATGTTTTCATTGGCAGCTGGTTTTGAATCTTGGTTCTCTAGTATAGTTATGGCTTCTTTGATACCATCAACGTCTTCTGGATTTGATTGTTGTCCTGGAAATTACATTTATAGCGATTAAATTTAATTATTGTGTATATACTCGTTTCTACTTACAAAGTAAATTTTTACCGAAATTTTTATTTTAAATATTTATTAAAGCAAAGTTATAATAGTATTTATATTTATTGGGGAAAATTAAATTTACTGTCTGTCTCTGTACAAATAATTTATAGTAAGTTTTATACAAATTAGTTCAGCCTTTTTCTTAAACACTTAAGCTAACCATTCATTATAAAATTGATTATTTTATATCCACCCTCTGTTAACAAGACAAAGCATGGCATTGAGTTCCGATACTTAACATACAATCTCCAGAAAATTAGACGGTTTATAAAGAACAGTAGCTTGACACTAGGTTCCCTGTCACTGGATAAAATAAAGAATAAATATATTACTTTACCTTCTTCCATCTTCTTATAAGACGAGAAGAACGTCAGAGCCTTCATTAACTGGTAACTCTTAGACACCGGTATATTAGTATCATATAAAGAAGAAGAACTCGCACAGTCCACGTAGAACCACCAATTACACTTTAATATGGTTTGATCGAATAAAGTAGATTCGGGGCAGAGGAAAGATTTCATTACTAAACCGTCGTCTGTTAGTGCGCATACATGGAATACCTGGAATTTTGAAGTTTACTTTTAGTTATTGTCTACAGTTGTTATATTACGCATGTGAGTTCAAATTTTATTTTGTTGTGTTTATTGTACAGCGGATATTCATTCATTTGCAAATATAGGTGACTTAGCACTTTTAGTAACTTTCAGTTAGTGTGTTATATAAATAGCACTTGATAGTTTAGTTAAAGTTTTTTAAGGGGTTGGTTAAAGAATGAAACTGAAGCCAGTGAGCGGTCTTGCGGTGGGTACTGTGCCGGTAGATCAGCTTAACTTAAAGAAGTCATGTTTATTATGTTTATATAAGTTTAAACTTTAAAGTCGGGCAAAACTACAGTTTGATTGGTAATAAGAAATATAACATACCATACATCCTAAACTCTCATCTCCATACAGTCCTGGGAAATATTTCTGATCCCCACAATGGAAGCTAGTATCGGGAAGGTCCACTTTAGATTGAAAGTGATCGTCGAAGTTCTTCTCGTAGCCTACCGGGTAGTATTCTCGAGGAGCATTCATCACTTTACCTGTTGTTGGGTTTCTGGAAAATATAGTAGGTATATAAGGAAAATATAAAGAAAACTTGCTTGTTATGAAGATAGATATATGAGAAAAATATGAAAACGACACTGTGTATATTTATTACTAATATTTTTTTAAATATCTAGTTTCTGTTATTTTTTTTCAGAAACTAGATATCAAAAACTAGATTTTCTTGCATAATACATACGATCGTTCAATTAAACTAAGCCAATTTTAATAATTCCAAAGGTATATAATACGAGTTTACATGAGTTTTTAATTGTTACATAAATATATGTAATATATCGTAAATACCACTGGTACTTATTGACTGTAAAGGCAGTTGTAGTATTGATGTAGGTATCAATAAGTAAGAAAATAACTTATTTACATTTCTTTTTCTGTGCAAAAATAACAAAACAAAGGGCGATCGCTCAACAGAATGGAGAATGGAGAGTCTCAACACTAGTTTCCATCTGCATACCCCTGCTTCATGCGGGATACAGCATAAAACAAAACTACTCACCTCTTTGGTTTCTGAGGTACAGGTGCCACAATTATCTCTGGCTCAGGTTCGAATTGCAACACTGTCTCTGTTGTTGTCGTTGTTGTCGTAGTTGTTGTCGTTGGCATTGGAATGTTAGCATATTTACTCAATAATTGTTGTTGTCTCAACATGATGGCCGCTTCCACCGCTTCCATAGAAATATTACCCGCTTTGGCTATCTCCGCTATTTTAGCGTTAATATCTTCCTTATTAAACTGAAGAGTTACGTCATCGCTGTAACCACTTATACTGTTGTAATCATCATTCTTCTTCGTGTTACCATAAACAGCCAAATCGTGGACTTGATGAGGAACGGTATCTAAAAATTTGTTAGTATTAGGATTAACAGGATTTTTAAATGTGGGGGCTGTTATTATAGAAATGGCTTGTGATGGCATTGGGACGAAAGGGTTGAGTGATGGTTTGTGATATGATGCGGTCATGTGTGATACCATGCGTGATATGTTATCTGATGATTTCTCACTTGGATATCCTATAGGCTGGGAGGCTAAAGGTAGGACTTTTAGCGTTTCTTCTTTAGGAGGTAACGGCTTGAAGGGTGGCACTCCCATGGGCATGGGTTTCGCCATGGTGATAGCAGGTTTGAATTTAGTTTCAATAGTGGGACCGGGACCGGGTATGGTGGAAACTCTGTGCAGCGAAGAGAGTTTGTCCATAGCGGCTGGGTTTGGACGCCCTACTGTTGGCATTGGTCTCATCATGATACGGTTTTGCTTGGCTCGTTTCTGGAAATCAAAAAGATGTTGGGATAAGTTTGACTATCATTATTAGAACATTATATTTTTTAACAATTTAACATACAATTAGTCGATTTAGTGTTTTTTATTTTAATCTATATTAATAAAAAATAAATTTATTCATAACTTAGTTTATAAGTTAAACATTTTCAAATATTTTATAGTGCTCTACAATACGTTATGAACTTAATTATACGAATCATAAATCCGTAAAAAAATGAAAAAAGTTTTAATTCAAATAACATTTCTCATAAAAAATTGAGGTAATTTTGTTTTGTTATATAAACGGTTAGTGTAAAACACCAACGTGATGCATGCCAAAATTAACTAATTACATAATTAAGTAGCTTCATTAAGCATTTAGTTCACACGTTTTGTAAAGAAAATTTGTACACTGGCAAAAAAATGTAAGATTTTATAAGCTTGCAAAGAAAACAAATTAATATTTCAATCTTTTTTTTCTCACATAGTGTCAAGACACTCTGCTCTTCTCTTGTCGCCAGAATTCTGAAAATTACGTGTTCAGTGCTTGAATACAGAGATCAGTACCGCACTTTGTCTTGACAGAGCGAGGAAATGAAAATATTTATTGGAAATGATAATATTTCATATCTGCGAGTGGGAATCGAAGCCACAATCTGTCGCATTTACAACCACACACTTGTGCGCCATGACTGGCCTCAAAAAACATAAAGGTATAATTACATTAAAGCTAACTTACTTCCTGTTTAGCACCCGTCCTATTAGGAGTATCGACGAGAATGTTGGGCGCGCCGTTCTTAAAACTAACGGATCGACGTCTACTGGGATCCTGGTTAGTTAACGACTGCTCGAACCCAAGCTCGTCACCGAGACTGAAACCTGGAAATTTTAATAATTGTATGTAATATATTTTTGTACGTAATTTACGTTTTACGCTCAGTGTTCATTGTTGGTTAGAGGTGACCTTTGAAGCATTAAATTATGAAAAAAATATATTAGCATATTATAATATCGCTGCTGTGCAAGGAGCAGAACTCAAAGAACAAATTCAATTCTATATAAATAAATTGATAATTTTAAACAAATTTTGCTATTAAGCGACATTTTTAAAGGAAAGATAAAAATTAAAATAAATATGACAAATAGAAACCTTGCATCAAAACTACGGCGTGTATTCTACATTTACAATAATATTCTGCGTACGTACGTATTGTATACTTTTAAAGTATTGTATGGCAAAATTTTGTAAGTGTGATGATTCAAATCAAATGGTAGAAGCGATTGACCTTAGGTCGCCTGTCTTAGTATAAAAATATATATGTTGCTTTGTCTGTGATTTTAAACCAATTAAACAGTTCTTTTTTGGGCTTTACTCTGCATATTGCATATTCCAGGGTGGACAGGAGGGGGCTTAGTGTTAAGGCACTCCATTCTCCACTTTCCGCACAGTTATCTGAGATTTAGTGTGTTGAATTCAAAGCGAAAAACTAAAAATAATTCATACCCCAAATGGGAATCGAACTTATAGTTTTGCTACATGACGACCTCTAAAGTCTACAAGTATAATTTTAATATAAACCCAAACATTCGTTATTATAGCTATCAAAATTACCGCACCTACGAGTATTTTTATTTAGCAAACGCCCTTAAATTTATTTTTATTACAATAAGCAATTAAAAAATATATATCAAAATATTTTTTATTATATAACAAAGTTCAAAGAGTTAGCGCGGAACAGTCGCGTTCGCTAACATACTTATATAAATATGTATTCAAGTTTTAATTTAAAATATTTTGTTCGTCAAAATTGCTAATTGCTGAACACAGTTATTTTTATACAATTGTTTAATTCAATAGTTATTTTTAACAGCCGAGGAAAGGCCGCTAGTATATAATAAAATCCCAAAATAATAATAATTATTATATAGAGAATATTAACAAAATGAAGTAATTAGAAAAGATTACCAACTCTGTCTCGGCTCTTACATTGCTAACGATAATACATCATTGCCCCTAATTTGTTTATGTAATATCTACTAAATATCTAAGTCATTTTTGAATAAGTCACAATTAAACTGTGATGCAAGTGGCCACGCATCTACATATAAAAACAATGCCTGTAATATACTCGTACATGCATTTGAATTGCAGCTTTTGAATTTCAGGCCATGGAAATTTTATTATTTTATATAAATATTTTTATTTTTTACGCTCTATCCCTAACGGGTAGTAAGTAGGGAAGGTGTGCCTCTCTGGCCTCGTCTACAGTCATCAACCTAGCGGTAGGTAATCATTCATAACTTTCTTCTATTATCGTCGACATTGTATAGATATTCTCCGAAATCTACCTCCACCTTTATTACCAATCACTTTTGTTAGATAGAAGATTTAGAAGCAAAACTAAAAAACGAGATTGCTATACTTATAATAAATATAATCGATTCCACAACTATCGCTTTAACTATTACAGCCACACGCTGTTTCACTGCGCCACAATGGCCTCTATATACCTATACTTAGCATAGTAATATATCTATATCTTGTTACCTAAGCTAGCGTGAGCTTTGATCCCTCCAAGATTCCGCACCCGGAACAATCCAGCTTTCTTGAAGGCACAGTTTATTTTGAATCCGAAGTCTGACTCGAGAACACATAGCGGCTGTGCGACTTCTGTAAAAAATAAAATATTTATTTATTCTGTAATATATAATAAAAATTTAATATAAGCCTAAGTTATATTTTTTAAGAATGTTGTTAAAAATTAAGCATTTTGATATTATAACTAGTCACCACACTCAACTTTGTGCGCAAACAGTATTCATACCAAATTTCAAGTTAGTAAGTCCAGTAGTCTGTGCGTTTTTCATTCGGCGACAGGTCCAATAGTTCCCCAGAATACTACCCATGATAAATGCAGTAGAGAACGCACAACGAGGAGACGTCCCTATGCCAAGTCATAGTGTCCCTTTCACATATCATTGGGACCCCAACGATTTGAACGGCGTTGTCTATTACCAATTAGTAATGAAAAAGTTTAATGAATAGATTCACAAAATCGTTAATTAAAAAATTGCAATCAACTCAAAACAAAACAAAAAGATATTGTATAAAGATTGTGTTAAGATGAATGTCTAGAGACTAGTGAAACTTTGTAAGAGTCTTTGTACAGATATGCTAATAGTAAAAGCTACAATAAAGGCAGTCACACACTAAGCACTCTCGCCGTATATGGGATATAAACGTAAGACTTACCTAAGGTATATGTATATTCATATATGTATGTAATATATAAGAGACACAAGAGATCTAATCCAGCTAGTTAGCTTCTTCTTCTTTTTATAAAAAAAATTATATTTCAAATATTGTAGTATTCTGATGCTAAATCTTAATTTACACTAAATAACAATGTATGGTGTAGCATCCGGCTATAAACGTGATAGTTGTGAATTCCATCCTATGAGGGAAAAGGAATTATTTCCGCACTCTGATAAAATCTCTTGGTATGGAATTCCGTTACTCGACATGTAGTATCTCGAATTCGCGTGTCAAGAAGAGAACAGAGTGTCAAAATATCTTTGCTCACTCTACTATCTGCAAGATAATGTATCTATAATGAAACGTCCATAAATTGAAAAATAAACATTCTACAACTATAAAATTACATTAATAATTTATTAGCAAGTATTTAGTAATGTAGTACCGTTGACCCTCGAGCCCTTTATCTAATTATTCCGAACATTAACTATTGTGTTCCGTTATATACGCGCGTTACGAAAGTCCAGGATCTGAGTCGGCCTAGATTTCACCTCGTCCTGCGCATTGCCACGCGATCTGACGTATTTGGTTATTTTTAATTAGAAGGTAAATAGTAAGGTCAGTTACCTTAATATTATTAACCTTCCTCAATTGTAGTGTAAAAGTTATAAATATACATATATTATATTATATATTTTATTTTCATATGCCTATGAAAATGTTAATTAGAAATAAAAATGTATATTTTTTAGCAATGCGTACATAGCAGGGTAGGCGCAGAGAGAACCTGGGCACCTAGTATTAAGACGTGATTGTGCCCCTGCTTTACGACTGGCCTCAACAAAATGATTACCTTTCATAACTTTTTTTTATTTTAAATACGAGAGTAGAGGCTTATTAAAAACTTTTCTTACAAATAAATAAAATAATACGTCCATTTTACATATAAGAATAACAATAAATAAAAATATAAAAATAAATAAATCACATTCTTTTCATTTCTAATGTATGTAACAAATACTCATAAACAACAGAATATTCTAAGATATTCAATTTCACTTTCTATAATAAAACTTTTCATCTCATATCACATATAAGATTATGAATAAACTCTATCTATATAATACTATTTGTCATCACAATGTCGACACTTTCCCCGGTCAACGTCCTGGACGGTCAAGCATCGAATTGTGAATCAACGACCGGTCGCTGCCGGATGCGTGGAGAAAGGTCCCACTTACTAGGTTAGGTAGGGTCAGCAAAATATGTGGGGTAGGTGTTTTGTAATACTGTGTGTCATCTTCAAGTAAATGACACTTGTCTGAGATAGAAAAATGAGGATGATTTATATTATATCCTTCTTTTAACATCTATTTTTGTCATTCCATTACAAAGAGTACAGGCTATCCCCACTCGAAGAAATATTTATTTAAAATTTATTAATCCATTTCCTCGCTCTGCTATCGAGGCAAAAAACGGCGTTGAGTTCCGCCACTCAACATACAATGCCTCCAGAATTCAGCTGAAAGTGGGAAACGGAGTGTCTAAATATTATACAACATGAAGCTGATTTTTTAACCGACTTCTGTAAGAAAAGGAAGTTATCAATTCGACTGTATTTTTTTAAAATTAATTTTGAGTAAATTAATGTTTAAAGTGTAATCACTAACTAAATGATAGAGCAGTGTATATAAGAAATATATTAATAACATAATATAAAAAGTTACAATAGGTACAAGGTACAATATAATTGTGTTTGAACCTAAACAATAAATTATTTTATTGTTATTTACATTTTCATGCTGACCTTACTGCATAATAGATTGCAAATATTACGCACTTGTATGTCACGTCCGAGAATGATAAGCCTGCTCTGTAAATGTTTTTTTAATTAAATATATATTATAAAAATTATATTATATATTATATATATATGTATTATTTTATGACCTTTTTTCTTCTTTTTGCTACTTAAAGAATTTGACCTTTACATTTTATTTTATGAGATCTTAAGTAGTAGATTATTTATTTTTATCGAAAATATTAGGAAAATATTAATATATTTCGACCATGACTACTCCTGATTGGCTATAAACTCTGTATATATGTGTAAATTGTGTAAATTGTAATTGTGTAAACTGTGTAAATTGAAGCTGTATCCTACACATAGTAGAGTCACCCATTAAGATACTTCCGTTTTTCAATTTCCGCCGAATTCTAGAGGTATTGCCTGTTGAGTGGCGGAACTCAACGCCGCACTTTATCTCGTCACCGCAGCGAAGTAACGAAAATATTAAATATTTCATTCTCCCAAGTGTTAATTGAATCCACAACGACCTCTTTACTTTTCCTTCTATAAAAAAATATATTACTATAATTATATTACGGAGCATTATCTTCGGCGTTGACTTCCGCCACTTTCCGTTAAAAGTGGCAAACGCAGTGTTAACAATAAGCTAAGCAAAAGAAACAAGAACTGGAGAAACACAATCCTAGTGATTGTGTTTTTCCAGTTAAATATAAAATAATAATATGAAAACATTATGGCTATTTTATTATGTTTCTTTGTTCTCTAAATCATAAGTTAGGGTGAAAGTTACATCAATCAAAATGACAGCGTCAGTCACTTCACTATAAAAGAGGTAACACTTTCTATATTTTGGATTCTAGATTTTTTTTTTATAATACGTTTGACAATACCGTATCGTGACTACGAACATACCGTTCAAGCGCTCTAACTAATTAAGCTTTAAATTTTTAGAATATCCAGGAATAAAACTTAAAAACACGGATTTTTTTTAAGCTCCACGCTGTATCCCTCATATATCAGGGTAAGCAGAAGGAACCTAGTGTTAAGACACACAGTTTCTCACTTTCCACCAAGTTTTTGAGACATTGTAAGTTGAGCGGCGGAACTCAAACTTATGTTAAAATACACGTTACCTTCAATTATATTATGAAACATATCAAATTGCCGGTAATATATATAAAGTATAATGCACATAAAAAAACCTGGTTAATTGTGACATATACAAGGAATGTTGGCAGCTTCACGCTTTTTCCCGCAAAGCAGAGAAAGCAGTCGGAACCTAGTGCCCTCATGGCGCAGCGGCACTGAGTGCGACTTTGACGCAATGATTATGCGTTCGAATCCCACTGTGGAATTTCATTTTAATTTCAGTTGAGTTCTGTAGGTAATTAACAACTTATATATAACTAAAAAAATAACCATTGTAACTACAATTTCAAAATATTAAAAAAATCGTAAATGACTATTACAAAACAACACAGAGTAATATAATATGTAAATGTGTAAGCACAATCACATCCTTGTTTACGAAATATGATTCAAAAAATTACCTCCATTGACCATGCTTGTTGGGTAAGTTCCATTTCAGTCTTCCTTTGTGGGTAGACTTAAGTATTATAATGCAATAAGTACCGTAATAGGCTTCTAACAGCCTCTGTCGTTTGCTTTGTCTATGTTCCAACAGTAAGTTATTATGAATCATATATTCTTTTTAATTATTTAATTATCTGAGAAACTGTATTAAGACACTTCTGTTACACACTTTCCGCCGAATTCTGGAGTTTAACACCGCTCTTTGCCTTGGTACCTGATCTTAGATATGAAAATATTATATTTTTCGTTTCCTCGAGTGGGAATCGAACTCATAACCTTCCCTCTCCCACATCCCTCTGCAGGCTTGTGTGAAAATTTCCAATATTTTCATTCCTTCGCTCTGGTACCAAGGCAAAGAGCGACGTTAAATTTTGTCACTAAATACGCAATACCTCTAGAGTTCAACGGAAAATGGGAAGCGGAGTGTCTAAACCCTAGGTTCTATCGCTAGGCCTATGTCTACCCTGCTGCATGAAAATGCAAAAAACCCCTATAGGTTATACCATATCACATAACCGTGAGTAAATTGGCGTAAAATCCGTTTCCACGTCCAATCGATTCTCAACATTGTATTGTTCTATATAATAAGTAGTTAAAGTTAGAGGAAAAGTGTTTTTTTATCACAATTTAGACAGCAATCGTGTATAAACGAGTGATTTACGTATCGCGTTTCTGTTTTCTATTAGCTATTGTTTATCGGTAACCAGCTTTCTTTGGCTTTAGTGAAAATCTTGGTTTCCTCAAGCATTATATGGTTCATACAGTATGATTAGATGTAAGTAGAAATGTTACGATATAGAGGTATGTCATCATCATCATCATCAGCCTGTCGTCGTCTACTGTTGGACATAGGCCTCTCCAATAACATATAATTAATAACATTTAATTATACCGAAGTGGATAAAAAAGACGGCTTCCCGCTTTTTTCCAGATAGCACGGTAGAAGAATCACATTATTTCTCACATTTGGTTTAATTTTTCAAGACATTTAGTGGCGTAAGACAGGCCTTGCCTTCTCTATCAGAGCTGGGATATTGTATTCTTCGCTGCTAGACGAAGTGCGACATAGAGTTCTGCCACCTTAATACGCAATGTCTCGATAATTAGGAGTGTTTTAACACTAATTTTCTCGTGCTTACCTTGCTATATAGCTAAGTATCAAATTGTTTTAAATTGTACTGATATAATATATATATATATTATTGCTTGGAAATAAAAATAGTGACACGAAAGGAACAGATATCCGATCAGCATAACATACATGATTTAATAAGCGGTCGTCACTTTCGTTTTCACGTGAGAAAGTGCCCGTCACGCGTGGTCAGCTAGTAGCGATGTTAAACATATTGACGTGAAAAATTGCTCTATGCTCATTTGTCACGCTGTTTTCTACACGCATCTCAAGTATTATGTTTACATACTAGAGACTCTAATGCGGCTTCGTTCGCTTAAACTTATTTTGTATTTCATAGCCAAAAAATAATATATAGTTTTTAAATATGTATTTTTTAATAAAAACAGTTTTAGCGTGAAAGCGTAACAAACAAACTTTTTTTCAATTCACTTTATATAGTATAAATATTTTTTGCCTTTTTTTAACTTGAATTTGACTTAGCTTGTATTTGAAGCAACAATTACTACTCATATACGACCAAGATACTTATGCTAAAATATCCAATGGTATAATTATATGTACCAAATATATAATAAATCTATGTTTTTGTTGTCGATAGTAACAGGAAAATGGATATATATTCTGTCAGTATATATGTATTTATGAATATTTTCAACTTTTTTATAATACATTTTTATTGATATGCCATGGCATTTATAGAACTAAAACGATTAACATATTTCTAAACAAATTCGCTATTACCGTCTTAGGCAGCACGTATTTAAATTGGCTTACCATATGTGATTTAATATTCAAATGGGCAGTGTTGAGAGCTTTATTACAAATCGCTCTATTTTCTATTATTCAAAACCTAATCAAATCATTCCGCATGTAGCAGGGTTGGCAGACGGTGCCCCAAGTTAAAACACTCCTTTCCCCACTTTTAGCCTAATACTGAAGGCTGGAGGAAATTAAATATTAATATTTTAATTTACTCACACTGGTAACGAGGTAAAGCGTGACGTTTGAATTCCGTCACTCAACACGCATTGACTCTACGGTATGTCTTAACACTAGGTTCCCAGATCCCCTCTACCTACCCAACTATGTGCGGGATACAGCTTGAAATTAAAAATTAAATAAAAATAACATATAATCAAACTTATTTACTTTCAGTATATTACCTCTATAGATACACCTCACTAGGCCAGGCCACTCTAAGTCCAACGAAGGATGTTAATCGTTTTGTAATGATGTTCTCTTACGCAATGTATGTTATAATGTTACAACTTCTTTACCCTGAATGGAGACATTTATATGAAATAGTATAATTTTTCACGCGCTATTTATCGTGATTGCTTGTGAATGGAGTTGTTTATTATTGATCTGTCATTAGGTCTGTGTTACTACAATAGTTTAATATAGAGTGGATATACTAATGAAACCTTGATTGCTGTTTGTACTCCTTTAGTAATATATTAGTCTAAGTATTACATAGAATTGTCACTTGCCTTCTATTTTCAGAATTATTTTCATATACTTTACAGTATAAGATAATGTTAAATGTTTAAAACGACTAATGTTTTTGTCTTAGGAAAACGTTATCAAAAATGAAAAATAAAGAGTCCTAAATTAACCTTATAGATGAGATGGGTAAAAAAATATAACGTCAACTATATACTTCACTTTCTACCCAGATACAACACGTTGCAACATGTTAAATGGTAAAACTCAACTCCGCGCGCAGAAAGAAAGCAATCCATTCTCTGTGGAATTGGAATCTACTACATGTTATAAATTAGTCATTGTACCTACGGCACTATAAAAGTCTTATCTATAATTTTACATATACAAAAAGAACTACTAAGATGAGATGGTTTGGCCACGTTACGCGCCGGCCTAAGAACTATGTCGGACGCAAGTGCCTTGCTGCACCAGTTCCTGGGGCGCGACCTCCCGGACGCCCAAGGAAGCGCTGGTTGGATGTCGTGATGCAGGACATGAGAGCCAATGGTCTAACCACCGAGGACGCAAAAGATCGTGCAAAGTGGAGTAGGTTGAGTAGGAAGGCAGACCCTGATAATAGCCGGGATTAATGCCAGGAAGAAGAAGAAGAAGACAAAAAGAGCTACTAAACTATCGAAACAATAACATTTTTTATAATAACTATACTCGTAAAATGAAAGTCCAAAGAAGCCTCTATATCATTGATTACAGATAGTTAAAGTTAAAAGGCGGGTATTACCAAAGATCAACTCACGTTTTAGCTGTATAAACGTATATAAAATACGACAGCCATGCTGCTGACCTTATGCACTTTTGTCTAGTTTCTAATTTATGAAACTGTTTCCTCGACAATGAGCTGTGCTTCTTTAGAAATTATCGCTTATAGACTCCTTTATACGATATAAGTGGTATTAATGTAGAAAGCCTAGTAGTGTATTACTATGTTTGTTCCTTATGCCATTTCCATACAATTTTTTTTAGTCAGGGAAGGCAGAGGGAACCTAATGTCAAGAATCTTTCAAATTTGAGACATTATACGTTCAATTGTAATCCATAGAACTCAACGTCGCGCCTTGTCTTAACAGAGCGAAGAAATAAAATAACTAATTCCCCCTAAGTGGATATCGAGATTCCACGAGTATCGCCTTTACAATACAATATTTCAGTATATTTTTGTAAAATAGTACAACATTGCTTTAGCAAATATCTGCTATCTGAATTCTAATTAAATAAAAAAATCTAATAAAATAATTTTCAATACTTTTATTTGAAAACTTTCTTTGCCTACACTATAATTGTAGTCGCTTACGTCTGTACATCAATCAATAACAATAAAAACGTAACGACCTTTCTTTCATTTCTTTATAACCATGACGTATCTAGAGCAATTGAGATATTATATATGGCTTGTTTAATATTCTTTTCGTGTATACTTTATTACTTGGATGCGAGTAGAAAGTAAAATTTTTAATATCTCATATGTATTTTGAGGCGGTCGTCGAGATGCAGTAGAGCAATTGACTGTCATTAGTTAAATACTATAATTGTGGGTTCAGTTACAACTTTTATGGGTCTGAACAAAATTTAAAATATCTGTAAAAAAAATTCTAACAAGTAAAGCTTATTACACTGTTCAAGAATATTTAGAGGATAAACATGTATTTCCATACAGATTAATTCCATTAATGTCTATTGAATGTAATGCAGGATTACTGCCAGCTACTGTGCCGTGTTTGCCATCCACCGCATATGCTCTGCCTGGCTTTCACCTCATACGTAATGACCGGACTGAAAAGGGCGGAGGCGGAGCAGAGATTTATCTGCGTAGTCACATCGATCTCGTTTACCTATCTTATAAAGTACGTCTGCCTACGCTAAAGCCGACGGTGGTGGAGAAGTTCATGAGCGATCTCGGTCGTATTAATTGGGATTGCATATTTAGTGCGGATAATATTAATGACAAAGTAAATATTTTTAATTCTCTTTTGATTGAGCTTTTCGATAGTCACGCACCGCTGAGGCCAGTAAAAATAAAACATCTCCCTGCCCCTTGGTTAGCTCAGGATATCAAGGCGCTGATGGCCAAACTTTATTCTGTGAAGTCTAAATATAAGAAGGGTCTTTCTTATACTTAGACTTCGACGCTACTCTGCTGACGCTAATCTGCAAAGGTACAAAACACTGCGGAACGGATGTAATAAGAGTTGCAGAGATGCCCGACGTAATTATATCCAGTCGTCAATTAACTACAGCAATCCTGCAAAAACTTGGAAATTTCTGAACGTGATGGGAATTGGTGGACGGCGTACTAATAGTACAGCTACCTTAAATACTGCACGGAGTTAAACACGCTGAACAAATTCTTTACCACCGTCAATTTGATGGATAGCAAAACTAAAATGAAAACCTAAAATGAAAAACTAGAACGTAATGATAGTAAGTGAAGCACTATCGTTACGTTCTATTTCTTCTACTAATTCCTTCCTCTTCTCTCCTATCTCTGCATCTGAAGTACGTAAGCATGTGTTGTCAATTAAATTTGATGCTACCGGATCCGATGACATAAGCCGACGTATGATCCTACTAACGCTCAACTCTATTCTTCCTACCTTATGTCATATCTTTAACTTTTCTCTTTCCTCTAGTGATTTTCCTGATGCTTGGCGACATGCACTTGTTATACCTGTTCCTAAAATATCCAATCCAACATCTTTCGCAAACTATCGTCCTATTTCTATACTTCCTTTCCTTTCGAAGGTTTTTGAACGCATTGTACATGAACAACTGTATCAATTCCTGCACAATAACAATACCCACACATTGCCAGTCTGGTTTCCGTCCTGGGCATAGCACAGTCACAGCACTTAATAAAGTCTGCGAAGATATTAGATACGGTATTGACAACCAGCAAGTGACTCTACTTGTTTTGTTAGATTTTCCTAACGCCTTCAACACAGTTGACTACGATTTACTATTAGCAATATTAAAATCCATTAACGTATCCTCCAAAGCTACTGAATGGTTTTCTTCTTACCTTCACAGCCGCAAACAGAGCATTAAACTTGAAGGAAAACCTTCGTCAGTGTGCCATATCAGCGCTGGTGTGCCGCAGGGTAGTATACTGCCCCCCATTACTTTTTTCCATTTTTATTAACACTCTCGCTCCACATATAACGTCATTTCACCACCTATATGCTGATGATCTACAAATTTAAACGACCGCCGCCATAAATGATACTCTAGAATGAACTCTAGCGCAGTAACTAAAATTAATTCTGATTTACAAATAATCAGCACCTGGAGTAAATCGTTTGGGCTTTCAATTAATCCAAATAAGTCTCATGTATGCGTGTTTGGTAACTCTAAGCAATTATATCCTCATTAGGGGGTAGGGGACCATTTTATACTGTGTAACTTGTACAAGCCTCTCTCATGTAACGCTTTGTTGTTTATGTAGTTACTTACTTTTGTGGAAATAAAGATTTTATTATTATTATTATTATTATCTAAAGTACTTTCTCCTCTCCCTCCAATTATGTTGGACAATGTTTGCTTAGAGGTTAGTGCGAGTGTTAAGAATTTGGGAATCAGGATGGACAGTGCATTTACCTGGTCGCCTCATGTCTCCGACCTTAGCCGCAAGATTTTATGTGCCATAGGTAGATTGAGAAGATGGAAGAATCTTTTACCTTTAAAAACTAAAATATCTTTAGCCGAAACTCTCCTTCTACTCCTTCATGTTATTTAGGTGTGTCTCAGGAACTGCTTGCTAAACTTGAGCGCCTTCAAAACCTTATAATAAGATTTAATTTTTTGATTAAGAAAACACGACCATGTGTCACAGTACCGTAGTTAACTTAAGTGGTTGTCAATAAAACATAGGCGCTATTTACATTCCCTCACACTCCTTTATACCGTCCTTTACCATCCTATCACTCCACCGTACCTCAAGGAACGTTTCAAGTTTCTAAGGTCGGACACCCGACACTCCCAAACCCTCCGTTCCCGTAATAACAACCTTGCAATAATAATACGTAATAATAACCGTATCCTTGCAATACCTTTGTCCCGCACGAAATGCTATGGCGATTCCTTTACTTTGATGACAGTAAAACTTTGGAATGAGCTGCCAGTGGAAGTGAGACGGTCCCAATCGGTTGGGATATTTAAGCGGTGCCTTAAGCAGCACTATCTCAAACTAAATACCTAAAATGACATTTTTGCTTAATCCTTTTATTTATTTGAATCTATATACGTATATTGGGTGTATCTAAGTATGTATGTACGCATGTATTATACATACATGCGTATTTATGTATTTGTATGTATGCATGTATGTATATATTTGTATGTATGTTGTGTATTTATTCGTGTATGTATGTTTATATGGTAAATAACGTATTTATATTTGATAGTATCATATTTATTATTACTTTTTGCACCTTTTCGCTATCTTTTATATAATAAGTCCTTTCAAATGGTTGCCTTTAAGAAATCGCTTTTAGTGATAAGGCCGCCATTGCACTTTGTATTGTCTTTCAGTAATTACTGTTACTCTACAGATTCTTTGTTTATTTTAGTGTAATAAAGTATTATTATTAAATTGTACTATTGACTTTGAAAAGAGCAATTGTTGAGTTTCTTGCCGGCTCTTCTCAGCAGAACTACCTTCCGAACCGGTGGTAGCTTTTTGTAGCTGTTTTGTTTTGAAATATCATAATATATGTTATACTGTTTTTGCTTCAGTATGAACACTGTTTAGTCGATTTTTTTCATTTTAAGTTTCATTTTTTCAAGCAAATATCGAACCCACAATGAATCGCGTTTACATTCACAATCTTCTAGTTCTTTATGTAATTAAAAATTTAGAATATTTCGTCTACATTTATAAATGTTTATACTAGGTACGTAACCTTATAATAGTGTTTAATAGCTGCAATCCACATTAAATAAATAGTAGTTTTGACCAAAATAGTTCGTTCGTGTAGATAGCCTTAGCACTTGAGGCCACGAGCGATACCCTCATGGAATTCTAATTATGTTAACAAAATAAATAGTGTTGTATATATTTTGTCATTTTTTAGCAGCAGAACAGGGAAACTTGGGAACCTAATGTTTCTAAACTCCGTTCCCATTCCGTTCTCCACGACAGGGACAGCGTGTTGAGTGGCGGAACTTAACGTCATGTCTTGTCCATTACCAGAGCGAGGAAATGAACATGAATATTTCATTTCCCCGAGTGGTAATTGAACCCATTACCTACCTGTCTCGTTTTTGTCAAATGATATTTAAAACTAAGTACATAAGTGTACTAGTAAATGCGAAAGTTACTGGCTTTGTCAAAAAAAAGATTTTTTTACTTAACTAAAGAAACGTAATAAATCATTAATAATTTATTATGATATATTGTTATATATCATAATAAATTATTATAGTAGTCAAACGTAACGCGAAAACTATGAAATATAAAGAATAACATTTTCCCATAGAAAAGACATCAACGAGCGTCTTTCCTATACACATTTACAATGGTGTCATTTTCTCTTATATAGAATATTTAATATTATAGGAATATTAATAATAGTTTGATTCACAATTGCATTCTTGTCAATTTTGACGAAGTACATACGTAACAGCGCTACAAACCCGCCTATACTACTGAGATTTGGCAACAGACTTACTGAATATATCTAAAATATATTTAACACAAGGAAAAAAATATATAATTTTAATTCAAATTCACACTTCAATACATAATAAGCATGGTAAGCAGAGAGAACTTTTAGTCAAGACACTCCGAATTGTACTAGCTTCCTGAATTTGATATATACATATGTGCCGGTAACGGAACTCGACGCCGCACTCTTAATTAAAAAAAACCAACACAAGCCAATCAAATAAAAATAATCAATTAATATAAAATTGTAATTAACATACCATTTTATATCATTAACATAAAGTCTAATTCTAAATGGTCTACTTGTCTATCCGTCCATCACTTGACCATGGCTACGTCACAGTTTGATGTAATTCCATATCCACAGTATGCACGTTCTCAGTAAAGCTCGAACGTGTCGGCAATCGCAAGGCCGGCAGCACTTTCAAAATACACGATGACCGTATGAACTGTTTTAAACGGATCTTTCATTCCATTTTAATAAAATACTTTGTTGAGAATGTTTATATAATTACAAATGAGTATTTCTTAGTGTTATTTTTATGCTTCAGCTTGAGTAGGTAAGTACATATCTATTCATTCATCTAATAAGCAAACAAAAGAGACCCTCATGGCGCAGGGACACCGATTACAAATGTAAGCATGAACGGTTGTGAGTTTGATTCCCAACTTGGTGAAACTAATAATTTTCATTTCCTTACTCTTGTAAAAAGACAGTGTGGTTGGTGCGGGAATACAACTATCAAATCTCCCTCTGCATAGCCAGGATCTGTATCCTGTGAAGTGTTTTAGTGAAGCTAAAAAAATCATATTAAATATGATTGGACGTATATATTAGAATTTAACAGAATTCAACGCACTGTGATTTAAATTTAGAGAAACCATTATTGAAACAAAATCCTTTCCAGGATCCACAATTAAAATAAAAAATAATTTCTTTTGTAGTGTATGCTATTCATATATTAAGGAATATTATTTTTTAGGTGAATAACCGACTAATTTACTTCTTTTTTGATCTTGAAATGATCTTTACAATCTATGGCAGGTGCTAACTGTGAGACAAATTTTTATCTTACATACAATATTAAGAAAGCATAGCGAATTGACATATAGTCCGAGTCTAGTTGCAACAAAACGTAGAAAAGGTACAGTGTGCCCTATACCTACCTATAGAACCCAATTTGCTCGTAAATTCTATTGTTATCTCGGTAATTTCCTATATAATAAATTAAATACTAAATTATTATTTTACGGCCTCACTAAATCAAAAATAAAAAAAGTACTCTTCAAGTGGCTTCAAGCTATGTCATATGGCTCCACAGAAAAAATATTAAATCCCTGAGAATGATAATATATATAAATATATAATAAATAAAGATAAATTTAAATTTTTTTCCTAGTCTATGTCGTACTATAAATGTCAGCACACTCACACACACACACACACACGCACTCATACACACACACACACACACACACACACACTCACACACGCAGACTCACTCATACACACACACACGCACACACACACACGCACACACACACACGCAAAATAGCACACACTTATTCTCCACACCTTCCTCAATGCTCATACTCGTACTCACGTATGTAACCGCTAGTAATAACTTTTAGTAATTTTTAGCAAATAGTGATTGTACCTCCAAATTGACATGTATTTTCTATATGTATCTATTTTCTCCTATGAATACAATAGCCATCCTGTAATCCTCCTTGAACTATGGGTATACATCAATTTTTTTACTCCCCTACCACAAGTGAGAACCTGGCGACTAGTAACACAGGCCTAGCTTAGTACAAGCGTCAGTCTCACATAATTGTAAGTTGTATTATATGTACCTACAGATAAATGTAACTTTTTGTAAATTTGTATTGTGTGAGAAATAAAGTTATATTATTATTATTATTATTATTCTTTTTTGGTAAAACCTAAGTAAAATGCAATAGGGAGATTTTTTACAAAGTCACGTAAGTCGTTATATTTAGATTTACTTCGCCCACAACTTGTCAAACTACTTTCATTTAACAGGAACTATCGGTTAAGTTATGTCGTAATTATTATATTGACTGGATTCATAAATATTTCCTTCCTCTAACATCGTGTTTACAGCTTTCTTGCTAAGTGTGGAAGTAATTAACTTGCATTCTTCAGGTTCCTTAATAAAAAATGTATTTACTTCACGATGTATCCCACATATCTCGTAGAAGAGGAAACCTGGCACCTACTGTCAAATAACTCCGTTCTTATTAAAACTTCAATTTCCATTATTTCCCGAATTCTGAAGGCATTGTGTGATGAGTGGTGGAATTTAACGCCGCATTTAACATTTATAGCTATAGGATTAAATGGTAGAATATACAATACAATACAAGTGTCCAACAACAGCAGACTAGGTTAAGCAACATATGCACTGCTAAATAATAGGATGGCTGTGGATGTGGAACCTCTTTGCTCCCAAGGGCACATGAAGAGGTCGACCATGGTTATAAGCCTATAAATCTAGTATACTAAGAATCGTTACGGGTGTAAAACATGTATATGTACTGACGACTGGTTTTACAAGAACATTACAGACAGACCCAATAGGAGAACACGGTGCTTGTAGGATAGATACATTTCATATCTGAAGATAACTTTTCTAGTGATAAGGCACTCCGTTCCCCACTTTCCGCCAAATAAGAAGCAGAATAATCTCAACAGAAGGCTTAAAAGAAGTATTAAAACGATTACATTTTCAATTCATATATTTCGTTTATTAACGTACAATATTTGCTGAAGCTTTTAGCATTAGCTTCACTAAATAAAAAGTTAAGTTAGGTTAATTTATGTTTGTTTTTCGTTTTGTGTTTTCGTTAATTAATTTTATTTTATTATGGTGTAATGAGTGTTAAAATAAAATAAATTATATTAATAACACTTTTATTAATAAGGAAAATACATATATTTTAATATATCACAAACAAAACTATATACATATTTGAAAGCATTATTTACTTAAAAAAACACATGATTATTACACGCACGCAATACTTAAGCTAAAAAATTCCAAGCGTCGTTGTTTATGTAATAAATACTAGATTTGTGTGACTTTATCCTTGTAGATGTTTTTTTTTAATTATTTTAATTGACAGTCGGCATCGTTATCAATGCCGCGACAACTGTGTGTGCATATACACGTGTGCATGTATATGTATGTGTGGGTGTGTGTGTGTGTGTGTGTGTGTATTTTATGATACATATTTATATGTTAGATGATAGATATATATATTAGGTGAGTATTCATTTAAGTTAAGCCGTCAGAATGCAGTGGCATAGCGTCGGTTGTGAGTTCGATTCCAATTCGGAGTAATGAATTATTTATAACAGGACAAAGCAAAGGTAATATCTCAAACATTAGGGCACTGAGTTTTTAAACTAGGTTCCCTCTGAGTACCGAAGATTTAGTGTGAAGTTAAGAAAAGAGTGATTTTAGTGTGTAAAATATAGACTTTAATAAATAAACAATAGACTAATATGACATGAAAAACCCAGATCAAGAGCAAACCACAATATATTATTATACTTTCATAATATGTTTTATAATTCAATAATATTTCATAAAGTAAGCAAGAAAGATAATAAAATTTCATACAAACAAAAACAATCGATTCACAAGCTTTCACTGGATTTTCCCATATAAGTCTATCACTACATAGATCACGTGCATAATATTACAAAATTTTTATTTTGTATTTATTTCGTAATAATAGATAATAAGGAACTTCACAGAAATATATTAATTATTAATATAATATTAATAATTTATTATATTTAATAAAGTTATTTAATAAAAACTTTAATGAGTCTCCCGCGAAACTAAAACATCGCTGCAACATAACGTTGCTTTTGTTTAACTAGAGAACTGTTTTTATAAAAAATTACATCATATTAAAATAATAAAACTGGCGGTCGGACCTGAGGCCAATCTTGGCGGAGGTTTGATAACACCCGAGAAAATTCGTGACGAGGCAAAGCGCGGCGTTGAATTACGCCACTCAACACACAGTGCCTCCAAAATTCTGTAAAAAGTGGGAAACGGAAGCGACTTTATGCCAATAATCTGACTATATATCCTTCCTGCATACATAGACTATCACACACAAAAAGAAGTCAATTTGAAATCATAGTTTCTGAGATTAGTACGTTCAACCAAACAAATTCTTCATTTTAGGTAATCTGTATGTATGCATATGATAATACTGATTACTTATTTTTATTTAAAATCAAGCTAGCAAATAATATGTACAAATAATATACAACAAGAAACTAATATATAAAATAACGGGTCTAAAGTTACTATTTTCTTTTGTATATTTCCTTTCACAAAACCCATTTGTCTGGAGAGTAATTTCGAAGTCACATCACATACTCTATTGGCCTCGTTGGTCCATTTGTTGGTCTTGAAAGTATCTTTTTGTTATATAGATTGAGAACCACTGACACACTGCTCCACTGCCTTTGATGTAGGTCGATTTTCTTTTAATGTCGTCTTAGATATTAATAAAATAGTGTAATTTACACTAATGTGAACTTAGATATGTCTGATATGTTTTTCTTTAAATTAGTTTTGATGATTATTTGTGCGGCTTTAAGCGTGACGTTTGTGTGTTCGATTCCTACTTGAGAAAATTAAATATTTAATATTATCATTTTCTTTGCTCTGGCAATGAGACATGTAACACGAAACGCCTTTAGAATTCGACGGAAAGTGGAAAACGGTAACTTAATGAGAGCGGAGTGTCTTGCCACTAGATTTTCAGGTCTCCTCTGCCTAGTCTGCTTTCTATAGATTTTTTTCAAAACAGAAGAAAGAACGTGACATCCAAAGCATATTATTAAATTAAAACACAATCAATTTTAAGAAACCATAATTATCGATATGCCATATAATTGGTTTAGTACTTTCCATATTAAACGCTACTATTTAATTTGACCGACGGCCGTTTTGGACGTTAACTAACGTATAACGAAATACTTTAGAGATATCATCAATTTGCATGCAGATTAGCGCCTATGTAACCTGTACCTGTTCCTGTACATGTATTTACCTAATAATACAGGCGACGAAACGCATCTCTCCTTATAAGTATTTACTCATCTCTTAAATGGTTTAAGTTAGTAAGATTTTTTTCTAAGTACGCAGACAGAACTTAGTGTTAAAACACATTTGTAATGAACATAATAAGTAATAAAATGAACTTGAAATAAAAAATAACTGAGTACTACTTAATATTACAAAATGTACTTAGTGATAATGCGTCGTCATTATGGCAAAGTAGACGTGATGGCTATGGTTATATACAATCTTAGATTCCATCTGCCTGCCAGGTGATAGAGAGATTTCTTAGGAAAACCATATTATTTTTTCAGCATGCCACTTTACCTCGCAGAGTAGATAAAAAAATTATAAACACACTCTTTTTTCCACTTTATTTTGGAATTCGACATATTGAATTTAGAAAATTGAGTCGCCGATCTCAAGGTTGCCCTTTTTATTACCCGAGCAGGAATCGAACCCACAGCTATCGCGTTAACAGTCACACATAAGAAAAAAATTAATTACTCCACATTATAAGGATGTTCATAATGATAATAATAATGCTTGCAACATTTTCTTCATTATAACGCGTGGACGATGATACCTTGTTGTACGGTGAAAGTGATTTCGCCAAGAGTGTTTTATGTTTGAAGGTGGTATCTCTTTATATTTGATACACAGATTATAATAAATTTAATATTTTATATTAGTTAAGAAAGTTATAGTATGGATATTTTTTTAAAGTGTTACGTATGATGCATACGATTCCTTACAATAAACAATTTTTGTAGTTTTTACGATCGCAATAGATAATGCTCCGTTTTCTCCATCACTCTCCATTTTTCTTCAATCAATTCAACACTTACCAAAGCGAGGAAGTGATAATAATTTAAATACAATCATTTCCCCAGTAAGGTACAAATCCACATCTTCCTCTTGGGTTCGATTTTCAATTAAGTATGTTCATACCCCGCTCCTTAACAAGACAGACAGCGGCGTTGATTTCCATCAGACGTCATGACAGATTGTCATAGCTCTAAGATCCTCTGCTTACCCTGCTACAGCTGCATATATTAAAAATTATTTACACCGCATCCATATATCGCGCATCGCACCAATACTGGTCGGTCAAGGCTGTACCGGGAGTCGAGACGGCTTAAAACAAGTAAAGATATAATATAGTCAACGAAATTTCACTCACGGCATTCTGTTTCACCTTTCCAATTTCATTAAAAGTATATATTGCTTTCTTTGACACGTTTTTTTATTTTTATTATATAAAGCTATTTTTAAATGTTAAGGAAATTTTTTGATTAAAAATAAGTGGATTTCTTTTTAATGTTGTTTACTATATTTGGTTGATACTGTTTTTTATTTATAATCTGAGAAGGCAAAATAAAATTATACAATTTATTTTTATTATCCGCATGTGAGGTGTAACGGAGACAATTTCTCCGCTATCTATACATATATATAAATAAAATTAATTAATATATCTGTCTGTAATGTGAAAAAATATGGTTGATATTTTTAAAAGTAGTATATATAATTATTTATACGATAATAAAACACAATCAAACAATTTTAAAATTTTTGTTTGTCTGTCCGAGATAATCTCCGTAGCCGCTGAACTGTTTTTATGAGATTTTCAATCTTTGATAGAAGTAGCGGTAGACCAACACAGAAGTTGGCTATTTTTTATCCCGGTATACCCGCGGAATAAGCAAAACGAAATATATTTATTAAAGATATCACAATACAGATATACAGAAATAACATACCAATTTTCCCTAAATAAATTTAATTAATATGGAATAAAAAAGAAACAGGCAAATCCAATAGTAAAGTGTTAATAGACGATATGTGCAATTATGGACGAAGTTATCAAGACATGGAACTACCAGAGACATATTTTGAAAGATGGCACTATCGACATCTGCCGGGCGAGTCATCGACCTGGGGAGTCCCTCAAACATATTGTCTCTGGTTGTTCTCATCTTGCTAATGGTGAGTTTTTGCATAGACACAATCAAGTAGCCAAGATAATACACCAGCAACTTGCTCTTCAATATGGCCTTGTAGAATTGGAGGTGCCTTACTACAGGTACAATCCCATGTCTGTTCTTGAAAATAGCTGTGCTTTGCTCTACTGGGATCGGTCTATTATTACTGACAGGTATATTGTTGCCAATAGACCTGATATAGTACTAGTAGACCGAGTGAGATTACCGCCATGTGGGATGTCAATGCGACTTTCATTGTGCCGATAGTGGTTTCGTTTAACGGTTTAATAGCGAAAAGCCGCGACCAAGACCTTAAGAGGCTATCGCTTAACTGTTGGATCAAGAACCGGATACAGAGGGCAGTGTTACTTGAGACGGCGCGTATTGTGCGGAGGTTCCTCTCTCTGGAGCCCTAGCCACCGATGGCGTGGACCCTTGTCCCCCCCTCGGAAGAGTGGTTTTTTTATATTTATAAATGTTTTTTTTAATAATAATTTGTATTTAAAAATGTAAAATTGATTCACTAGTTTAATAAAAGTTTATTCGTCAATTCACATTTGCTAAATTAAGTATATTTCTTTAGTTTTTACACAGAAAAAGGATGAGTCACGACTTACACTCTAAGAAGTTTTAAATTAACCATTTATTTATTATATTTTAGTATTTTATATATAAATCTTATAAATATATTGTTATTGAGAACTCTGCTTTAAAATTTCTTAAGCTAAATTAACTTGCCATTTATTTTGAGACCAGTCGTGGCGCAGAGGTACTGGTAAGCGTGTGACTGTGAACGGGGTAGATTATGGGTTGGATTCCCACTCGGTGGAATAAAATATTTAATATTTTTATTTCTACTATAATATCTAAGTAAAATTAAGAACAGACTTTTTTTGGGCTACATTTTGGGCAAAGCTATACATAAATTATTTTTTATCTAATAAGCAACATAACATAAATTTTACCTGACAATAATCGAACTCACGACCGATGTCTTAACAGTTTGATCTTTGAAGAGATCAATAAGCCATACAACTTTCACAACTTTATTGCATTGTATAGTAGTAATTTATATTAAAGATTTATTTCAATAGCTATTTGTATGGTGTGTTTAGTAATTTTTATGCATATCATAATTTTAATGATGAGTATAAAAATTGCTAAATATTTACCGTTCTACGGTTTTTAAATAAAAAAAAATACTCAACTACTACACTGCAGAGACCGTCACGGCGCTGTGATACAAGGGTGTAATATAACGACAGTTGTGGGATTCGAACCCCGTTCGAGGTAATGTATTATTATTTCTTAATATTTTCATTTTTTCGCTTAGGCACCAAGGCAAAAGCCCGGCGTTGAGGAAAGCCAGACAACGCACAAGCCTCAAAAAATTCGATGGAAAGTGAGGAATGGAGTGTCTTAACACTAGGTTCCCTCTACCTACCACGCTTCATACGGGATACAGCGTGAAGCTGATTTCTTTTTTTATTACTCAACTAACGTTAGCAACCTTTACCTATTTATCTAATGTACCTACTGCAATAGTAGAATATTTCGAAATATATGTTATTTTAATATAAAAAATAATGTTTCACTTTAATCATTAAAATCTATGAAGATAATATGCTAATGAACATTATGCTTTATCGCATTTACATTTTGCTCTGTTAGAATAGGCAATGAGGCCAGTCGTAGCGCAGGTGCAAAAGCGTGGGACTGTAAACGCGACAGGTTCTGGGTTTGATTCCTAGTCGAGGAAATGAAATATTTAATATCTTTCATTCTGGTGTTGAGTCAATGCCAATTGAGTTATGCCACTCGGGAGTGGAGTGTCTTAACACCAGGACCCCTCCGCCTATAGTAGGGTACTATATGCAGGATATAACTTGAATTTGGGAAAAAAAAGAATTGCAACAATAGACACAAATAGATACAAATTCGTTAAATCTCATAAAATAGCGCAACAAGTAAAATTGTCGACGTCTTCATTAAGTCAATAGATAAGCGTGAATCTAAAATAAACTCTTATTTTTTTCAGTTTCATACTTTTTCCTCATAGTATGGTAAGTTCTCTGAAAAAGTATGAAATTTCAAGTATTAAGAGATTTTCCCTCTGCCTTAAATTAAGTGAGGAAAACAAACGCAAACTCAACGTTGCATCTTGTTTACTAATAGGAAGAAATTAAAATAATTTTAATATAATCTATCATATTCATAATTTCAGTGGCAACGTCCGTGGAATATTTCATCCACGATTTTAACACCATCAATATCTATTAACTTTCCTTGTCAGTCACTGCCTATTCGTATAATAAATTATAATTATTAATATGATATATGAGGACCATCTTGGTATAGTATCTAATTGTAAAAGCGAAGGTTGTTGGTTCAATCCTACTTGTACATGAAATCAATTGTTTTATTGTTAGACTAGCGGACGCGCGTAGCTTCGCCTGCTTATTTGCACCCTTTGGGGTGAATTCTAATGAACCATGAAACACGTGTTTAATGAAACATATTAAAGAGTCTAAGTTTCGATTTTAATAAAAATCGGTGGCGAGTTAAAGATTCTTCCATACTAACTTTCAACCCCCATTTTACCTATTGAGGGTTAACATTTTTAAAAATACCTTCTTAGTGGATGTCCAGATTACGAAAGTAAACATCTGTCCAAATTTCACGTTTCTAACATGAGCGGTTACGGCAAGCGTGCGTCTTACCTCAGTCAGTGAGGACAAAGCCTTTTATATATATAGATTAACTTAGGTAAGATACATCCTATAGGAAAGTAAGAAGTAAGCTAGTTTTAAGATACTCCGTTCTCCATGAAAACCCCATTTTCGAAATATCACATCTAGAGTGGAAGAACTCAACGTTGTAAGAAATAAGAAGTTAAATTATCCTCATTTCTTCTCTGTGGTAAGACTAAACGTGAATTTAAGTTCAACCAATGAAATTGAAGTTTTAATACTACATATATAATTACGAATACCTTATTATATGAAATCAATATGTTATTAAATACAAATTAACATATAAAATTTTTGTATGACACGCACATATATACTGGTTAATTATAATTTTTGTATGCACCCTTCTCACGCCCCTTGAGTCATGGGAGTTACATCTTGTAATATACGGTATTAGCGTTATCAATGCTTGTTTGTAAAATCATTAAGTTAATTTCAGTTCAAGCTTGCGTATTAATAGTAGTGGAACTTGAAATTGTTTTTAAGAATTTGCCACTTTTTTTAATTGAAGCAGTCGTAGCGGCACAGGGTATTGCTGTAAGCGCGACGGCTGTGGGCTCAATTGCCTCCCAAGGGAATGAATGATTTTCATTTCCTGTCTCTGGGGATAAGATAAAGCGGTCCGTTGAATTCCACCATCGAACACACTAACATTGGTCACGTAGTGGAGAACAGAGTGACTTAACTTAGGTTCCTACCTATCCTGCAGAAGCGTTAACTTAATAAAGAAGTAGCCACCACGTTATACCACGTTATCCTCGTCCTAAATACCATTATTTTTTACTTGAATTACATAAAAAAATAAACTCAATGAGAAAATAATTATCACATGTAATTGCTTAGCCCACCTAGATTAAGCAACGCTTATAATTCTTATTTAGTACAAAAATTAAGTCTAACCACAGAATGAGTTTTAGAAATTAGGTGGCTGTCACTGCTTCCACTTGCCAGTGAAGCTAGTTAAAATAATTTCTAGTCTAGATGAAAGCTAAAAAATTTCTAAATAAATATAAGCAGTATGCTCTGAAAGACAAAACGTGGTGTTGAGTTACGCCATTCCATATGCAATGATTCGAAAAGGGCTTTGGTTGGGGAACGGTGTTCTAACAATACGTTCCTCACGTGTTACCTCTGTCTACTTTATTATGTGAGAAAAAGTGAAATACAGCTTTTCATTGTTCGAACAATTAATGAAAATATGAAATATTTCAGTGAGAATCGAACCTACAACCTTCCACGCTTACAGACGCTCGAGCCACGATTGGCCTCAATCACCTACTTGTAAAACTCAATATCAATAATAATTAATAATAATCAATAATGATGAGGCCATACTTTAATTATACACATATGGGGGTACTTAGAAAAAGTAGCAACTAAAGATTACTTAAGGCAATTTTGTATTATTAATAATTGCCTATTGAGTGCTTCCGTGTTAGTGTAATACAAAATTGATATTGGAAATCTTTTAATGTTTATGAGAAATATGGGGGAAATTAACCTAAAATAAACTTTATACTATTATATATCATATATGGTCACGTTAAAATGCATGTACATAATCGTGATGCAATATCGTAAATATTTATGTTTATATTTAAAATGAAATGTGATGTTTCTGTGGTGAACATTCAGTGTTTAGTTCCGTTGTTCAACACAAAATTTCTCGAATTAAGCACAAAGGCGGAAATTGGAGTGTTTTTGACTACTGCGGAATGTGGATGCCGTAGGTATATAGCATAAAGCTGAAAGAAAGATGTTTTTCAAGAAAGTCCAAGGACTACCTACTCTCTAAGTTGGAAGATACTTGATTTGGTTTTGAAGGTTGCTACTATACTACACTGGGTTCCCATACTTGACAACCTAGAGGTAAAACACTTGACTCCTATAGACACTTCCACTTTTCGCTGAACTTAACACCACGCTTTGTCTCGTTACCAGAGCGAGAAAATGAAAGTATTAAATACTTAGATTCCCCAATTGAATCGAACCTACCACCACCCGTCGCGTTTACAGTCACACGCTTGTATTCTGCGCCACTACTGACCTAAATAGATTATCTTACATAAATATTAAACATATTACCCAATTTTATTAATAACATATATCATACGCCATGAAATGTAAAATTAATATAGAAAATATGACAAGAACTCAAAACTAGGCATCAAAATACTTCATGGCTCTAACCCAAATAGTAAATTAACAGTTGATTACCGTATCTAAATTACAAGTGGCTTTGAACTTCAACACTTCGGCATAATGTTATAATAATTGCCATAACGTCCTTAGGCCTAAGGGCATAAGTCAACTTTAATGATTCAACACTATTATATATGTTTAGGCACATTTTCCACATTTTAAGTAAATTTACGAGTATATCCGATTTTAGTAAATCTATGATATTATTTATTCTTAAAACGTATATTAGTAATTATTCTTCAGAAAATAAAAAAATCAGCTTCACGCTCGATCCCGCACACAGCATGGTAGACAGAGGGAACCTAGTGTTATGACACTCCGTTCCCTACTTTCTGCCGAATTACGAAAGATTTGTGCGTTGTGTGGCAGAACTCAACGTCGATTTAATTAATTTGTTATAATTCGTTTCATTTTGTATAATTAGCTAAAATATAAAAACAAGTATAAACGGGCGAAGCCGCCTTGGTGCTTAATCCGCTAGTAATATTATATTCGTATGTCAAATTGTTAAGCATGATCTTTTCTATTTAAATATAGATACAAGTATATCAAAGATATATATCATTCATTTATAATACTTATAATCTCTGTCCTCGACCAATATTTAAATTCTTACAACAATATCTAACAAAACGACGTTATCGTATAGTAATCATAGAAACGCTTCCGGAAATATTTTAATATGCTAAATATATTGCAGTAATATTAGTGTACAAGAACTTGTGTACACGCATTTTTTTATTTTCTAAGGTTATGACCGTGAGTTGGGCAAGTTTTAATGTTAATATTATTTTTAACAGTATACTTAGAATATTGCCTAGAAAGAAATACGGATTTTTAATTATTTATGTTAGAATTTCATTTCTAAAAATATAAATAACGTGAAATTTAAAGTAAAATAAAAATAAAATAAAGTAAAAGCCTTCGTAGCACAGTGCACACAAGCATGTGGTTGAAAATGCGACGGTTGTCGATTCTCAGTCGAAGTAATGAAATACATAATGTTTTCTATTTCTAGCTCTGGTAACAAGACAAAAGCGCGGCGTTGAGTTTCGCCACTTAAAAAGCAATACCTCTAGAATTCGGCGAAAAGTGGGGGACTTAAGTGTCTTAATGGTAACGGAGTGTCTTAACGTTACATTCGCACGTTTACTCCACCAACCCTCCAGAATTTGGCGGAAAGTGGGGAACGGAAGTGTCTTAGGTTCCCTCTACCTACCTTGCTGTGTGCGGGATACAGCGTGAAGCTGACACAACAGATACCTGAAGATTTATGCAATTTCATCGTATGCCATAATATCGATCCCTTGAGATTAATATCGATCGATTACGAAGCCGCTAAGTATTAGGTTAATATCTAACTGAGCCATTAATAAGTATATTAGATGAGAATGTTGTAATATGACAGGATGAAGATTAAAGATTGCAATAAAGAAAGATCTATTTGATTTTAAATTATATTAAAAAAGTAGAAAACCTGAGGCCATTGGGGTGTAGTGTGTGACTGTGAACAAGACGTTGTGGGTTCTATTTCCACTTAAATCCAAACATTGAAAAATACTTTTTATAATAACACGGTACTGTACGACTGATTATCTTAAATTATAAATCTCCGATTACACAATACGCGAGTGTTTACCACAGTCCTAATTCGCCATATTAAGTGTACCTGTAACAATTACATCATATTTAATTTTAATAATTTAATTTAAATTATAAGGAAACATCAAAGAGAACAAACTTTCTACTACAATTAGATGAATAATTTTAAATTGTAATTTATTATTTCTCTTTCTTTGAAGCCGGTCGTAGCGCAGTGGCATATGCGTAACTGTAAACGCGATAGGTCGTGGGTTCGATCCCTACTTGAGGAAATTAAATATCTAATTGCTCATAATTATATTACTCCTGAAATCGGTAGTGGTGGTGGGGAGCGGAGTGTCTTAACACTAGGCTCCCTCTGCATACCTATGCTATACGCGGGATGGTACCGTGTCTAAGAATCTATTAATTTTATTAGTCCGACTTCACTTAATATCATATTACAAGTATATGACAGTAATTATCAATTATATACTTAATAATAATTTATTAACTTCGCTTGCGTTGATTATAGAGTCGTTACGGTACTGTATGGGTACTCAGAAACTATTGCTTACAAATTAGATTTGAATGATTCATGTATATTATATTTATTTACAAGCTAAGGCGGTGAGGCAAAACGCGGCGTTGATTTGCGCCACTCAACACGCATTGTTTCCAGAATTCGGCGCTTTCCTCTGTCTACCCCGCTACGTGCGGAGTACAATGGTTGAAGATAGAAAAGTTTTCCTAAAAAAAATATCAATCATCGTTATATGTATTTGAGGAAATTTTGTGTAAAATACAAGAGTATTTTATGGCAAATTTAATTTATATAACAATATATAAACGAACTGTATTAATAAACATACAGACATTACAATACATTGTAAGTACATAATATATATGAAAATTAATTGTCCCTTTCTTAGTAACATTAGGTAACGTTACTTAAGTATAGAGGAAACATTTTCAATAAAACAGTTAATTCATAATCTCTTCATTTTCACGTCGCACGCGCATCTCTCATTAGACTTAGAACATAAAACATGTAAAAGTGACAGTTTATAATTAGTAATATGCTATATAATATCGTACAATACTTTTTTTTCGCTGACGTTTGTTTTGGCTGACACACGTGTTAGTGAGAGTTTCTTGTTTTAGTATTTTATTTTAAAGTGAAAAAAGTTGCAAGTTGTTAAAAGATCTCAATAGAAAAGGTGTTTGGTTGTAGTGAGTGTTTGTGTTGTTTTGTATNTAGTTGTGACGCAGTGGCATCAGCATATGGGGAGTTCGATTTCCACTCGAGTTAATAAATTAATATTTTTATTTCCTCGTTCAGTTAAAGAGGCAAAGCGTGGCGTTCAGTTCCGCAATTCAACTCGCAATACCTCTTGAATTCGGTTAAAACTGGGGAACTGAAGTGTCTTATACATAATAACACGCCTCGGGAATGAAATGCTATCATAATCACGATAATTAAATATACATTTAAACAAAATCGATTTAAAAGAAAGAAGTATGTTCTTCTCAGGCCTGGGGCATTAACTTCAATGAATTGATGGAAAAAGATTTGACGTTCAATAAATAAAGCATGTAATTTCTTATGTTGATTAAAATTATTTAACTTTTTCTGACTTTCGGAACTTAGTTACACTAGGTTCTGCCTAACCCGCTATGTGCGGGATACAGCGTATAATCAAAAAACAAGAAATTGGCATGAAATAGGAAACAGAGTGTCTTAACACTACGTTCCCAAATTACCTCTGCCTATAATACATCGTGAAAATAAAAGAAATAAGACTTCAAGATAAATTAAACACAACCCTTATCTTCCAAAGTTGCAAAGTAGATTTATTATCATTTAAATAGTCGAACGTAACCAAGCACATGCCATTTCTAACAATTATTGTTCTAAGTCTCGAACATTGTAAATATTGGCTATTGTTGTATAAGGTGAAACGTAAGGTACCGCGTACAAACTCAGAAATTCTAAGAGAAATTTCATGCTCAGGTATTCTCGCACAATGGACATGCTGATATTTATGTATGTATGCACATAAATGTCTATATGTTTATTTCTATTATTTTAACAAAGCAAAAATTGCAACATTGTGTGTAGACGAAAGTTAAACAAAATCGCTTCGATTGAAATATAATTTTAATTAAAAAGGGGAATACTACACTTCCAGGAAGTGAAGATATTAAATACTCTGATTGCCTCGAGTGGGAATCGAACCTAAATTCTGTCACGTTTATCTCACATAACAGCACTTCCTATTACACTATAACAAAAAAAAATAAAAAAAATAATAAAAATTATTAAAATATAAAAATATTAAATCGTACCTACTTAATAAATAATAAACAAATCCTCATAATCATATAAGTAATTAGTATCAATTTCTGTGTTTTGAATTTCAATCTATTAATACAACCGCATCAATAGTAGCATTAGAAGATCATTGAATATATCACAATACAAGTACAAAATATATGAAATAACATATACATCTGAGGCTAAGGACTTTAAGCTCTTAAATATATATAAATTGCGAATTTGAACCTAGAACCACCGTATAAAAACGGTCGATATACATTCTAGACTGTGATATAACTTATTTATGCAACAGTTCCTATATGGTAATGTTTGTCACATTAATATGCAGAAAAGGTGAAAGGTCTTACATACTATCTAAATCTTAATACAATATTTTTAAGAATAGAAAATGAGGAATTTCATAGTTAGAATTAATAATACATCTTCATGTAATGTTTTTCCTTCACAATGGAAGAATGCTTATGTCATTCCATTACCCAAAACCTCAAATCCTTCTAAAGTCACTGATTACCGTCCAATATCTATCCTTCCTGTTCTATCTAAGATCCTAGAATCATTAGTCAATAACCAGCTTTACTCCTTTCTCTCAACCAACAATTCACTGTGTCCTTTTCAGTCCGGTTTCCGTCCCTTCCACAGCACAGTTTCAGCGCTGCTGAATATTACGGAGGACATTCGGTGCGCTATGGACAACACCAAGCTCACTGTAATGGTACTACTGGATTTCAGCAGTGCTTTTAACTCTGTTGATTTCGACATTCTTCTTGGCACTCTTCGAGCAGTCAATATTTCTTCAGGAGCTATAAATTGGTTCCGTTCTTATCTCTTCGACCGCCGGCAATGTGTAAAAGCAAACGATATCACATCGGCTTGGCTTGAGCTCACTGCTGGCGTTCCCCAAGGCGGCGTTCTTTCTCCACTTCTTTTCTCTGTCTTTATTAACAATATTTCAAAAGTCATTACTTCTCCTTTCCATCTGTATGCGGATGATTTGCAGCTCTATCGCCATAGTAATTTAAATGAATTGCCTGAAGTCATTGAAAGTATAAATTGCGATCTCAGTGCTATTCAATCGTGGGCGGAATCTTTTGGTCTATTAATCAACCCTAGAAAGTCACAGACTATTATTATAGGCAGCAGTAGGCTTAGACAAAAAATCGACTGGAACTCTGTGCCAGCGATTCGCTACTCTGGAGAACCGATTCCTTTTTGTAGCGAAGTTAGAAATCTGGGTCTTATCATTGATTGTAACATGTCTTGGGCACCACATATCAATGCAATCAGCAAGCGCATGCACTTCTCCTTCCATTCCCTTAGACGTCTCCAATATTTCCTCCCTCACAAAACAAAAATTATGCTTGCGCAATGTCTTCTCCTTCCAATTCTCGACTACGCTGACGTTTGCTATTTGGATGCGAATGAGGAGCTACTTAACAAATTAGAGCGACTTCAAAATCTCGCCATACGCTTTGTGTTTGGCCTGCGTAAGTATGACCACGTCTCTCAATTTCGTGCTCAACTTAATTGGCTCCCAATCCGTCTTCGCCGTGATATGCACATCCTTACCTTACTTTTTAAGATCCTCAATTACCAAAATTTTCCTAACTACCTACGTTCCCGCTTTAATATTCTCCCCCGTCCTACACGCTCTAGGCGGTCGTGCGTCGTTCCGGCGCTCGAGATACCTATGAGCAGTACCAAATTCTTTCATAAGTCTTTCACTGTGTACGCCGCATCACTTTGGAACCAACTTCCCATCCCTATCCAAAGAAGTCCTTCCTTACTGTCCTTCAAATCCCAACTAAAAAAACATTTATTTGCTAATATGAACTAGTATTATGAACTAGTACCTAATTTTATTCAGACAGTTTTTTTTTTTTTTTTTTATTATTCTTTTTTTATTTTTTTCTTGAGCATGACAACCGCAATTCACGTATATATATATATATATATATATATATATATATATATATACACATGTATATGTATATACTAGTATGTTGTCATAAATTTAGTATATATGTATTATATATAGTTTGTATTTATAAATATAGTATATATGTATCTATTTATGTATTTGGATATGTATTTATTCTTTTTTGTGATTATTATTTTTTTTTTTTTTAAATTCTTAGTAATTTTTCTTCTTTGATAACTGCACTGTACTCTCTTCCCGCTATTTGACAGTCACCCACAACTATTGGTTGGCTGGAAGAGATTTCTTTTAGAAATAAGCCCACCTTTGCTAACTAAAATTTTAATGTTGTATTTCCTATGTGTTTTTATGTGCAATAAAGAATATATATATACATCTTCTTGGGACCAGTCGTAGCGAAGAAGTAACTGTAAGCCCGACAGGTTGTGAGTTCAATTCCCACTTGAGGAAATATTTAATATTTTCATTTCTGCGCTCTGGTAACGAGGTAAAACGAGACTTTCATTTCCGACACTCAACACGCAATGTGTTCAGAAATTGGAGAACGAAAGTGTCTTATGGGAACGGAGTGTCTTAACACTGGATTACCAGATTCCTTCTGCCTACCCTGCTATTTGCAGAATGCAGTGTGAAACTAAAAAATATATCTTCATTTCATCAAAGAAATATTAACACACGCTGTGTCTTGCACAAAGCGTGATAGGCAGTGGGAACCTGGTAACCTGGTAGTGTAGTATATCAAGTCATGTAAACAAAAGTATTATTTTGCCATTTCTATTACGCATAATATTTATAATTTCGTTTACATAGTTTAATCTGATTTCACAATATTAGTCATAGTTGTAAGACTGTTACGACGACCATAACCAGTTATAAGCTTTCGAGCATTAGAAAAACCCACCTGTTGAAATATTTTAGTACTAAGTTAGCAGCTTCAAGAGCTTCGGTTTGAGAAGATATTTTGATTACAGAGGAATCAACGTCACTCTGTTTCCCACACACAGACAGAGGAAACCTAGTGTTAAGACACTCCGTTCCCCAGTTCAATAAGTTTGTTTAGCAGGATAGTATTTAGTTGCAGAAGTTAACGTTGCGATTTTATATCAAAGCGCCGAAAAGACAATAAACTTAAAAACAAATGAGTGGGAATCGAACTCATTACCATCGGGCTACAGGACCACTGGCATTTGGAGAATAGCATATAGATATTCTGTATGCATACGGACAATTTACTTTGCCATAAACTAACTAAGTGAATCTAAGATAAGACATTTTTTTTCTTTGGGTACCGCTACGTATAACGGATTGCCTCTAAGCAGACAAGGAAACACAAAATCTAAGATCTAGGAATACATCTAGATAATCTAATATGCTCTGTTAACTGCATGCTTGAAAATTGTTAATTGCTTTAATTATTAACAGTTTTACTCGAAATTAAGCTCTCATTGTAATAAATTTTTTTTTACAAATTTTTATCTAGTGAATAAACACTCCGTTTATTTACTTTCCGCCAAATTCCAGGCATTGGGTGTTATAATTAGTCTAGTACCTTTACATTTTTATTTTTAAATAATTTTCACACAGCTACAGTATAGCGTTCCATGCTGCTTAACTCTCTTTCCGTTCAGATGAAAAGCAGAGAAAGATCAACTAAATAATATTAATTATCATTTTGTATTATTAATAATATAAATCGTTTATCTTTTCACATATCACGCGTAATAGAAAAGATGCGCACAGATAAATAAACTATAAAGTTAAGTAATAACAGAATACATAAATAAAAGAATTTACTTAATTACCGGAAACATAAAAATCTTTTGCATGGTTAAATTCTAAATATAAAATGGAGCATTTATTGTGTTTTTGTCTTAAGACAGTTTAGCGGAACCATTCTTTCATTGAACGGA
This sequence comes from Heliconius nattereri, assembly GCA_013403645.1. NCBI lineage: Eukaryota > Metazoa > Arthropoda > Insecta > Lepidoptera > Nymphalidae > Heliconius > Heliconius nattereri. Next base: position 7,340,988 of record JAAIXI010000228.1, read on the forward strand.
ACGATTTTCGTTATTATTATTGTTTATAATATGTGTATCTTTTGAGGCATTCGTAGCGAAGGGTTACATGGGTGCAACTATAACGCGACGGTTATAAGTTCGATCCACAAGCGAGGGGATCGGAAGCCAAAATTATTATATCCTAATATTCTCATATCTTCGCAGTATCACCAAAGCAAAAGCTCATTGTAAAATTCCACCACTCAACAGACAATGCTTCGAAACATTCGGCGAAAGTGAAATGGTGTGTCTTAATACTAGATTCCCTCTGCTCTGCTGTATACAGCGTGAAACTAATTATATCTTTTATGTTCGCCAGAGTGAATCAAAAGTGCTCATTTTCCGCTGAATTTTCGAAAAATAGAGCACAGAGAAATGAACCTCAAGGCTTCGCATTGCGACGAAATGATAATTTAAATACTTCATCCCCGAATGAAAATCGAACCTATAACAGTTTACAGTTACCCGCTTGTACCGGCCTTCGAACTACTTTATTTCGTTATAATATCCACATATTATATATGGATGTCATAACATCAGCATCGTATTACGGTACTTGCACCGTTATATCAGTATTAAGGACAAAATAAATTGAGTTACACAAAATTTTTGAAATACTTCATGGTAAGTGGTGTTTTTTTTTTTTATATTTCTTATTAGAAATGTTACGAGCGTATACGTTTTACAATCTTTTTTTTTATCTTTTCTTTTCTTTTGACAATAATAAAAATACAAATTGTTTAAGAAACGTAAAAAAAATTAAACGTAGCGCGATTTGAACCTTTATTTCTAAATGGGATATTTTCTTTATAACTAACTGAGTTGAGCAGGGACCGAAGTGCCTTGACACTAGCCAGTACCTACTTCTACTAGAAACAAAAAAGAGGAAATAAAATCAATAAGTAATTATTATTAAATAAATGACAAAGGGTACAAGCGTACGACTGTAAGCGTTTTTGTGAGTAAACACAGGACTTCATTCAACTCAACTCAACAGGTAAACAGGTTGAGGGTTCGCTTCGCACTCAAGTTGTTTCTTTTATTTACTCTACTGTAATAGTTCTGGGCCAAATAACAATCTTTAGTCAACTCTACATAATATATTCCTAAAATAACAATTGAAACCAATACTACATAAAACTTAAGTAACTGTAAGCAATATAAACTTGTTATTTCCACGTGTACTGAACAATGGTATTTAAAGTCAAGGCACTTTTACAATATTCAGATAATTTTAAGCGGTATCAGCTTATAACTGTATAAAAACTTAAAATTTGTATTACAATATTAACGGTAGTTTTTATTTTCATAAGCACATAGCAGGATTGACAGAGGCCCTAGTTTTATTGTCTGACTTTTAGTAAAAATTAAACATTATAGGTCAAAGTAGTACATTTTTTTAATAATAAGCGTAAGATTGTATGACCAAATATATCTTAATTTTTGTATATAATTTAAAAATCTTAAAACAGTATATGCTACGACTTTTTTTATAATGCAATTGATATGCTAATTATTCAATGACATGTTGCATCTTTAATTACACGTATCACCATCCAAAACATTCTAAAATTTTATCAAAAATAAAAAAGATATATATAATCTGTCCAAAAATATCTAATCAAAGCAAGTAGATCCTTATCGTTGATTTAGTAAGTTAGTTAGTTAGTCAAAAAGATCCTGGGAACCTAGTTTCAATCCACTTCGGTTCCCCTCTTTCCACCTAATTCCGGAGTTAATAAAAATTAATACATAATATTATAACAAAACTTTTACTTGAAACAAATTACTATTCCGTGCAAAAAATCATCTTTCTACAAACATAATTTCGATAATAAAAACTCTACCAAATAACAGAGTCAATGTCAGATTGTCACAGCCAATTTAATTTATACGCTCCGTTTCTATTGTACGTTTCACCGTAGACCGTAAATTATTGTGGACGGAAAGACGACAATGATGCTCTAATAGCGTCATTGTTGGTCGTCATTGTCATCAGTTGACCGTAGAAAAGGTCAATGCTTGTGAATTAATTATAGTTAAACATAATTGAGTTACACTCACAGACGTTAGTTGGTTGTAAGTGTAATTAAATCATAATTGTAACTATTTATTTTATTGTAATTTAATCGTAATTGTATCTATTTCTTTTTGGATTCATATTAGTTTGTGTTTCTTCAGTCATATGGGATTTAAGCAATAAAAGTTGTCTAAATAAAAGTTCGATTCCCCAAGTGGAGACATATGGACTTGAAAATCTTAACACTGAGTTCCCTCTACCTGCGTAAAATGTCGTATATAAATATATTTAATTGGAATTATATATATATTTACGATATATTGGAATGTTATACATCCGGGCAAGGCCATTTAGTTAATTTATAGCCAACATTTTAATATTAAAATGTGGTAGTATATTTCAACCGTCATTTCTTATCCTCTTATGAAATAACTTTCACCAGTAAAATTCTAGATTAACTTTTATATGAAATTTAAATACGAAATTATAATAATCTTTCTATATTATATAAAGTTGAACAATTTAGATGATAATTATCTTCATAATATGAAATTAAAACAAAAGAAGCTAGTAAATAGACAAACGGCGTAATTTTGCTGCCATTTATAGGCTGTGCCTGGGGAAGAAAATGTCTTAATATTAGGTTCCGTGCTACACACAAGATGTAAAGTAAGGAAAAAATTATATAAATATAAAATATAAAGGACTCCTAACAAACTAATTTCTATTTTATTAGTAAATAAAGCAAAAAATAAGGTCATTTATAGTGATCTATTACACTTATAAGGTAAACGATATTTAATAACGTAATCGAGGTCGACGATGCTTACAAGTAACGTTGTTGAGACATATTACATCTGAGAGCCTATCTAAAGCGGATCTTTTGGATGTATCTTTTCTAATAAAAAAGTATATGATTTATGAAAAAATAACTAGTATTGATTTTTTTTTTATTTCTAAAACGAACAGTCTCTACTTTTAAAAGTTTAAACACACTTTTTTGTTACTGGATCCTGCAGAATAATTGATTATTTATTATAGTCTGAAATACAAAAATTGACAACTATAATCGTGAAGGTTCTATTCCCACTAGGGTGAATAAAATATTTAATATTTTCATTCCATCGCTCTGGTAGAAAGGCAGAGTGTGGGAATTAGTTCCACCACTCAACAGGCTATGCCTCTAGAAGTGGAGAGAAAGTTGGGAGCGGAGTGTCTTAATACTAGGCTCTCTCAACCTACCCTACTACATAATACAACGTGAAAAAGAAAATTAAGAAATGCTAAAAATAAAATAGTTAATGCATTACACATAACATACAAATATTTTTTTAGTTCTTCAGTTTTAGGTATTATATTTTAACCCGCAATTTCATAACCACATGATATTTCTTTGCTGATTACAAATCATAAATGCAACTATTAACACTGACTCTAAGCTGAAAAGATTAAACGTTTATTTAGGGGGTAATATGACTTTCATCATACATACATACAATTTAGCAGTACTCGAACATTTCGTCACGTGTCATTGTGCTTATGGACCAACAGAGGTGATAAATAGTTAGCAAAATGCTGGTCTTCCAAAATCTTTCATAATATCCATAAATATTGGTTAATATTTAATACACAAATAGAAAGATAGTGTGGAAGGTCGATTTTGTAATGCTTTAACTACAATGTTTAACATTTTAACTAAAATTTACTTATTTATAATAATATGTTTAAAGCTTATTGTTTGCTTAGGAAAGATAAATTTTAATGAAGGACTTTTAGTATTTGGCCATCTTTGTTAATCTAACTAATTAATATTTTGCTTAGCTTACAAAATATTAATAAGTAACTAATGTTTCATACAATGTTTGATTACTACGAAATACTTCTCGAAAATTTACCGGAAAGTGGGAAACGGAGTGTCTTAACACTATTTACGGTTGCCTTTACCTACCATTGCCAGATACAGCGTGAAGATGAAAGAAAAGCTTTCACTTATTCATCGCATTATTTAAATAGTAAAAGTTAGGTTTATATAGTTTTTTTTTCGTTTCATACTTTTCTCGCATATAGAGTAGGCAAAGAGACTCTAGTATCGGAACACTCTGTCCTCGCTACCCGATATCCAGATTTTGCGCGTTGGATCGCAGTTTTTGTGTAAACATTTTTCTTAGGGTGAAGTATACTTCTATTTCTATTATATATCAATAAGTGGTTGTGGGTTTGATCCCCACTCGAGGAAATCCAATATTTACACACAAATTTGTTTAATCAGTACCTAATTTTATAATTTATATCTACGTTAAATTGCGCTATACATTTAAATTAGTATTACAAACGACCAAGCATTAGTAATGACACCTTACATAACATAAGGCTATCTTACTTGATCGTACTGTTCAGGCCAAGTTAAGGTCAAGAAACAACAATTTACGTAAGTGACACTTTTAAGTAATTTTGTGAATATTTTATTTATAAGCCACTCTCAACTTCATAGTTGAGAGTGGCTTATAAATAAAATATTATTATAAATTTGTATATTATTTATAAATATCGATCTCATGATCGATCTTGAGAGTAATTTTAAGATATCGTTTTCATCTATATATTATAATTATAGAAGCACGGCACGTGTTTAACGTGCCTGGGTGTGAGTTCGATTCCCAATTAGGAACTGGTTGAGTTCCTCCACTCAACGCGCAATATGCCTGAATTCGGCGAAAAGTGGGCGACGGAAGTCTTAACAGGAACGGAGTATCTCAACTCTAGGGTCCCAAGTTCCCTTTGCCTCCCCTGTAGTAGATACAGCGTGAAGCTAAAATAATATTTATAAAGAAAACCTTACAAACGCACGAGTAGGCACAAGTACATAGTACCAGAAATCTATCTATTAAATATTAACGCGCATTTCATGCAAATTTGTATGTACCCACCCTGGCGGACATGTCGTGGGATTTTTTAAACGAGACCGTCATCGCTTCGCCCTTGACTCTAATACATGGGCATTAGAAACTTACGGCTTTACGACTTATTATAATCGCTGGTGACATAATAAAAGTGTGTACGGCGTGGAATTGTAAAACTTGGAAGTATATTTGGTTTTTTTATTAATTGAATTGAACTAAAATATTTCAATTGCTAGGTTTATTTTTGCTCACATTATGGAATATTGTAAAAAATAAAAGCCTTATTTTAATAATTAAAAAATAGCTCAGAAAAAGATATATTTCATGACATCTTAAATTAAACCAATTTTAAACCCAAATAAATGTACAAAGAAATAGCTTGTCTAAAAAAACTTATAGTTTATCCGAAAACCACTAGAATTTAAACGACATACTTTCTCCAAATAAAGGTTAATGAAAAAAGAATAACATGTAAAAATATTATCGTTTAATGTGAAAATACTTAATAATTTGCTTCACAACTTTACTACCTGTCTAGTTGGATTGTGGAACAATGGTTGTTAAACCGTACAACTTTCATTCATTTTAGAATGGTCATCAAAATATTGTTTAGATTTTTATAACTATTATTAACTTTCTTATTTAGAAACAATAGTGATTAGTTAGTACATGATTGGTTATCCTATAATCGTTTGTCTTTAAATGTATCGAAAACCATGTACATACCTTTCTTTATAAGATCTTCCACTCGGCCACCCACTTCTTTCAATATTAAAATTCACAACTGCTCTCTTTCAGTAACAAAGTGTGCATGCCCCACCTTAAATCAGGTAGCCAAAGTTAAGTACCTAGGCATTATGATAGACCAAAGGCTTAACTGGAAGGAGCAAATAGCCTCTATTTCTTCTAGATGCAGACGCCTTATCTACTTCTTTAAACTGCTCCGTAACTCTGCTGACTTGGAAACCCTTCGCGTGGTCTATCTTTCCCTTTGTCAATCTATCTTGTGCTACTGCATACCTGCATGGGGAGGTGCCGCCAAGACCCTTATATTACCCGTTGAACGTGCACAACGAGCCGTCCTAAAGGTCATGCGTTTTAAGCGTTTGAGATTTCCCACAGCCGAGCTCTATAAATTAGCAAATGTTTTAACAGTTAGGCAACTGTTTATTCTTCGCACCATCCTGCGCAAACATGCTGAAGTTCCTGCCAACTTAAATCTAAACAAACGTTCAAATAGAAATATCTGCTCTTTAGTCTCCCATAAAACAACTTTTGCCACCAGGCAGTACAGGGTTATTAGTGCCGTGGTCTACAATAACGTTAACAAAACCATAAAAAAATTAAACTCGTATAACAAACACATCGTAAAGGATAAAATAGAAAATTTGCTAAAATGCCTAAATTATAAACTCACTGAAAACCTTTTAAGAATATAAAATTTTTATTATTTTCGCGAATTACAATAAAGTTATTTTTGTTTGAATCCTATCCTCCTTGTCCCTAGTTAGCTGAAATATCTGCAAACTTAATCTGTTACACACTCGCACTCACACACACACACACTCACACACACATACACACACACACATACACACACACAAACACACACATACAAACACAAATACACACACACACAAATTTAAAGTGCAAACATACACACCATTGCATATATCATTTCTTTTAACATAAAAAAAAAACATATTTTTTACACATATTTTTCTTTCCCTTTCTCTTCACTAAGAAAGAAATATATATTTATAAGCTATTCAACTCAACAAGATTATGATTTTTTTTTGGTTTGTATAATATCGCTCTTAAACTTAACACCAGACTCACTTCTCCCTAAAATACAGGTTTGTTCCTAGCTTAGGGGGTAGGAAACCATTTTATACTGTGTAACTTGTACAAGCCCCTTTCATGTAACGCATTGTTGTTTATGTAGTTACTTTCTTTTGTGGAAATAAAGATTTTATTATTTATTATTTATTATTTATTTATTTATTTGTATTATCTATAAAACTGTTTGCCAAATACTTAAATTAAAAAAATATGTTATATTAAAGCAATTTCTTTCCAAATATAAAAAATATATATTAATTCACTTCGCATTGTATCCCGTACACAGCAGGGTACCTATTATTAAGACACTCCGTTCCACTGAATCTGAATGGATTACATGCGGAGTGGCGGAACTCAACGCCGCGAAGAAATAAAAACATATATAAATACTCGAATATTATTTCCAACAATGGCGATCAATCCCACAACCTCTTGCATTCAGCAGTCACATGTTTAAATTCTATTTAAATAATAATAATAAAAATTCTACCTATTCATCATAGATTACATACAAACGACCGGAACAAATCCGTGTAAAGACTTTCGTGACGTAACATCAAATTATTTAATTGCTTCCGATTGCAACAGAACAAGTACTCCATATCATACATTCTTTATAGAATAAGGTACTATTCAAGGTTTTATACTAATAAATAATAATTAATTTGTTTTAATTATTTTTTTATATTATAAGATGGACCTTTATGATTTTTTTAAATTTAAATATTCAAATTTTAAAAGGGCAACACACATTGATAACACCGTTATCAGCAATTTTAGTTATGATATTAGATTAAAAGCAATTAACAAGTTGATAATTGTAATAAAAAACTCTATACTCAATTTAATTTAGAGATATTACATATTTGTACCAATAAAAAGGTTAAAGGCATCGAGAATTTAATTTCAACGATACAATCTAACGGAAAATTGTTGTTAGTTTCAATATAATTTCAAATGAACAGATAACTAATGTTATCGTAGATCTTAATTATTTTGAAACATGCACATTAAAATTGTTTCATTGAGAAACAAGTACTCGGTATTCAAGCTTTCTAAAATATATGAAAATAAATAATAAGCCTAAAATTATCTTAAATCTAAATATTATTTAGATTTAAGATAATTTTTTACATTAATAAAAAAGTTATGTCAATTTATTGTCTAATACTACAGTACTTAAATTCAGGAAATGTATAGTTACTTTCACAGATATTTTATTTTGAATAAATCATTTTGTAAACTCTATATAAAGATGAGAAACACAAATGTATGACAATTTTATGTCGCATGCGCGTTTAATATAAGTGTACATTTTAAAACAAGAAACAATTGACTTTCAAAAGCAAAACTGAGATAAATCTTATATTTTTGCTTCTAATTGAGATTCTCACACAGTACTAACTTTCATTTTCAAATCTGCTCGCTTAGAATCATCTTGGTTGTTTAAAGATGCGCCTACACCACTTTTACTCTACAAACACCAACGCCGACAGATGGACAAGCCTAAATTATGCTAATTGATACGCGACAAAAATGGAAAAACTTTCGTTGGCAGGGAAAGTTGATGGAATGGGATCGCCGATGTTATAAAGACTGATTTATGACAGGTAGTTCAATCGAAATAGTCGGGTGTTATAGGCAGTTCTTTGATTAAATTTTCTAACTAACGCCATAATACTAATGCCAATATAGAATATTATAGTATTCCATATTTTTTTGAACTTAATGGTGAGTTCTACTATGTGTATTTCTACTATTTCTATTCTACTATCTTATTTCTTGTTTTTACGCTTATACTGCGGCTTGTTTGGAAATTTACTATAAACTTAAATTTCATATGTATAAATTAGAGAAATATAATAAGAAATGTCTAAAGGAAAAGGTGAATAATTTGATTTTGAAAGAAACTATTATATAACTTATGTTATCTCAGTTTAAGTTTAACATATTTTGCTAGAGCCCTTACGAAAATTTTATATAAATCGATAATTAAGTCTAACGCTTGTTACATAAATGTTTTGAAAACTAAATCAGTCATGGTTATTTTCCAAATATATTAACCTAATTAGGTAAAAATTAATATTTATATAAAATCTACCGTCCCTTCAAATGTACCGTGAGACCGTCGTGGCACAGTGCCACAAGCGCGTGACTGTAAACGCGACGTTGTGGGTTCGATTCTTACTCGAGGAAATTAAATATTTAAAGAAAAGTGCGACGTTGAATTCCGTCACTAAACATGCAATCCCTTGAGAGTTTGGGATTATAAAATGTAAATAATGCAAATATTACGTATAATATCTCTACAAAATAACAATAAGTTTAAGCGGGCGAAGCCGCGAGTATATATAAATATAAATCTAACAATTATTCCATTTCGTTAACGCTCATGTCGGTCGTTCAAGTATTTGTCACAGTCTGAATAAGTTTTACTTTCCGCGTCAGAGTATACGGCGTGTCAGGTTAATTACAATTATTGTAGTACATACAAAACATATCTTCACGCACCTGTATTAAGGTGACCAGAGTTATAATCATCTAGTAATTATTATTTTATTTGTATTAAAAAATCTATATCTAATATAGTTAATCGTTAGTAAGTTGAAAAATATCTTAAAATGTAACTTATTAGCATTATACATTATACATTAGCAATGATTTCAAAAATGTTGTTTTCCTATTTTATTTATGTAGCTCTTTAATTTAAACGATATCTGGCTATTTGTATACATAAATTAAATAGAATTATATATGTTGTATATAGCTATAGACAAAACGCATAACGGGTCTGCAAAATACAAAGAAAAGAATTAAACGCGCTCTTCGGAATATCTTAAATCCATCTTAAATCGATCGAGCCCTATATGGAACTAGTCATGTGTCAGATGCATTCAAGCTAACACCGTTATAGGCATAGATATATTGAAATAAGAAATTGTCATTTTCAAATAATAAATATGTCTAAAACTTTATTTTAAATGTATAAAAAAATTATGAAGCTATATAATTAATTAACCGCACTTCTTGAAAACCCTCCAAATTTTCAATAAAAGTTTTTCTCTTTCATGAGCGTGGAAAAAGTCTTTGAAAAAAATTATATGCCAATTTTTCGCCACACCTGGCGTCAAGAAATCCCGACCTTAGCTAAAAAGAGAAGATAATACTAGTTCCACATAAAAGAAGAAAATGACAGAAAATGTCAAACTAAATACTAATGATACTTGTCTTATTCAAAGGTGACATACCAACTAGTTTTGTTTCTACAATAAGTCCATATTTTATAAAAACTTCGTACTTTTAACCACATTAAAAGACATTTATTGACGCAAAACAATATTACTTCTATGTTATTAAATCAGTTTCACGCTGTGTCCCGCACACAGCGGGGTGGGCAGAGGGAACCTAGTAACCTGCCGAATTTGTAGAGGCATTACGTGTTGAGTGGCGGAACTCAACGCCGCGCTCTACCTCTACGATTTGTTATAATAGCAATAATTGAATTACATCTTTTGAGACAATTAACAATCAACTTAAATTATCACTAATTAGAATTTTACATCTAATCATAGTCATTACTAAATTATTTCTGTAAACATGTTCTCATAACAATAGCTAATACACATTGAAATATAAATTTGAAATATTTGTTTATTTCTTCACGCTTTATCCCATACTCAGTAAGATAGGCAAAACGTAGTGTTAACACACTCCGATCCCCATTTAATCCTGGATGCATTGCGCGCTGAGTGGCGGAACTCAACGCCACACTTTGCCGTGACACATAAGAAATAAAAATATTTAATTTCCTCGAACCCAGAACCTGTCGCGTTTACGTCACACTTTGTGCGCGCCATGACTCAAACATGGGAGGGTCATAGTGAATTCCATCATTAACAGATAATAAATTATACATAGGACATAGCTGCTTTCACTTTTGTCTATGGCGGTAAGAAAGTATGCTGATTACTTATGTTTAATATTTTATAATATATCGTCGGCTCAGTAAGCCAACTAAGTCTAAGAAAAGGTGTTAAAACTAAGAAAGTTTTTACAATTTCTAAAATTTATTTGTATTCACTACTATATAAATAATTTTCAATGTCAGTTTTGTATGTTTTTATAATTTCGAATTCGACTCGTAAGTCTATTTTATACTCTAAGCCGACGATACGTTTAAATATATTTGCTTAAAAAAATATTATAAGAAGCTTTCCTTTATAGTTGTAATATTCTTTATATAAAAAATAAATAAATATAAGTTAAAAAACTGTAAAACTTCCAATTTATATTTACATATTACGTTTACTAAAATGTATTGAGCTTTAAAGCAGCTTGGGAAATTATTATAAAACCAAAGTCTAACGAAGTACACACAACAAATGAAACAATTATGTAAAAGTTTATAGGACAATGAAATGAATTCTAATCTTTGTTGTTATATCATCGATAGATAAATTATAATTAATTCGATCCATTAAAATATTGTTTTAGAAATTCTTTTAGTCATTCTTATTTAAATTTGGTATATTTTTAACAATTAATAATTTTTAAATGTGAAGATAAAGTACAATTTTAAAACGACAAACATTAAGCTTATATTAAATTTACCTACTGTAAAGCTAAATGTCGATATTCGTGTCGGAAACGCCATTACATAATTGCGCAAAAAATATCAACATGTTCATGGACTTCATGGTTAAAATCATTAAAACAACAACTGGCCGAGTTTCTTTTTTTCGCTTGCTTTTTTACTACTTACTATTTACTTATATTATTGCAAAGTTGTGGAGTGAAATCTTTAATAATTTCGAGATAACGCTAAACGAAATATACGTATTACTAAAATAAGATGTAAATTAAGTCTAGACTTACCTGTTAAAACAGCCAAAAGTAATAGTAATCCACTGAACAATTTAAACGAATGCATTTTTTAAATATACACTTTCACTAAATAAACATTAGGAAATTCACTCAAAATCTTTCAGTTTATTTACTATTTCAATAAATATAAAAGCTAATAACAATACATTTCATTTTATAGTTATTATATTCACAAATAAATATTTAAGACATTTTTTTTCATTTAACGTCAAAATATGTCAAAAAATGGCGGTAAAATAGAACAATTTTCCGCGCGTCAAACGCTTCGTTCGAAAGTCAAACGCCTACTGGTGCTAGTCTGTCAGGTGCACGCTATCATTCGACCGATTCGAAAAGCTACTAATGAATTCAGCATTTTTGTATATCGTTCGACATTTAAATTTGGCAGGATATACACTTGTATTATCACTCGACCGATTGTAGTAGTTATTAATAAATTAACATTTTTATATAAATTGATTGACATTTTAATTTGGCGGTGCATTCATTTTGCAAGATTGTTCCAGATTGAATGGCCAGTAACATTGAACTCGTATGACTATTTAGGTATTACGTATATTAATGGGCTATTTAAGTTTTTTGTTTAATTTCTTAAATATTTTATTTGAAACCTGTTCTAATTGATCAAATTTAATAAAGGTTTTTAGATAACTAGGTGTAAGACGCAATATACACAATTAGCTAAATACGTGTTAGATGGTGGAACTCTACCCTAAGTTTTTCAGGTGCCAGAGCGAAGAAATGAAAACATTAATAAATAATAATTTATTTCCCTGAGTGAGAATCGAATCCATAACACAGGTCACGCGGTCCCACATACAGCAAGGCAGGCAGAGCGAACCTAATTTTGGGTTACTCCGTCCCCATTGCACTTTATTGCCAAGAAATAATAAAAAACAATAAAATATACTCAAATATAAAAAAATCTTTCGAATTTAAAAGAATTATAATAAAATATTTTTCGAACCACTATAAGAAATCTCTTATCTCTTTGTAAGTAATTAAATGTTCAATAACAGGATCTACCGATATACTTGAGGCCACTCGTGGCGCACCGCAGAGGCCATTCGTAGCACATTAGTGTGCTAAAATGTAAAAAACGTGCGACTGTATACGCGAGAGCTTGTGGGTTCGATTCCCACTCGAAGAAATAAAATATGTAAAATTTTAATTTCTTCGCTTAGGTAACAAGGCAAAGCGGGGCTATGAATCCCGCCATGAAACTCGTAACACCTCTGAATTCGACAGAAAGAGGAGTACGGAATTTTCTTAATGGCAACGAAATGTCTCAACATTAGGTTCCCAGGTTCCCTCTGCGTTACCTGCTGTGTGCGATATATCTACATAATATTATGTTTTTAGCAAACTAAGAATCAAGGACAGACACTGCAATCATTCGATTTGCATTAAGCATACTTTAAAGTTACGAACGTTTAAATATTAATCTTAATATATATAGGTACTAAATTGTGTTGATTGACCTACCAGTATTATTATTAGGTATTTTATATTACATAACTACAGATTGTTACTTCCTTTTACAAAACATCGTTATCCAGTTTCCTATATTAACCGAAATAAATTTAAATTACATATAAATTGAAGGTCATGCGGCATGATGAAAACGTCAGACTATAAATGCACCGGTTGTGGGTTCAATTCGATCCCCACTCAGGGAAAAGAAGAAAAGTTTTGTCCGGCAAATGCAAAAGGTGTTTGAGATCAGACCGAAGCAGAGAGTCTTGAATACGAGCAGAAAGTTGAAAACGGAGTGACGCTACCCATTCTCGGCCAATTCTAAGTACCTACTATGCGGGATGAAGCAAAAAGTTAGCTAGATTGAAATTACACTAAGCAATTATATACATTTTTAAAGAAGAATATACTTTAAGAAAAATTTAAGAAAACTTGTAAAGAATTGAACGTAACGGTTTTGAACACGCGCCGTCCAAACGCTTGGTACCAAATTATTGTTTTACAAAATTTCTTCTACCCTAAAGATCTTATTTTATCTTATCTTACTTAGACTTATCGTTTTTTTTTTTTTTTTTTTTTTTTAACAGCTACATCCACGGGCGCATAGTTGCCCGTGCCTTTTTTTATTAAATGAAAGTTATTTTAATGTGGCGTACTTAAATTTTGGGACAATTTAAACTGTACTTATATCTAGAGCTTATACTAGAGGGGTTGGATGAGACCCCTACCGACATTTTTTTTTTTTTTTACGATATTAACATATATAACTTATTTAATATATATTATTATAGTACATTACATATAGTTATCTTTTATATAATTACTTTATACATGTATAGAACACCTTCGATTCGGCCTGGATTATGCAAAACGCCCTTTCAGAAGACTTATCGTTTCGCAATAGAGAAAGAAATATATTTTTGATATCTAACATATTTTTATTTATTTATTTTACATCGACGTTGTAGCTTGATGAGTACGTATGGCTTAGTGGTCAGAGCTTATTCAGTCTTGGACGATATGAAATAGGCGCGGTTCAAATCTAGTTAAATTTCATTTTTTATATAATTTCAATATTTTTGTTATGTCCTTGCACCACGACGCGCTATGTAATTATTTATTCAATTCATATATAATTTTCGAACATTTCGCGATTAAAATAAACGGTAGTTACAGAATTCGCTTTATTGCGTTAACCGCTACTAAAATTATTACTGTGAAATATAATAAAATTACTATCACAGTAGTATGGTTAAGTTGTTTGACGTAATATTGTGAGCGTTTAAATGGAGATTAATTTGATCATTAATTATCTATATCCTTTATATATTTACTCTATTTTTAACCTATACTATATATTTTTTATACTTTTCTATAAATATTTTTATTCTTTCAGCTTATTTAGATTAGACTGCCTGTAAGCGTAGTGGTGGTGGGGTCGATTCCCCCTCAGGGCATTTCTCTTTGCCTGCCTAGAACTGTTGATAATTTGTTATTTTATGGTATGTTTTTTAAATCCGTTTAAGTACGCAGGCTGTACAACACGAACGTTATTCTATTTTTTTACAGAAAAAACATTCAGTATCTTCATGACATCCACACACTTTCTGCTACGCTTCAAGAAAAAACACCATCTAGAAGTTTTTTGAATAATTTATGTACATACATAAAAAATCATTTAAAATAAATTTAAGTTATATCGAAATATTCAAAAAGTTTACAGATTCATCTCAATATTACATTCCATTCTCGTTTTTTCTCTCACAGTTGGTATAGTACGCTCAACAAGTTGTGGCAGCAAGTTATCTGTAGTTTTACATTGCATTTATATATATTTTTAAATTAATGAATAAACTAAGGTTGTTAACACTTGTTTACAATCGTGGCAATATAAAAGCAATAATTAAAGTAATAAATTCAATAATTAAAATACTATTTTGTACTATTTTAATTTTTCTTTGAAGGCCATCTACTTTTAAATGTAAGAAGCAAAATTGTCTGTGTCAATTACCACGCTAGATGGCATTGTATAGAAAATTAATTCATATTTAATAAGAATTATTTTCAAAGGACACATTTAAAAATATATATTTAATTAGTAATAAATACTTGTGTTTATAAATATTATGATTTTTATAATTACTAAATCGTTTGGATATTTTTTCCTAGGTCAGCATCAAATAAAGTGTCATTTTCTACCACAGATATAAATACAGCATATTCAGTGTTTATTTTATATTCCAATTTAGGTAAAAGAATAATATATAGTATTGTTATATTTTATTTTTCTCCAATTTATTCTTTTATTATTATAATTATGGATCTTTTATATTTTTCAAATAACACTGTTTATTTTTATTGACGCCATTTTAAAACAATTTCTCTTTAGTGATACCATAGTTATTGTATTTGCTTACATTTAGGGTACAATAATAAGGTTTACTTTGAGAAAACTTTCAATACAATATTATAAAATAAATTAATGTAAATACATTTAAAGACATCAGGAAATATAATGTGATAGACGAAATTTATTTAAAATATTTTATAATGTCTATTTAGGTTTAATTTTTTATCTCGCTTTTCAATGACTAATTGTGATCAGTAGTTAGTGACTTTTCTATTTCATACACGTATTTTATATACAAAAAGAAAACAACATAAAACATATCTAGTTAAGATGTCAATAATAAAAGAAACTAATTTCGTTACAATTTCAGTTTATAATAATATATACATTGTGACTACTCTACGCCATTATATAGCATTGAATTTAAAATCAGATCGAGTAAATTCTTTGTTTAAAAAAAATGGGACCACTCGGGAAGCTTAACCTTTCAAATAAAAAAAATATCAAAATCGGTTCACCCAGTCAAAAGTTATGAGGTAATAAACATAAAAAAAATATAGTCGAATTAATAACCTCCTTTTCTTGCAGAAGACAGTTAAAAAATGGACATTAATTATATAACTTTTTATGCTGATACGTCATGTACTAAGCGTCTCTTACAATATATATTAAATAAATAAACACAAAAAAAAAACAACCTATTCACAATCACAATAAATAAATAAATTTAATTAACGGTAGGAATACAATAGGTAATAGTTCAACTTCCAACAAGGCAACACAATTATCAACCTGGCAACCCTACCCGGGTATGGCAACTACGGCAGTGAACGGAACGAAGTGCCGTAGTATAGATCGCTGGCAGGCCGCCTGCCCGGACTCGCTCTAACAACTATGATTTATCCAAATATGTTCGAATAGTAACCGATAAGTGCACAGTGAGTGAATGTCAGCGAGCAAAATGGTCGATGACGCGAAGGATTTAGCGGAAAAAGCTGAGAGCAAAGGTATTACGCATTTACAATCGATAGATTTAGTTTAACGTGAACGTCTGTCTAACCCTAAACCGCGTCGTGGCCCCACGTCGCTCACAGCTTTCGAGAATGTCCACTGCTGCTCCGCACTCCAGTGGATTTCATTTTGTTTTTCATCTCGTTTCGAACGTTATTTGACGTCGCGGCATGTTCTAAATTTAGAGGAAAGCCTGCCAGACGGTGCGCTATGCAATAAAGCAATAAGCTAAACCATCGGACCTCCTGTCATTTGTTGCCGATACCATTTTACCGGATTCCTTGCATACTCACCGTTATATGTTATATTAATGATTAATATTGCGTTATTTTGGCATTTCGCGATGAATGTAAATGTCTTATGCCTTTACACAGTAGGATGATGTGTATTTGAGTCATGTCTTACATTATCAATTGCGGCTCTGACGTAAGTACTTATTTTGCATGTATGTGCATAAATTTTTCGAGACAACAGCACACATTCGCACTGCAACTAGTTCACTTTCTACTTATCTTATCAATTTGTGTATCAAATTCCATTTTTTTAATGCGCAAAATGCTCTGTTTATTACTTGGCTATCTTGATAAAAAATCCGTTTTGTAAAGGACTATGGAATTAAAATTATAAGTATATAGTAGTAAACGGTCATTACTTATATATTGTAGATATTGCAATTTGTATGCATGTTTGTATGTATATATATAGGGATTATAAATATTTGGTATGTTTTTGAGGTTATCTATGTTGACCTTGGATGGAATGACACAAAACAGATGGACTTAATATACTTCAACAGGCAAAGAGGAATTTATTATTTTTCATTTTAGTTTGCTTTTAATTATTCAATAATTTGTAAGTATAAGGTTAACAATAAATATAAAGACAGATCTAGTTCAAAAATTAATACCAATACATTAAATTTGACACTCCCTTTTTTTATTGTCAATTTCATTCATACTACCTTTTAACTAGGGTTTTGTTCTCATGGTCAAATTGAAATGACAGAGAGTTAAATGTGACACATTCTAACTAACTATGGGGATTTACCTCAATATAATGTTTGTCATGATGGCCTATAGCCTTCTATGATATATAGAGTCTATCTAATCTAAAGACAATTTTTCAATTAGGTAGGCAGAGGGAACCTACAGTTTTGTAAGTTCATAGCAGTAGTCAACATTGTGTGTGGGCAACTTATTTAAGTGGGAACCCACTACCATGAAGTTTACAGTCAAAAGCTGCCCCATTGTGGCATTATTACTAAACTTGTAATTCTGGTAATATTGTCAATTAAAATTCAAATAATTTATATTTAAAAACCCCTGATATCACAAGTTTTAAAAAATGAACAAACAGCTGGAAAAGCGTTGATAATCTTCAAGTGAGTGAATATATTTTCTTGCATGATTATTGATAAGAACTCACAAAGGAAAGAAGGGTAAATTACCTTTAAAACAAAATAAATTTGAATTAATAAAATAGATTCATCCGTTTGGGAGCCACACACAGACTTGTTAAACTTGTAACACTCTAAATTAATTAAATTATTTTTTATTAACATGTGAGAAAAATTTCTCCAAAGTAATTCTAAAATGTTTTGTTAATATATAGTTTTTAAATATCCAAATAATCCTATTTACATAATGTGTGAATATTAATTATAAACCAAACACGCCCAAACAAGAATTCCTTATGCAAAGAAATGACTCAATCTGTGTAGGAGCTAATATTACATTAATGCTTCGCATCAGTTGGCCTCATTCATTTTGACTAGCTAAACTTTTGCTAAATTTTGATTATATCTATTATACATACTATTATTAAAAAACTTAAGAGTTTGTTTGGTTGAATGCACTAATCTCAGGAACCACAGATAAGAATGAAAACATTTTTGTCTCTTTTAATTAATGAGAATTAATAAAATATAGAAAAAATACTTTAAAATTTTCATTTGTGGACAATTTATACTTCTTTATTAATAAGTAAATGAATTTCAGGTGAATAATTTCTCAATTTTTATCACCATAGAAAATAAGGTCTAGTTAACAGAGTGACTTAAGATGTCAATAAAAAAATCAATTAACATTGTTGCAATATATACATTTTAATCTCGCCTCAACAGTTTCTATTTACCTACATTGTAAATACCACATACTACTGCTGTAATAGTGTATTCGATTTTGAATTCACAGCTGCATGTATAGGTAATATGTAACAATTATGACAATTATCTTTTAGGTTTTTTTTCCATTCATCTGCTGCATTTCATTGTCTCATATCATACACAATTCTTAGCTATCTCTATTTGGGCAACACCAAGAGAAAAGTGAGTATGATATAAAATTGAAGTATATCTTAATATGATGAATTTGGCATTACATTATCTTTAGCAAGATGTCAAATTGTATTTGTTTTAAAAATAATTTCCAAACTTCAATTTAAATTTAATGAATATTCTTTATTGTTGCAACATTAAGTGATGGATCAATATGAAGATATTTTTGTATTGAAGCAGAAATAAAATAATATTGGCTATTGAGGATCTCTGCTCTCACAAGACAAAGAGTTGTGTTGAGTTGTGCTCAACTCACATATTGAGGCAGAACATGGAGAATGGAGTGTATGGACACCAGATTCTCTTTACCTGCCCTATCGTATACTGGACAAAGTGTAAAGAGAATCCATACCTATATTATAAATTCGAAAGTAAATCTGTCTGTCTTTTACGCAATCAGGGCCAAACCGCTAATTTAATTGTGATAAAATACTCATATAGAGATACCTGAGGGTCTGGGGATGAACATAGGATACTTTTTGTCTTATATTTGTAATATTGTCGATATATACTAATATATTAAAATACTTTTTAATTTGCGACCGTTGCTAAGCAACGGCTTGCAAAGTTTGTTGTTTTAAGAAAACGTCACCCAAAATGAGTTTGCTTAACGCATACATGGCGCGCGCCGATATAGATTTGTATACATTAACAAAAATTAGATGATTTCTATAATTTGATATTCATCCTATAAATATATGAAAATAAATATAATAGTCACTTTTAGCATTTCATCTAGATGGAAATTATAGATTACTGTATAACAATTTAATAAATAATTAAGATGTCAGTGATTCGGAATGACCTAGCCTACGAGTGGTAGGTATAGTATGACTTTGATGGTTTAGTAAATTTTTATATATTTTCGAATTACTGTTAACTTTTATGTAATTATTTGCTGCTTATAATTAATTTATCTCAGTTCGGTTACGTACACCGATGTTATACACTTCAAATATCGTAATTTTAATCATTTGGGATTTTATTTAATATTGTCCGCAAAAATTAGAGTAGCAATTACAAAAATAAAAAATTAAGTGTCAACTAAGCAAATTTGTTTTTTAATAAATTAAATAAATAACAGCCAGAACTAGGGTGAATAGCCTGACAGGCTAAATTCATAGGTTTATTAACCTTAGTCTTGTATCTTTTACTTGGCTATCTAAGTAATGATCCTAAGTTGGTTGCATTTTTTTTAGGTATTTAAAAAAATCTATATAATCTATAGCTTTACTCCTCAGTTTCCTGTTTAAAAATGTTATGTTGCAATACAATTTACTTATGGAGTAAGATTTATTATTTATACTTTGAATTGTCATATTTATGGAGCTTATAAAATTCTGTGGTTTCAGTTGAGAGGCATACTACATAACTTCTATCTTGTTAATGCAATATCTGCCCAATTTGAAAAACATGTCCAACGAAGGTTCCCCGACCAATTTCAGAACTTGTAAAGATTGTCAAACTTAAGTGTGCGGGGGTGTATACACTAAATATGTTAGAAATGTACTGCAAATTTAAGTTTTAAATTATACTTTGCAATGAAATAGCTATAAATTTAGAGATTTCGGAATTTCAGCTGATACACCTCCAAGGGATCTCGAAATAAATGTTCTTGACAGACAGACAGCAAAGTGATCCTAGAAGCGTTCCGTTTTTTCCTTATGAGGAATGGAATTCTAAAATTATCTTTTAGGTTTTTTTTTTCATTTGTCTGCTGCAATTCATGCATTTCTGGGGTAAATAGAGAGAGACATATCAAATTACTTTGTTGCACTCATTCCAGTACATTACCTGCTAGACAGCTTAACCTAAAACTGCAGTTTGTCTGGCCGTGCTGAGGAAACGCCTCTGCTACAAATATAAACATGTCCTTAAATCAAATTTGAACCGACATTTTTTAATTTGCCATCTCTATGGTAAATCTCGATAGGTATACTTATAGGAACAGAGAGCTTTACCTTTAAGTTTCCTTTAACTTTCCTGCTATATGCGGGATAAAGACGTGAAGCTGCAGATTAGTTATTTTCGCTGATATTAGCACAAAATGACAGTCCTTTTATGGCGCGTTGACCTTTTCATAGATCAATATGCGACACTGACTGTACGTTTATTTTTAGAATATTACGAATTTATTATATGTAGAGACTGTAGTGGCAAGGGGCATAGCGTGTCACAAGTTGTGAGTTCGATTTCCACTCAAAGAGAAAATATTTGAAATTTTTATTTTCACGCCATGGTAACGAGGCAAAGCGCGGCGTTGAGCTCTGTCAGTCAACACGCAATGGGAACAGAGTGTCGTAACACTAGGTTTCCTCTGTCTTTCTTATAATAATATTAATATATTCAGTATAAATATATATCTACACTGAAACTGTTTTACAATTAACTTTCTACAGTGTAGACGTAACGGTGGTAAAATCTTAAAGAGCTTTCTATTTTTTGTTGCCAATTTCTATCCGAGGCTCGCTTTTATCACGCTGAAGATTTACAGTACGATTGACGAGTTGTGGCCGAACTGAAATTAGTTTTTAAGTATTAGTAAAAGGCTAAGCAGTTTTGATTTTAGGATTTTTCTTACTCTTGATTATTTTTTTGATGCGCAAGACTTCAGAAATCCTAACTTCAGGACGGTCACAACTCGTACTCGTACACAGATTTAAAATTGTTCTTTGTAATTTTGTACTTTGTCTTGGTGCAACGACTGCGGATAATTTTAAAATTTCGTGACATATTATAGTCTTATTAAGAAACGACCTTGCAGTGTCTCTAATACAATGAACTGTGGTTTTACTCAAATACGTATTCTGTGTCCATGAGTTAGTGTTCTTTTTGAGAAGCAACATAGTGTCACAATTTTGTCACTTCGTCATAATAAGGTGATCTCCATATGTGGAAAATGTAGGCGATGATTTGGTTTTAATTATGGTCTTTTTTATTGTTTTAGCTAATCTTTTTAGAACTATGTTTATAACATATTTTTGATTTCGACGCCCTCTAGGTGCAGCGACGCGACGTATCACTATGACAAGTGTGGGCTCGATTCCCACTCTAAAATATTTAATATTTTCTTTTTATCGCTCAGAAGTTGAGTTCCGCCGCCCAACACGCAATGTTTCCACAATTCGGCGGAGAGTGTGGAACAGAAATGTCTTAATAGAAACGGAGTGTTTAAAAACTAGGTTCCCAAGTTCCCTCTGTCTGCCCTGCTATGTGAAACTAAAGGCATCAAACCAGTATTTAGCGTAGTATTTCGGAAATCTTATAAGGATGGGTAAATGCGGCACAGAATATTGATTGAAGCCCGGTGCTACGCGAATACGTGTATTGAATAACTGAAACAACTTAACATGCAGGTTTTAAGTTTTTGTGACTCATGACGCCCGTTTATCGATTTTTTTTATATTGTCCACGCCTTAATGCTATTTTCGTTTATTAGAAAAAAATATATATTTTTTGTTTTATTTTTTATATATACTTATTAACTGTTTACTATAATGTAGGCTAGGCAGATGGAACTGGTGACCGGACCGGTGGAACGTTAAGCCGCGATAGTCGAAATTTCCAGATATAAAAAAAACTCTCAAGTCGGTATCTAACCCGTAATCAGCCGATTTCCACTAGGTGTCACTTTTTAATAGGGTGGGCACAATATTGCCCACTTGTCCTAAATAGTCTATAACTGTTTTCATACTCAACAAAATTATATATAGTTAAGGTAGAGTGCGTTGTTTTATATAAGCATTTATTACTAATTTTGACCCTGAGCTGTATTTTCACATCGTTATATCAAACAATGTATCTTATATGTAAACAGCCTGCTGTTTAAATATTCGCATATCTGATAATTTTTAAATATTATTAAAGACGCACAAAAATGTCTAAATAACTAACTTCTACCCCCCGATTTCGACAAAAAGGTTCCCTCTGCCTACCCTGCTGAATGCGGGATACAGTTTAGTTTAAAACTGATTTATTTTTTACCTCCGGTTTCGCACCCCTAGTCAAATGGAAATAACTAAAGAATTGAGTATGACCGTGACACATTCTAATGGCCCGGGTAACCCTGACCGCGAGTGGGTTCCTACATTGGCCTAGCTTCCCTAGATAAATGGACTGTACAGATTCACGCTGTATCCCGCACATAGCAGGATAGGCAGAAGGAACCTAGTGTTAAGACACTCCGTCGTCCAACTTTCTGCCGAATTTTTCGAGGCATTGTTGGTTCAGTGGCGGAATTCAACGCTGGGCTTTTGCCTTGGTGCCAGAGCGAAGAATAAGTGTTCTTATGATTTTCAAATAGTAGTTTCTGAGATTAGCGCGTAAATCCAAATAATTATAATTAAAGTAATAGTTGTTTTTAGTAAATATATGTATGTATTGTATAGAAATAAATTAAATTACCTTTGACTACTATTTTAAAAGTGTTTAAAAATAAAAAATAAATTAAATCTTATTAGCCGAGTTAACGGTGGTGGGTCGACATCTGAAACGCGAACTAATATGTATGCAACATGTTTATAGAACGAGCTATAATCCAATTTCTCCGTGATTGGTTGTTAGTGACATTGTGAAAAATATTAAAGATTGTTCCTGAGCTATGTCGTCGAAGACATCGTGGCTTAGTTTCGTAATGACTGGTTGTAAACGACGGCTGTGGGTTCGTTCTCTTAAAGCTGGAGAGTGAAGAACGGAATTTTTTGACGTTAAGCTTGACTTTTCGCCTATCAAAGTTCTAAGAAGTCTAGGCGCAAAATTATTGTGACTCCATTTGGTAATGTCTAATTGATCATTTGACGGGGTTCGATTCTCACTTGGGGTAATATTTACATTCAAAATATTCTAATAAGTAACTAAATAGAATAGACAAAGTCGCATTCAGTTCTATAAAGCAGATAATGAAGATGGTGCATGGTGGAAATTGGAGTCTGGAATGTACGTACTTACCTTTCAATATGTTTTCTCATTCTGAAAATAAGTAGCTATAAAATAGAAAACAGAATGTTTTGACACTATGTAGCTGTTTTATCGGGATAAAGCGTGAAGCTAAAAAAACAACGCCTGAATAGTGAAAAATTCGCATTAGCCATATAAATTGTTTGATTGCGATCGATTTAGACATATATTAATGATTTCATTGCGCAGACACACGCCACTACTAAGTAATTGTTTTATAGTTAGTTTTAACACTTTGTTATTGGAATGTTACTTTTTTTACCATTTTCTGGTTAATTTATTGTTAGTTGCGCTTTATTTTATGATGAAATTTAATGTTTAAAATCGCGTAGACAATATTTAAATGAATATTGGAGCCCCGTCTTCATGGCGCAGCGGTATATAGTCTGGGGTTCGATTTACACTTGAGGAGATAACCGTAAAGAAATATTGCCTTGTGAAAAGTTGACGTATGGCTTATTGGACAGTTCTTTGCGTTTAGCGCTCCTTTCTCTCTGACTACCCCGCTAGGGATACAGCGTGAAGCTATTATTATTTATGAAACAATAAAAAGAAATACGTTCCAAAACTCAAGAAATTCTTTGATTTCGCTCTTTTCCATTAAACAACGAATGAAATTAAATCAAACCAGTGGATTAGATAGGTTAAATAGGTAGACGGTATTGACCTTTTATCTTTTTTTTTATTATCCTTATCGATCTTAGGGTATTATTTGATAAGTGCTAAATCGTTTTCATTGATATCCAATTCTAGTATTTTTAATTTTTTATTTAGGTATATATATGCGTGTATAGAAATGTTATATGAATATGGCAGCTTCAGTGGCTTCACGCTTTTCCCGCTAGTTGTAGTGTTAAGACAATTTTTGAGATTTTGCGTTTTTATTGGGAACTCGACGCAGTTGTTTTTGTATACTGAAGAGGGAAATTAAACAATAAATGTAATTGGGCATTTCCTTCAGAATATTGGTTGTTACAAATTTTATACGCACAAACCAAAAATATTCCATTAAGTCTTGAGTGGCGGAACTGAGTGTCACGCGTGTGCTTCGGTTAAAAAGAGAAGAAATAGTATTATTAATTATTTCATTTCCTCTAGTGGGAATGGAATCCACAACCTGTCGCGTTTACGCTTGTGATTCTGCGCCACGAATGGCATCACCAAAGACATTTCCAAAGAATAAAGAAACATTATCGTCAAGTCTTTTAAAATTAGGTTAAAAGCGACGCGATGCGACAGATGTTTCGGTCGAGTCGTTGCGCAAACTTCAACACTGCAAAATCTGATTACAATATCTCTTGAGGTTGACATTTTCCTCCTTTTATTTTGACTTTCACCCGAATAACCTTTATAAGGAAGGCATACACCTTGTGAATGCATGGACTAAATAATTTGTATAGTATACTGTTATATGTTCATTAAAGTGATAGTGTTATTTATAAAGATAATTAGACTAGTTGTGCCCCAGGGGCGCACAGTGTGACTGTAAACGCGACGCGTGGGTTCTATTTCCACTCGAGGAAGTGGAATATTTAATATTTTCATTTTTCTCCCTCTGGTACAAAGCAAAAGTGCAGCGTTGAGAGTTCTGCCACAACATACGGTGCCCCCAGAGCAATGTGGAAAGTGTGGAACGGAAGTGTTTTAATGGGGACGGTGTGCTGGGTTCCCAAGTTCCCTCTACCCTGAATTTTGCGGGTGTAGCTAAAAACAAAAAATAAGGTTTTTTAATTTATATTTTTATACTTAATTAACTTAATTATGATAATTTGATGTATATGAGAGACTGGGCTCTCCAAAAAATAATGTTTCACCTCTCGTTATCTGTACATTGGTTTTAAATAGACTTATCACGTTTCATTTTATCTTTGCATGAGATCATAACATGTTTACTCGCCTCGTCTTATTGCAGATTTCTTTTTTATTCATCAAATAAAGAAGATTGAAATCTTTCTGGATCTCACTAGATTTTATAACAAAACTGCGGCGTTGAGTTCCACACCCCATTGACAATGTCTTTCCTGATTTTGGAAAACTGGGGAAAGAAGTGTTTTGACACTAAGTTGTCTCTGCCTACATTTGTTACTAAGCTCAATCTACTATGTTTTGCACGGTCTCCAACATCCTCAGTTCTTAGTCCATTGCCTCTGATATCCTGCATCCAGCCGTCGCTTATTTAATAGTCCTGAGGGTCTAACTCCAGGGACAAATATAGCAAGACACTTCTTTGCGACATTTCTTTGTAAATATACATAAATGTCGCAGGATATACGTATAAATAAGATAATATTGAAAACTCCCCCAGAGAGTCGTACGTTTCTAGCGTTTTACAGAAATAAAGAAAAAATATCGCCAATGGGTACCAAATTTCAACATCTTCTAGACAGTTTTTATCTCAGACGGCGCTTTTTATAACCATTATTAACCGAAGTTGGGCGTTTGTAGCAAAAAATGCAATATGGCTGGAAAAGTCCATCGAATCGTGTCGTGTGCGGAGAAACTAGCCTTCGTTAGTTATTTAAAGAATATTTTATAATCATTTTATTTATATTTTTGTTAGATGTTTTTCTCGTTTAAAATTTTGAGTTTTGAATTGGTATTATTTGTAATTTTTAACCATCTCCTGCAAAGTGCAATATTCGACCAATGCTGTATTTTATTTAGCAAATCTATTAAAAGTTATATACAATTATGAAACTAGCTTTTATGTGCGGTTTTGCCTCCGAATTCAAATTGCAAAATGCCTTAGGTAACTTTGACTGCAGATATCATCAAAACAATAAACGTCATGTATTAGATATGTATAACCTATAGATATATCCATTCCTTAACTAAATGTATGGTGAAACACAAAAATATTTTTCAATTTTAACCAATTTGTAGTTCATGGTATTGGCACATTTTATAATATCATCGAACCTAAAACTATCTCATGAACATAAACAACTGTACCGCGACGGTATTCTAAACTATTTCATTCAAATAAAACGACATTGGTCACAACAATCAATGTTTGTTTCTGTCTTTCACTGTGCCCCACTGGCATTCCTTCATCGTGACCCCATACTGTTTACAAATGTATAATCAATAATAGATATCTACTGATTGTACTGCATTCCAGCTTATATTATTCTACACGTTTGCTGTGAACTATCAAGGTAACATTAGGTGTTAAATATTTTGAAATTTCTAATTTTATTAAGTACCTACTTATATGATATAAGTATTGCTTAAAAACTAAATTACAGTAGTGCTTAGTGCTTTTATAGATATAAATTTATGTTATTAAATTGATTCTCTCTGTTATTGAACTGAGGTTGGAGACGAAAGTCAATTTTTATAAACGTTTTTATAATTTCTTTTGATCTCAGATCTTGTTGAAGAAATAAAAATGATGACTATAAAATTAACTAAAAGTTTTACCACTTTTAGAAAATTAAATATATATATTTTAATATATATAAAAGGAATTGTCCTCACTGACGGAGGTAAGACGCACGCACAGCCGTAACCGCTGTGCGTAGAAACGTGAAATTTGGACAGATGTTTACTTTCGTAATCTGGACATCCACTAAGGATTTTGAAAAATTTTAACCTTAAAGAGGTGAAATAGGGGTTCAAATTTTGTATGGATTTTTTTTTAAATCGGCACCGACTTTTATAAAATTGCAAATTTAGATTTTTAAAAGTTTTTAATTGAACACGTGTTTCATCGTTTTCTAGAATTCTCCCTCTAAGGGTGCAAATAAGGGGTTGAAATTTTGTATGGAAACATATTTAAAACGCCACCGATTATTATAAAATTTGAAATTTAGACTCTTAAAAATATTTAATTGAAAATGTGTTTCATATTTTTCTAGAATTCACCCTCTAAGGGTGAAAATAAGGGGTTGAAAGTTTGTATGGAAAAATCGTTAAATCGCCACCGACTCTTTTAGACTTAAAAATATTTCATTGAACACATGTTTCGTGGTTTATTAGAATTCATCCCTAAATAAGCAAGCAAAGCTGCGCGCGTCCTCTAGTATGTTATAAAGTGACATCGATGGTAGTTTTACCAACATATTTTTCTATCCAAGTCTTATCCACCTGTTAAGAATGCAAACTCCAGCATAATAGAAAAGTCTGCATTATTATTACTCCTGTATAAAAATAGTCTTACTTACTTTTAATAGCATTTCATCTTGCTATTGTTTTTTTCATACAAACAAAAACGGGTCACGTAGCTAGTTTTTGTATTTTTAGATATCACTTGTCGTATACACCTGCAGTCTAGTTTCTTGTTCTCAGTAGGTACATTTGTTGATAAGATATCTCATTTTATGAAATATTCGCTGTATTAAATAACTTTTACTCGTGATTTTTGGTTTATTTAATTGTTTGTTTTATTTAATTGTTATTATATGGGTGACTTTAACGCGACTGTTGTAGGTTCGATTCCTACTCAAGGGAATGAGTTATTATTTATTAATAGTTTCATTTCTTCGCTCTGGTAACAAGACAAATTACAGCATTGAATTCCACCACTCAACACGCAATGTATCGAAAACTTTGGCGAACTGTTTTGTGAACTTCGAACTTAAATTCGAAATTAGAATACGCTACAAACGAAATTAAAATTTTTATTATGCTTCTTTCGTTAAATTGTGATTCTTTATAAAAAAAAAATATTATTGACTCGTACTTTATTGCACAAAAAAATATAATGTTTTTTTCATTATTTAATTTCTTGTATGTAGAAAATGAGTTGCGTACGTGGTTATCTTAATGATCGACATCTGCGAGATGAAATTCAAAGTATTCACTGATAACATTCATAGATTGACAGCATCTCAGACACGCACTAAATAGCATCTCTAGGTTTTTAACTATATTAGTTTAGTTTTAGCTAGCGACCCGTTCGCGGCTTCTATTACTATCTAACTCATATACTTTTCTATATATAAATGAGCATACCAAATCGTCTAGTGGGTTGGTTGGTACCAATGTCGGTGTGGATTGACCTTTGGGCTTATAAGGCATGGTGTAGGCGGACGTGGTGCTCAATAATTGGGTCAAAACGGTAGTGGGTACGACGCTTATTGAATAATTTGCTTTTACAATTCTGATCGTGTCAAAGGAAAGGGTTGGGTTGGCCCCTTCATTAGGGGTTGGAGGGTTATTTAATTTTAGGTTTCGTTATCGTGAATAATGAATGATAGGTAGATTATTAAATAGAAACGTATTGATTATATAAAGGCAATTGAAGTATTACATATACTAGGATTTCATATTCCTTCATCAGGGCAGGCACAGGTATCCTAGTGTTAACGGAGTGTCCGTTTCCTACTTTTCGTCGAATAAATATATTTTTTTATTATCTACACTTTCCCTTACATGTCAATCTCCAATAAAACTGAACACGTCTTCTGGTACTGCGCTCAATGAATTAAATTCATTTAGAATCAACCGAAACGAAACGAAACGGCGCCGCTATAAAATCTGACGAATATTAGAAAGGAAGATTTTTTGGATGCCCCAGTTTCTTTCTATTTATTATTTATGTACTGACAAAATTAGGTTTAATAGAATAAAAAGTTTTATAGTAGGTACAATTATTTTCTCTTTATAGTGAAGAATTGTAGTTTTTTTTTACTTAGGTATATTTATGACTGGAAAAGGAAAGAAATGAAAACAACTCTATCATCACAGAGCAGGAATCGAACTCACAACCGCCATGAGGCCATTGTGGCGCAAAGAACAGTCTCTAAATGTAAACTACTTTTGAATTATTTTTATTTTTCATATTTTCTTTATCTTTTGGAGTTACAACCAGGAGAACTGTATAAAAATATACAAAAAATATAAATATTAATTATTATTTTCAATATTCCCACAAATAAGATTCGAACCTAAAACCATTGCTATCACGTTTCACATTTCAATGGGCCGCGAAGACATTTAATATTGTTTGTATAATACGCAGCTTCTACTTCAGCAATTTTATTATATAGACTTAATGTAGGTATGTAACTGCGCATAATATTTGTTTATTAATGTCACAATCATTAGGTATTAGATATACTACTATATTAAAACATGTAAATTGAACTTACATGTCCATTTATATACGAGTATACTACTTTTATTAACGACCTTGAGTGGAATCCCTATATTATATTGACGTTAGTACGTTTGATGATGGAACTGCTGTAGATATTGAAGAAGATTTTTTTCAATTATAAGCTTTCTAACCACTTAATATGAACTTTTGCAGATTTGATATACCATAATTAAAAGAACTGGTCAAATGAGAGTCGGACTCGCATACCGAAGGTTCCGTATCAATTTCTGGATTGTATGTCAACGGGAAGTACAATTTGAAGTTGACAATCTCAACTTTGCTTACGTGTGCACTTATTTTGTATGAAATTAACTACAATTATAAGTTTCCTCGCTTTGGCAACAAAACAAATCTTGGAGTTAAGTTCCGATGCTCAACTGCTCATCAAAATTTGGGCAGAAATTGCGGAAAGGAGCATATGTCCTCTAGATTCCCTCTGGCCTGTCCTACTATAAGCGAATACAGCGGTCAAACTAAAAGAAATAACTTCTAAAGCTAAGAATTTCTTCCACAGAAGCCCTAGACCGAGCGAGGTTAGCTCGCGAGCGTCGCGAAGCAGAGCAAAGGAAGCGCCTGGACGAGCTGCGCGCGCACGCAGCGGCTGCGCAAGCGCAACGCGAGAAACGAGATGAGGAACGTAGGAAACGACAGGCCGAGCAGCGCGCTAGGGATGACGATAGACGGCTTCAGGTATTTATTGTTATATTTTTTATATTCTATGTATATTTAGGTCATTATAGTGCAGTGGAAATGTTTGGTTGTGTAAGGTGGTTCTAGGTTCGATCTCCGAAAAATTATGATTTTCGTTATGTTGATCGTGTCATATAGAACGCGGCGCTGTTTTCTACCGCGTTATTTTGGAGTTAGGTGGGAATTATAGGATCAGTCCTATAATTCCTTAACACTATTTTCTGTCTTCTATATTTTTCAAGTATTCTCTTCAGATACTTTTACTAAAAAAAAACTAATTATAAAAAATGAAGAATAAGAAAACTACGGTTCTATTGTTATTTCTTTAGAATTAATAAGCAATTAAGGCTTTATTTATTTTTTTATA
This sequence comes from Heliconius nattereri, assembly GCA_013403645.1. Lineage (NCBI taxonomy): Eukaryota > Metazoa > Arthropoda > Insecta > Lepidoptera > Nymphalidae > Heliconius > Heliconius nattereri. The sequence continues at coordinate 7,371,922 of JAAIXI010000228.1, forward strand.
ATAATACAAACTGTTGATATTTTTTTGTTTAAAAACGGCGCTGGTAGAAAAAAAGTGAAATTTATATAAAATTATGAAAATTAAGCTATATTTATAAATGGACAGTATCCTTCTAACAGAAGCTTGACCATCTATAGGCCGTTTGAACGGGTGAACGGTAAATGTGAATGCGAATAAGAAATAAGGTAACAGTGAGGTATGCAGTAGGTATATTAGGTATACTCACGTAGTGTTATACCGACACTAGGATTTGTTTTGTATGGATTGTAATTTTATATGGTTTTTTTTCCCTATTTTATGTTATGTCATATTTGTATACTTTTTTTGCTATTATTTTTGTATCAACTGTTAAACAGTATTTAGTTGTATTTGTTTAACACTGGTACTCCAATTCGTCAATAAGCGATTAAGTAACATAAAAACATATTTGTACAGAGTTAATGCTATTTAGTGGCTAATCAATATCTCTAAGTGTGACTAAATTTCATTGATACTTTGCAAAAAATATTTTGCATTCTCCACCTACGCCACGAACCGAAATTGACCTTGAAGTGAAAACGTCTGGCGTAAACTGACATCACATCTATTTTGTATCAACGAATACATAACATTAATACTAATAAATAAAATGAAATCTATAGTACTTCATTCTACATCTTAAATTGTATGTAGAGATAGTGTTAAGACACTTCATTTTTCACTTTCCGTTGAATTTTCCAGACGCTTTGTCTTGCTGCCACAGCGAATAAATGAAAATATAAAAAAAAATATATTCCCCCGAGTGGATATCGAACCTACAACCGTCGCGTTAAAAGTCACAGTGTTTACAGCCTCATAATCTATAATAGTGGATCACCAAAATATTTACTTTTAACTCCGTTGTCTGCAGGTGGGGGGGACCTCATCGCCCAGGGTTAGTTTCAAAAATTTTTAGTTTGCCTGTTTTTTTTTGTTATGTCTATTCTTTTATATATAATTTTCTTTTATATATGATTTGTATATAATTTTCTACGCTCGTGCCCGTGTAAAAGTAACATTGTCTAAAACAAAGCGAAAACTTCCGTTACTAATAATAAATGTGCACTGTAATGCTCTCGATACTACCAAACGTTTATTTGGCAAGCAAAGTTATACTGTGAAAGCTATAAGGTCGACAAAATCTTCTTCGTCGATTGTCGCTTCGCTACTTTCTTGCTATGACTTTGTCTGCTTTTTTTTGTATGGAAAATGCAAGATGTTGTACAGCAAATGTTTAACAGTTATGGCTTGAGTTTATATTATTATAATTTTTTTCATATAATTTTTAAATGAATGTGTATTTGAAATGAATTATTTTATTATCATAATTTTACCTCAACTAACTCTATATAGTGGAAAATAATAGATAAGTAAAATCTTTTTCCTCTCGTTACGTGACGCCAGTATGTATTATAATAAAGTTTTACAGTTCATCGATCATATATAATATAAAGTAAGTGAGCCAAGGTCTTCGCTTTAATCTAACCCGCTTATATTGTAAAACGTACGCAAGCTGATACTTTCTCCACTCCATTCCACTATATATATATATATATATATATATATATATATGTATATATGTATGTATATATAATAAAATGGTGAAAATTAGAAAATTTGAAAGTGTTATTATTTAAATGAACAATAATACTATATTCTATATTGCATGAGATAGGTGTCAAATATTAGTTAGGAGCAACGTGGCGCAGTGGTAAAAGCTGTGATATGACGGTTTTGGGTTCGATTCCCATTGGGTGGAATGAATTATTATTTTTTGTTTTTTTCTTTTTCATTTATTCGCTCTGGTAACAAGGCAGTGTAGCTTTAGCCACTTAACGTAATGCCCCGAATATTCGATGGAAAGTGGGGAACGAAGTGTCTTAACTCTAGGCTCTCTCTGCCTATCCTGCTATATGCGGGACACAGCGTGAAGCTGGAAATAAAATTAAATATTATGTTGAGACGTCAGACCAGTTGTCTAAGATATATTTTGTTTCGGACATATAAAGTCGTAAAGTCTGCATCGTATGAATGGTTCTTTTATAAAATCATATTGTAAAGACACTCCGTTCTCTACTATCTGCTCTGCTCTGCTCTGCCACTCAACACGCAATGAATCCAGAATTCGGCTGAAAGTGGGGAACGAAGTGTCTTGACACTGGGTTCCCTCTGCCTACTCGGCCGTGTGCGGGATGGGATACAGCGGGAAGCTTGTTTTGATTTAAAATGACAATAAATTTAATTTATAATTTAGTTTCATTGTAATTTGTTAAACTAAAATCGCCCGTTTATAGAAATACTATTTCGGTCCGCCGCAAATACGTGTCTCCATTGTGATTTGATTTAAGAGACCCGGTCATCGGAGACGTCGTATTCAGAAGTCGTACTCATTGCTAAATTGCAAAAACAATCTTTATCCTTATTCGTCTTGTTTGTAATTAAAAGTAATATTGTTATTTTAAGAAAATAATGATATTTCATTAAAAATAGTTTATTTTTGCATTAAGGCATTGAACTCAACGTTGTTAATATTTCATTTGCCCAAGTAGGAATCGAATCGCCGACCTGCGCGACGACTGGACCCAACAATAATGGAAAAAACAATCATTATGATTAATTAATTTTTAACATGCTTTTATTATATTAAGTCGACCTGTATGTATGAAACTAACTATGTAATGGAATCTAAGATTATTAATTTCGATTCGTCTTTTACGTGCACTTATAGAAGCATGTTCCGCCACTCTACAAGCAATGTCTCTATTCCGAGCGGAGAACGGAGAATGAAGCAGTATACCTCAATTAAGCCACGAAGGTTTCGTACGTACATTTAAAAGTAGCATTCATATTAAAAGTACCAACTCTTTGCATTAGCTGCTCATTAAGTTTTAAAGAACGTTAATTTAAAACGCGCTAACGTCTGGTGGTGTTCTAGTTTTCATTTAAGAAAATAGATTACTAGTTATATCTGTAAATAATTTTTTTGTAAACTTCTGTTGAAACTAAAGAATTTTGTAATATATTGTTTTGTTTTATACTTATCACCGCATCTATCATCTTTTCTTTATTATGAAATTGACAGAGAGTTTGATTCACTCTGTATTTAGTCTGTATATAGCAGAGTTAAAAGAGGTAACCTAGTTAAGACACTCCGTTCCTCACGAATGGGAATCCAATCGCGCGACCTCTTATAGAAAAGAAAATCTGAGAAAATACCTACTGAAATTCATTCCGTTCTCCGTTTTTTCTCCTATTGTGTTATAAATAACGGATATCTCTCTCGATCTCTCTCTCTCTCTCTCGCCAATTATATCACACCGGCGTCAACAGCAGTATTCCAAAATGATGTACAAAATCTAGTAATAACCGGAATGCACCAAGATATGACTGCAATCCAAGATCAAGAGGTCAACCTCGGTCGTTCAAAGGAATTTACAGCAGATCGACGATAACCAGAAGATATTTTCTGACACACCTTAAGAATGTAGCTAATAGTATAGTAAATAGTAATTTACCAGTGCCCACACTCGGCCACGGATAGTGCCGGTTCAAAGACTGCGTAATGAGAATTTATTGCTTTGTTTTGCACTAGGTATTTATTGTGGCTATGTCTGTTCTTATATTTGAGTTATTTTATTAGTTTTCATTGAAAATTGTTTGTAGTAATAAAAGGATTCAGCCGACACGTGTAATATATCGTAATCAAAATAGGTTTAGTATTTTTTGTCTTTTAGTGAAATACTTCAAAATATATAAATTTCGCTATATGCGTCATATTTATCTTGTACATGTTATTTAAATATAACTTTCACGATGACAATTGTAATTTTGGATTCATTAAGACATTAGTTATATATTTTTTTATTTGTTTACTTATTCAGTTTCACAAATATTAATTTTACTAGAGAAATTTCACAATATTTTAAGTTTTTTTTTGAGGCCAGCACAGGCCAGGGTAGGGTAGCACAGGGGCACAAAAGTGCGACTGTGCATTCGACGGATTGAGGGTTCGATTGCCACTTGAGCAAATGAAATGTTTAATATTTTCATTTTGATCTCTGGTTACGAACCGCCGCACACACAGTGCCTCTAGAATTCTTCTGAAACTGAGAAATGGAAGTGTTTTAATTGGAATGGATCTTCGAAATTGCCTTAACAGTTTCCCTCTGACTACTAAAAAAAAAACTTCGCAATTTTCTAAGTTATTTTAACTACAAAACATGTGATAAAGGGCACGGTCTTTAACTTGTCTGATTACTTTAGGATTTCCTTCGATTGATAGAAATAGGCACGGCTTGGCGGAAATCGCTTTCAAGGGATAAAATTGCGTTTATATAGGAAAATACTCCCACGTGTAACTCTTAGTACGCTCGTTACGTGTTCATGAATATAGAAGAGAACGATAAGAAAGAATCTAGTGATAGGTAAATATCTCCGTTTTTCTCTATCGATCAGAGATATTGCGTGTTTGGTGATGAAACATGGTGTCAAATGCTATTTAATCAGTTTGAACAATATATTCGCTATTTGCTACAAAGTAGAGTAGAGGGAACATAGTGATAATACACTCACGTACGTAATTGCTGAATAGTGTCCTAACACTAGGACTGCCTACTATTATATATTCTAAAAAATAATATATTTTAATATAAACTTCGTCTTACATCTTATAATATTTTAGGTAATTCTCGAGCCGTTTGTCATCCATAATCAGATGAATCTCTTAGATTCGCGTACAAAGTGTACCTAATGATGCAGAATGCTCCGTCGGCGCCGGTCTCTCGAGTTAAATCATTGTTTATGGTTCTTTATTTTACTTATTATGCATCGAGGTCGTTATGGCGCAGAGACGCAATTTCTTGTGGGTTCGATTCCCAAACTGGGGAATCAATATTTATTATTTTCCATTTCCTCCCTTGTATATTAAATATTTCATTTCGTCAAGCGGTATTTGAAACTAGTACCTGTCGCGTTAAACACACTCTTGTACCCCTACACCACGACGGACCTCAATGAATATAGATAGAATTACAGTAAAAATTGGTACCTACGTACATATGTAGAGCATTGATCTCCATAATTCTGTATGATGAAGTGGCTGATATCGTTATCAGTTCTGATAAAAAGTAATATCGTTCATATAGGTAATTCTAGAAACGTTGTACTACATACTACTTTTTTTTTGTATATAAACACTTTGGCGTCATTACGTTAATCTTTGATATTATTATTAATATTATATATTATTTGATAGGTATACAATAAATAATAAAGGTTTGTTTTTAATTCTGCTATAAGTATGAAATTTATATTTGGTTTGGTGCCTGGTGGTATATAATCCCGAGTGAAAATAGAACTCGGCACAACTATAGATCTCGCCATTCTTTTGTCAGTGAAATCGAGAATGACTTATTACTTAAAATTTAACTAGACTTTCATTTTAAAGTGTCCGTACACTTTAACATATTTTATACGAATGGACCATACTATATCTCTTCTTCTTCCTGGCATTAATCCCGGCTATTACCAGGGTCTGCCNAATTACGCAGCAAATGGTGAACGAGAGTATTTTAGCACTAATTTATACTCGCCGCCCTCTTATACCCTCGGCGAAAGTTAAAACATGCCTACAACAATACTACCTACTCTTTAAGTCGGTAAAAAATAAATTTAATATCTACTTGCATAATGCAGTCTCGAGATTCAATTAGAGTCTCGATATTGCATTCACAAATTATCACATTGTGCGTACTGGTCGGGCAAATGGCTCTAACTGCGTCTATATCCGTTCTTAAATTTTCATTTTGTATTACAAATGAAATTTAGTATACGTATATTTATTTTACTATTGTAAGCTATCAGCTTCACGCTGTATCCCACACACAACAGGGTAGGCAGAGGGAACGTAGTGTTAAGACACTCCGTTCCCCACTCGCTGCTGAATAGGCTAGGCTGTTGCGTGACCGTATTACGTAGACCGTACTTACGATATACGCGGATTCAAGTCCCGCTACGTTCAAAATATTTTACGTAAAAATATGACATAATGTTGGTAGGTAGGTACTTGTTATTTTCTCCTTGTTTTCTTTTATTTTCATTCTTAACCTAATAAGTTTAGTTATTACTTAATATTTAAAACCAGTAACGCTTAAAACTCGATATACTAATTAGCAACGCCCGCGTTGCATAACCGCGTCCTTGCCCGGTGACGTCACTCTCGCGGTCTCAATGGCCGCACGTCAAGCTTAGGTATTTTACCATGTAAATATATGTATATCTATATTTATTTATAAATAGGTAGGTAGGCTGCTGGATAATTAAAACTGTTTGCTAGTTTTATTTATGTATCTTACAGTCAAAATCATTAAGAGTTTGTAGGACATAGTATAATTTCCTATGTATCTTCTTCTTCTATTATAGTAATAATAAATAAAAAAAAATTGTTAGGCTTCTCTATTTTTTCGATAATAGTTTTCAGTTCAGTTGACTCTTTCTAAACTCTTCCAAAATTGGGAAACTGAGTGTCTTAACACTATGTTTCCTTCGCCTTCTATGCTTCGCGGAAAAGCGGGAAGCTGAAGGTGTACAGGCGAAGCTCAACGTTGCACCATTGAATTTTCAATAGGAACGTTGTTTTGTTTACGAGTAACATATTTTCTTGTCACATTTTTAAATAATTCAAAATATTTTCAAAGTAAAATGGTATAATATATTGCTTTATATTCAGTATTTCTATTTCAAATTTTAATAAGCAAAGCTGCAAGCACTACAGTCAAGTAAATGACCAAGTTGTTGGCCGTCGTCCAGTACCCTCGTTTAATGTCAAGAGTTCCCAGCGAACGCTTTTTCTTAGGAGAGAAAAAAAATCTTTTCTTTTAAAGTCTTAAGGCATATTTTACATTGCTTTCTTTCTATTTTTAATGTTATGTTTGTTTTGTAATTTTTAGTTAGTGATTTAATAGTTTGAAAATGTAATATTAGCTATTTTAATTAATAATTGTTTTTGTATATTATGTAATTATAATAAATAATAAAACTTTTTATTAGTTTTTACTCGACTCTTCGCAAAGGACAGATGCGAGTAACTAAGGCCAAGTTCATAGATATATAATTTTGGAATGAAAACGGCATCTTAATATCAGAATCAGAGTTGAGAGCGATTTATAAATACGGGCCTAAGAGTTGTGTATAAAACATTCATAGTGAGGGAAGGAACTCTGTCCATAAGTTACATAAAAACCATAAGTTACGTAAGTTACATAAAAACTATTAACGCCGTTTTTTATTCTCAGTAGTTTCTGAGATTACCGTTTTTAACAAAACAAACGTTTTCGTTTTAAAATATTAGTAATTGTACAACATGAAATATAATTTGGTATTTTCTAAAGAAATGTATTTGAATCAATAACCACCACGTGTTTATATCATTCTAGATTCTAGGACAAGTCATGTAAACATGCGTTAAAAGAACCCCGACTCCCACCATACATTCCACATTCATACAGACATTCATATTTCATACGTCAACGGGTGACCGGGTCATCTCTTATATAATGTACGTCAATTATGAGGTCGGAGACGGACGGTGCTCGAAGTATGTGGGTACTTAGGGAACCTCGCAGTGGTCTTGAGTGTTTGGTTTATTGTTTATGACATAGGTCGCTAACAGAATATTTTCTTTTTTTTCGGACTTCAAGCTTTATTCCTTATGTGTCAGGATAGGTAAAGGGAGTAGTGTTAAGACACTTCGCTCCCAACTGTCCGCAGAATGCTACAGTGGCCTCTATCATGTATTCTAACTTTAAAATAATATAACATACCACAAATATAAACAAAATGACGCCCGATTTAAAAACAACACAGCAGAAGTTAATGATGTTAAAAATAAAATATGTGTAGTTTGAATAAAAAAGAAAATAAACAGCTTTATGTTGTATCCCACATAAAGCAGGACAGAGAGAGAGAGAGAGAACGTAGTGCTAAGACACTCCATTTCCCACCGAAATTTCGAGACATTGCAATTTGATTGCCTCGGCACAAGGGCGAAGAAATGAAAGTATAAATAAAAAAAATCTGGATTCTTCAGATGGGGATCGAATACACAACCTGTCGCGTTCACAGGCGCACATTCGGGCCCCTGCGCCGCAGCCTGACTTCTCCATAAGGAAAAAATTACTATAAAAGAGTATACATATATATAAAGTGAGTTACAATTTAAAACAAGTTATATTCGACATTTACTCCGTAACTTGAAATTAATGCTAAAATTCGAATTATGATACTCTATATAGGGTGTAGTGTTACAGATTTTGTTCGCGTTGGTCCTTTCGTTTTGTTTTTACGTAGCTTAGTGGTTAGGTCAACTTCTCCGTTTTTAGGTTCGATATTACTTTTTTTTTTCTCCTTTAATTCCTCTTTTTTTAATTATTTATTTATCTTTGTATACATTTGGGAACAGCTAATGGTATAGGTAAATATTTTAATAAAATTGACTTTGAAACGAATGCTACGCTACTACATACCTGCTATTTTATAGGAAACTTTCTACGTATGGCTCAGTGGTCAGAGAGCGTAGACGGTTTCCATCGGCCGTAAGTTCGAATTAATATCAAAATATATATTTTTTAATACGTTTCCTAAATGAGTATCGTATTATATTTATTTAACACAAATACAATTTGTAATTACATTTAATTATACGCTGTCACCTTAACTAAAACTCGATATCTGACACCAACGTTAGAGAACTATTCTATATATCCTCATTATATTGTATCTGAAACATTCTAAGCACGCAGCTATTATTGGTCAGTACTAAAATACACTGGCGCGTTGTACTGCATCAAAAATATTTAAAATTAACCTCTTCTCTCCCAACAAAGCTAGCTAGCTAAGTAAGCAGTCGCGACGGAAATAACGATTTCCTTCAGGATCGGTGGCGTTGGTAGTTACTTTGTTAGTTTTTACGTAACGGTGCTTTTGGTTGTTTTGGTGTGTTGAGTTGGATTTGAGGTCGTAGTTCGATTTGGTGGTTGTGGGGTTCTATTCTCGCTGATGATGACGTGGATTATTTTCTCGAGGAAATTAAATATTTAATATTTTCATTTCCTCGTTCTGGTGTTGAAGCATCACATTGAGTTTCGCCACTTAAAACTCAATCAAGATTTCCGCGGAAAATGGGAAACGGAGTGTCTTGACACTCTATGGCCCCACGGCGTGAAGCTGTAAATAAATAGATAATTATTTAAATGAAATGCAAAAATCTCAACGTTAACTACAAGTAGTTTGCAATGCAAAATGATTCAATGTGGCTTAAATTCTTTACTATTACAGTTAAAGTACTCGTATCTATAGTTTAGTAGATGTGAGGCTTAAGACCACCCATTCGGTGTATTTATAATTTAACTCGAAACTTTTATGGGGAACATGTGTGAAGAATTGCTTATTGGAACTGTATCTTTGTTTTATTTTACTTTGTGTAAAAGATTAATTTTATTATAATTTTTTTTTTTGATAAGCGCGACCATCTACCAAGCAACAGCTTTTAGTTAGAACCTATTGGATATAAAATTCATAAACTTCAAGTGGGGTTTGAACCTTATAACCACGAGTCAATGCAGTGATTATACAATTAAAGTGACAGCCATATACTGTAAAAAAATATTATCTTCATAAACTTCTTGCATCATTCTATACTGTATCAAATTAATTTTAAATCTATAATACAAATCATGTCTAAGATCTTTCTTATATGGAATAATTCTCCCAAAAAGCACTTCCTACTTTGCTTAGACTTAGAGAGACGGTAACAGGAATTAGAAATTGACACCCTCTCCTTTCATCTCTTACACTTAAGTCTGTCATAAAAATTAAAAATAAACCTCAAGATATGGCCGTTAAAAGCACTATTATTATATGATTTTATAGTACACACTTGCTTAGTTATCTTTTTTTTGTTTTGTTTTTTCTTCACTTTCTCGCTTTATCCCGCATCGGGATTTATACCGTTCTTAAGGTTAATTATTAACTTGATATTGATACGTTGATGGGAATAATTTTTTTGCCCCGAATAGGAATCGAAGCTACAGCCGTCGCGTTTATAGTTAGACACTATACCACTGCGCTACAATAGTCTGGCTGTTGGCATACATTCAATTTATTCTAGTTAATGATTGGTTTCACGCTTTTGGGCGTGCGTCCATGCGTGATTTATTAATCACTGAGCACTGCGCTCCCGTTGACAGTGAAAGTTTGGTGATAAGCGTTGTTTCCTTTCATTTTGTTTTAAATTTGTAGTGTTTTTTTTCTGTTTTAGTATTATTTTGTAAATTGTTTTACCTTAATAAAGCGAGGGAACGAAAACATTAAATATTTCATTTCCTAGAATAGGAATCGAACCCATACACGTCGCGTGACCCTGCGCCACGATTGGCCACAAGTGACATTCCATGATAAAACGTAAATAATTTTGCATTATGAATAAATTTGGCATAATAAACAATTCTGCCATAACTGCAGTAATTAATTGACACAGCGTGGAAGTAAGAAAAAAAATATATATTCTAATTATTTGAAAATCTCTCGCTTATGTGAACACGTTTTATACCTACCCACCTACCTGCTCCTAAGGTAGCTAATAATTGTTTTTAGCTACCGCGTATAACCGATATTTTCTATGTTTGTATTTAAAAAAACTTGTATTAACAAATGCTTTGTAATAATACTTTGAACTAAAAAAGCTGAGCTATTTATGACAATGTTGATAGGCATCATCAATATGCTAGTTATGTATTATTATATCTTTGTTATTATTAAGGATATAAGATTATAGTAGAAGCCAGTCATAGCAGTCGCGACAGATTGTAGGTTCGATTCCCACGAACGCAATGCCTCCAGAATACGGCGGAGAGTGGGGAACGGAAGTGTCTTCATTGGAACGGAATGTTAACATTAGATTCCCAGTCTTCCTCTGCTTACCCTGCTATGTGCAGAATACGGTGTGAAGCTTAAAATAAACCATATTCAACACCGATGCGAAGGATTCATTCCTTTCTTTATTATAAGTTAGTAAAATCAAGTACTAAATGACCTACAACTATTTTCTCTAATAAATGCTTCGGTGGTTATAGGTACCTATAGCAATTTAAAATTATACCTATAAGAAATTAATATGTAAATTGCAAATCAAAAACCCCATGTAAGACTAACGGACGGACGTATCTAATAACATAATGAATGTCTCCCGCGATTTACCTTAATGATTTTAAAAGACTACTGTTTGTTCCGTGACTTTGAATGTTGTGTCTATGAAAATATTCGTTTTTTTTTGCAATTTTGTCGATTTTTAAAGTGTAGGCGCAAAAGAGAGTATATGTAACGGATCTCGGTTCAATTCCCGCTCGGGTGAATATATTATTATTTATTAAATTTTTTATAAGTAAAAGCCCAGAGTGAGTTCCGACGAAAGTAGGAAACTGAGTGTCTTACCAATTGGTTCCCTCTGCCTGCACGGTCATATGTGGGAAAAAGCGTGAGCTGCTTTTTAAAGTTAATGTCCAAGTCAAGACAATCGCGGCGTTCAGTTCCGTTATTCAACACGTAATGCCTCATGTATTCGGCTGAAAGTAGGGGATGGAAGCGTCTTAACAATTAACACTAAGTGCCCAGTTTTCCTTCCAGTGCTAAAAAAAATAAGTTAACGTTTAACATGTACCTTTTCGATAATGGAATTGATAATAATGATATGGCTTTTTTATAGTATCGAATATAATAAAGATGTATTATATTATGCGACATAAAAAGAAATCACCCAGTAGTTAGCATGGATAACATGACGCGCTAGCTGTGCTAGACTTATCTTATAATAAACATACCTAGATGGTCAAGATAGGACGTGAATGTAAATTATCATTTTAATCGTGTCTCTTACTGAACGGTCGAAACAAGAAAATAAGCTACTTTTTAAAAAAAACATACAATATGTTTGTTTTTCACAACGTAGCATATAAAAATTTTGACGTAGCTCGATGAGAACGTAAAGCTTAGTTGGTCAGAGCGCTTGAACGGCTTCCAAGAGGCGCGGGTTTAAATCCCGCTACGTTTAAATATTTTTGTTTTCTAAATAGTCTTTTTGTTTCCTAAGTATGAAATAATACATTAAAAATTAAAGCAAAATAAAGCTACTAATAGACGCTGTGGTGACAAGATTTCGTAAAATTGGAAAAAATATGTATGTTTAAAAACTGCTATAGATGGAGGTGAACTTCGAAGTCGTAATTGTTGTAAATTGTATAGATATTTAAACAATTAATAATACAATGTTTATTTCGTTTTATTGAATATCATGGAACAACCGGTGTAGATATATATGTATAAATCCATTTAATATTTTTTTTGCTTACTTTTCCTTCAGGTGGAAGAACGAAAACGTGCAATATGGGAGGCGTCAGTTTCCCGCCGGGAAGCCCTCTTGCAACGTGAGAAGGATCGCACTGAGCGTTTGGAACGCGCGCGTGCGGCTCGCTCGGCGCCCCGGCCGGCGTTCGCCTTCGGTTCATCCACACCACGGTTATTAGAGCCGGTGGATTCAGCTGGATTCTTTTGGGCTGCGCGCAGGTATGTCTTAGTGTAGATTCTTGGTTACGTCGTTTTTTTTACCGTCGAGGATATGACGGAACGGATCGCGCGTTCTGCACGCCTCATACCTTATATAGAAACTAGGTTTTTTAAATATTTTTTTAGGTAAATTTATTCTTGTTTTCCTTACACATTGTTTTATTTTGTATGTAGGTATGCTTTATATCTTAATTAGAAATAATACAATAGCTTCAACAGTCACCTCGAATTGATACCTCTTTATCTTTCTTTGTTTTATTACGTTGATAATATTATTTATTGTTTTATCTTTTTATTGATAACGAATCCCTATCACCGAGATAGTCCAATTATTGCTAACTTCACAACATTTAAAGTGAAGCTAAATGAATGCTACCGGATGTATTCGATTAAGCCATTGTATTTTGACGGCCCCAAGCAATAAGTTGGTAATTGAGATGTTTTAAAAATTAAAAAAAACTAAAAATAAAAAAATATATATATAATAAAACACTTGCTTTTGGTCAATCGTCCTAAAATATTCCAAGACTGAAGTTTTCTTGTGCAGGAATAAATATATTTTAGAAGTTGCTTTCAGGATTATTGCTTGGGGGACGTCGATGTCGACAAAATGTTATGTTTTCTTTACTATTTTTAATTTATAAATGAAAAACTTACCGTTGCGTATGATTTCGAAGTATATAGTTAAAAGTGATTTATTACTTCATAATGTCTTATTTATTGCCAGATATATATAATTGCAATGTTATTTACTTTTCAACTAATTTCTCTGAGTATAGTATTTTTATAATTTCGCTTGTACGCAACGGTCTTGTTTTAATAAAATTGAAATCTCTCAGACCATTTTTAGTAGAATTTTGCTTTGCTTTATTTATTTCAATCTTCAGTCCCATCATGGTGTCGGATTTACCTAATTTGGGAAAAATTTGTTTCTTGCACTAATTTTTTTATGTTTTTTCCACCTCCAGTACCAACCCCATAGATCAGATGAACTTTTTTGAATCACTGTAAGCGATTTTATTTTTTATGTTTTTTTTATTTCTTTACTATTTTTTCAGATTTCTTTTTTCATTAAATGCACTTTATTTTTGCAGTAGTTAAATTGCATGTTTAGCATGGATGTATGTAGTGTATATTAGTATTGTTTTTAATCTGTTCTGCAAATTTTGTATATAAATAATTTTAAATGAAGAAACCTATTAGATTAATTAAAACTTATAGTATTTTTATTGTCATGAGAAAAGTAGTTAGAATCTCTCTGAAGTAATTGTCAATAATGTTGAGTGCAGCAACGAAAGCCTCTGTCTAATAAACTATTATAAAAAATCCTCTGAATCTAACCTACAACCATTGCTTATATAGTAACACTTTGCAATTGTACCATTTGTTTTTAAAATATTCATTTTAAGAAAAGTGTGTACGTAAAATTTTTGAAACTATCGAGATTTGAACCTGCGTCTCTTGTAAGCCGTCCAAGCGCTCTGACCACTATGTGAGAAATTCTTATATGCGTGTACAAATCATTTAAGTCGTTAGCATTACCATCGTTAGAGGCGCCGGTTCAATACTCGCTAATTTGAAACTTTTTCTAAAATAATATATCACTTTCCTTAAATCCTACTGGTCCAAACTTAAATAATCTCATTTATTACTAAACTTTTACCCTATTTAAGCCTATTCACCTCTAACAATTAACATATTAACCCGATTCGTGTTCAGACGCCATAAGCTTACCCTTGATAACTATTTAGCACCTCCGCCGGTGGTTTAATTAAGCCTAGTGTTATGTTTTGTTGTATTATAATTATTCAATTGTCACTCTGAGATTAAATTGAAATATTAATCTATGATTATATTTTTAATTAATTATTTTTTGGAAGATATAATATTGTTTTTTAGCTTCAGCCTGTATCCCGCACATAACAGCGTAGGCAGAGGGACACTGTGAGTCTAGTGTTAAAACGCTATTCCATTTTAAATGTTCACTCCGCAAAAGCAAAACCCTCCGGACCCCGGAACGGTGAAAGTATTAACAGTGAATCGAATGTTTAAATAAGTACACTTTAAGTGGTCGTTTGCTAATTTTACTCTTCCATTGAGACTACTGTAGTTTATTTATCTACTTTAATATTTAAATTTCAAGCTTAATTCAATGGAAAATAAGGCTCATTTTAGATTGGGCGTTTACTTGAAATTTGCGTTCCGCTTTTTCCGGACTATGACTTAGTCACAGTCTGACACACAGAATAATAAAGACAGATAATCTATTTATACTTTATATATATATACGTATTATAATTTATATTATTATAATGAAATGTATTTAAAATCTGCGTTAATTAGATTTCCAATGGTTAATAATTAAATTTCTGACGCCATTTTTACATATATTTAAAATGTATTAAAGTTAGACTTTTCTATTAAGACGCAAGTCAACACGCAAAGTCTCTTTCTATTCATGCAAAAGAGAAAGAAAAAAGAGTATCTTGAGAACTCTTTCTCTACTAGATCTTGTCTAATCTATATATCTCTATGTAACAACTCTTTTGTAACTGATAGTGAGCTTAGGTGGGTTAGAACGGGTGTTAAACTGGATTTTCCATTTTATATTAAACTCGAAGACTAGTTACTACTTTGCGTGTGCAAACCGTCTATTGTTTTTTTTAACGATGAACGATTATTCATTACTTCTTACTAGGCGCCGTGGTATTGTTATAGTTTCAATTTAACTCCAAGAAATATTCATAGATTTTTTAAATATTGATGTTTCCCTTTTGTTTGTAATATCGACCTTGGGTCCTACCTATCACGCGAGTCTTAATGGACGGAAGGTGGACAGTGTATGTGTCATACACGAGTCCTATAATAGGTGAATAGAGCATTAAGTATGTTTACTATACTAATTGAAACGTGTTTTATGTAATTATTGTAAACAGGCCATTGTGGGTTCGTTTTCCGCTGGGAGAAGGAAATTGTTTTTCATATCTTCGCTTTGGAACAAATCAAGATGCGGCGTTTAGTTCTGCCCGCAACAATGTCTCGAACATTTGATGGAATGTTTGAATCGGAGTATCCTGCTATATACGGGATTTAGCGATTTCAAATTGTTGATTGCCCTGTCTTGTTCAGGTAATAAAGTAATACAGATTCTGTAAGAAGATTGTATATTAAATCCGCAAGATGCGGAATTTCTTATAAATAATTTAAATAAAAATATCAGTTTTTGCCATCTGATATTGAAATAAACTAATTACTTGTATTGTTCTATGCACTCGAGTCACCATTATATGCACTCGGGCACTGAGCTGAATACTCAATTGACGCTTACGCCGAATCTGATTAAAACGACCTACATTCCAAGCTAATGCAGATATAGATGCGCCACTTGCTCTAACTAAAGTGGGGCGTTGAGCTGAGTTGAGTGTCCGAACACTACGTTCTTCATTTTGCGTCCAAATTTGAGACAACGTTTGTTCAAAGCTGGGTAAATGAGAATCATTTCTGTGAGTGAAAATCGAAACAACCTTATCGGTGATAAAAATGCAATGAAAACTTTATTAAACTATATACTCTTAAAAGTATCATATGTACTAAAGTACATCATCATTACTTTATTTAGATAGCTAGTTTTTTTTGTGGCTGTCCAAATGAAGACAAACTTCTTAAATGCACAAATACTATGGACTGTATAACTGTATATTTTTAATTTACTTTATATAATTCTTACTATATATAATATGGCTTTTAAAAATTTTGCAGTTTTTATTACACATAAATTAAATATGCTTCCGTACGAAATTTTTCACGCAAATCGATACGGATCGTTGTTATCTAATCGCTTACCTAGAATACGTGTGTGTCATATAAAATGTATATTGTAATTTTTATATTTATGTGAAAAATTATAAAGTAAATATCTATACGTAGACGCCTTCGTGGCTGATTTTGATGTTTGATTTCAAATTGGGATATTTTTTTGCTTTATGCTGTATCCCTCAAATAGCAGGGAAGGCGGTGGGAACCTACTTAAGGCCGTCGTCTCCATGGGTCCCACTTTCTGTCAAATTCTGGAAGCATTGAAAACAGAGGAAATTGAAAAGTTGTCTTGGCGATCGTTGTGGGTTGGATTTCCACTCGAAGGAATGAATTATTTTAATTTTCTCGCTCTGCTTAGTTACAAGACTGAGCGCAGCTTTGAGTTCCGCCACTCAACACGCGATGTCTCCAAAATTGAGCAGTGTGTAGGGGAACTTAATATGTAACACTTTTTCCTTTCCGTACCCTGTTATATGCGGGATACACTGTGAAACTAAAAAAAAATATGTAATAACCCTTTTTTTAATAGAAATGTTATCGGCATAGCGACACCTAAGCATTTACATATAAATTAGCATCGCCATTGTTTATTAATAGCTGATGGAACACTATCATGTGTATGGCAGATGTGAAAATTATCGCGAAAGCTAATACTTGGCTCGTCCTATTTAACTATTTGTTTAGTTGTTTTGTAAAATATATATTTTTTTCAAATTTACAACCTCTTTCATTATGAGTTAAATGTAGTTTTTTTTTTCTTTCTTATATCATTGTGGAGTTGTGAAGGCTTTGCCGTTTCTTTTCAAAATTTTTTGTCAATTTTCATAAGCGGCACAGGTTGTAGATTTGAATCCCAGTCGACGAAATTAGGTATTTAATATTCTTATTTTCTTCCTTCGGTAATGAAGGACGTTGAATTACGCCACTCAACACGCCAGGATTCTGGAGGCATTCCTCCAGAATGCGGCGGAAAGTGAGGAAGAGTGTCTTAATGGGAACGAAGGGTCTTATGAAGGTTCCCAGGTTACCTCTGCCTAGCCCGCTATGTCGGGACACACATATTAACTTATATTGACATATTATGTTACTTACCAGGTCGCTTTACATAAAATAATTTCAACCAATTTTCATCAAAGACCTACTTAAATATTATAATGTTTTTATTTCTATCACGGTATCCTGGCTGTTGCCATCAAACGGGCTCATAAATAAAAACAAAAGTCCCCCTTCCTCTGCCGTAACATCCAAAATGACAGTAGGTTATTGTTTGAGAAACAATGGTATTAAAACGTGACGAATTTTATATTAACCATTTCGTTACAAATTACGTCATAATGGAATAGACTGGGTTTTGTCATTTATTTTATACTCGTAGATTAAACTATTAAAACATACTATTTTTTTTTAACGGGAACGGTTTACGGAACGGAATTATACTCTGTGTCCGGTCTTTAGATTAGGTGAATCTCTATTAAATATAGACTAGATTGAAAACGAAAAATGAAATTGGAAAATATCTAAGACCATCCCAAACCCCCCCATCCCACTTGCGGCGTTGCTTTGCCGATGACAATGATAATGATATTGGAAACCAAACTCGTGGTTGTTAATTATTGAAAGATTCACTTACAATATAATAATTTACTTGTAAAAAATAATTAACAGTACAAACTAGTATTAGAAATTTAATTCAATGCATATTATTATTTCGTTAACAACACGTATGTATGTATAAAGTCATTTACTTGAGACCTAGTTATTTTATCTTATGCAGCAGTATCGCGGGTCGACGTTTGCAATTAATTTAGTTTAATGTATAATAGTTAAAGCCTAGTAGGTACATACACTACTTATATTATGGTTTTGACATAGCTTAAGTAAACAGGTTAGCATGTAGATAGATTAATAAATAACTTAAAACAGCTTCACGCTGTAACTATCGCCAATTATTAATTCAGTTACAGAGGTTCATTTAAAATGTGTAATAATTAAGAATATCCTAGAAAATTAAAAGATATAAAACTACTACTACTTTACAAAAGAAAGATACTTTGTAAGTGTAGTATTTTTCCTGTCTCTTATGTCATCTTATTAATATACTAGTGGGCGCGCGCAGTTTCGCCTGCTTATTTGGACTCTTAAGAGTGAATTCTAATAAACCATGAAACAGGTGTTCAATGAAATATTTTTGTCTAAATTTTTAATTTTATAAAAATCGGTGCCGAATTATTTTTTTTTCCATATAATCTTTCAACCCCTATTTCACCCCTTTAGGATTAAAATTTTTCAAAATCCCTTCTTAGTCGATGTCCAGATTAGGAAAGTAAACATCTGTTCAAATTTCACGTTTCTACGCACAGCGGTTACGGCATATATATATATAGTATATATCTATCCACACCGATTTCGGCGATGGCGACTTCTTGCATGTCTCACTTTATTTTACTTTATTTTTGGTGGGCTCTTAGGTGACTCGCTAAGCCGAATTTCGATTTGAAAAGGAAGGAAAACTTACAGGACGCACAGTACAGTTGGCCAGCATCGTTATATATGTATGGGTGTAGGAGGGTTTAGATTATGTAGGTTAAAAAAAAAAACTTTACAGTACTAGACTAATATTACTCCACATTGCATGCAGCATCTTGGGTAACACTCTAACCAATGTTTTCCACACTGTGTGGATTTACACGGTTTTATGGAAATAACAGTTTCAATTGTAAGAAAAAGCAATTTTTGTTTGCTATCTTTGTTTTCTACTAATATAATATAATTATCGCAATTATTTATTTGTATATGAATGTGATGTTTTAAAATAATATTTTGTACTTATTTTTTTTGTTTCTGTCTTGAATATAATATTTAAATAACCTAATAGCATAGTGTGTAATTATGTAATCAATAATGTAGTTACAGAAATAACATACTAATACTTAAATAAACCAAAATTAAGTTTTAATTTTAAATAATTACTGTTTTCAGGGCGGCATCAACAACAAATGTGATGTTCGCGTCTGCGCCGCTCACGAGACGCGCGTCCGCACTTCAACTGGATACGTCCGATACTGATACTAAAGGTAGCTTTTTTTTTTTGTTTTTTTTTTTATTAGTTGTGCTAAGTGTATAGGGTTGATGTTTATTCAGTCGTACATTAAAATAATTGACTATTGGATATATTTTTAAATTGTTGTAACGCTTGTGTTGTGTAAGAATTTGTATAATAAATAACCATTGATACATTTCAATGCAATGGAATATTTTATAAAACATAGAAAGCGTAGTGTCAACTCACTAAAATTTTCCTACAATTTTCTTGTAATAAAATATAATTGCAATTGTATATTTTAGTGAGATTTTTCCCAATCACTCGATGTGATATTTAATTAAGTATTTAACCGTTTGTCCCATCACGCCGCTAAGGAGTCATGTTCATGAGTCTCTGTAAGTAATTATGCAAATCACCTATTAATATTACTTAGCCATTCTCAACACGTAGCTTGTTAACTTGGCTGTCATTTTTTTGCACTTTAGTCTGTTTTAAGATTTACTAAATGATTTTGTTTTATTGATTTTTTTTGCTTATTGCTTAAAATGGAAATGTAATGTAGGCGACTGTTTTATGGTGTTTTTTTCTTTAATTTGTAATATATTGCTAAAGGCGGAGAAATTAAGGGGGAAAAGTTTTTTTTACAGATCAGGTGATCTGTAAAGCAGGTGGTGTGTATTCCGAATTTAGCAAGGTTATGCCTTGTTACCAGAGCGAGATAATAATTTATCGGTCCCCCGATTATATCAATAAAATTAATAGATTAAATGAAATTTCAAATCATTACGTTCTCTATTTTCCACTTATTTGCATATTAACAAGTTGGCCTATGTTCATCAGTTTTAACAGTTAAAAAAATACCGGCCTAATTAAAAACCTTCTTTTCGAAGTCGGATAAAAACAATGATATAATATTCCCCTTTATGAAATTTGAACTCTATATCATTCTATTTCTATTAAACTATCAAGCATTTCTACAAAAAAAAAACACAGAACATACAAAAAAACAGTCGGTATCAGTATAAGAACACGGAATACATAGGCGCGTCAAAGAAATGCCAATGGCAACCTTGCTGTCGAATATGGTAAAACGTGTATGTAATAATAAACCTATTGGCTAGAATTCTTTCTAGTTAACGTCATCATGAGTATAGTTTATATTTGGATTTATAATATTATTATACTGAGTATTGAGTCCAGAACTCGACTGCTAGTTGTGGATCAAAAATTCAACGGAAAGTTGGAAACGGAGTTTTTTAACACTAAATAGTCACGCGTAAAGAAAGGTTGTAAGAGGGGATTCTAGTGTTATGAGGTCGTTGTAGCGCATCGGCAGTGGTCGACTGTAAAGGCGACGGTTATACATTTGATTCCCAGCCAGGGGAATTAATTTCATTTCCTCGCCGGGCCAGGCCAACGCCGTGTTTCCTCTACCTACACCCTACCGTACCGTAAATTAGATGTTATATTTACAATATTTTTTTCTACTCATTTTAAGTCAATCTCCTATGAATGTCTCCAGACGAACCCGACCGCTCCCCGCAGCTGTGGTCGTCGGTGGCGCGCCGCCGCACCGACCTGGTGCCCACGCTGCCCGCGCGACCAGGTAGGGCCCACTCCATGACGCGCCTCGACCGCCTGCGCCCCGCCGCCTCCTCGCAGCACCTCAACATACGTATGTACCGGGGTTTGTGGGGTTTTGTGGGGGAGTTGGGGTGTATGCATTTGATGAGTTAGGGTCTCATTTAGGGGTTTTTATTGTGTAGGCACGACAGCTTATACTTTTACGTCGTATGCATTCGGTATTTTTTGGGGTAACTTAGTTTGAGGACATATATAAATGGTTGAAAAGCAGTTATGTGGCTTTTAGATGAACTATTACTGTTATCGGTTTATACTTTTACGTCGTATGCATTCGGTATTTTTTTAAGGTAACTTAGTTTGAGGAACATATATCAATGGTTGAAAAGCATTTATGGCTTTTAGATTAACTATAAGTTCATTTTTTTTATTTGTGATATGATATGTAAATTATATTTTGTGAAAAATATAATCGATATATTCATATTGTACGCATACATAACATACAAACAAATATGCATACGTATGACGTGACTTTTAACTTATTACCATAATATAAATGAAATCTACTTTATGTCTTCCCATAAAATACCATCGATAGTTCGATAACATGGCAACACGGTATATGCTCAACTTGCGTAATGTTGACGCGTTTGTTGCTTAGAAACTGTACTGGAATACCGGAATTTGCTAGTGTTTTTTCTGAAATTATATCATAAATTTATAAAAGATTCGTTTTTCCTTTTTTTTCGGTTTTCTTGTGTTTCGTGTTCGAAATTTAAAAAAAATGTCGTACTTTTCCCCGTAAAGTGTCACGGTGCTTGACTGTCCGAAATTATGTAATGATATAGGTGGGTTTTGGATAGCTTTTCGTTTTATTTACGTATTGTATTGCTATTTAGATGAAAAATGTTTTTTTTTTAATTAGAATTTTATAAAAATAATAAAAAAGAATGGTAAAATTTTCAGTACAGATACTTTTCAAGCGATTTCTTACTATACATTAATGATTAAGATATAATGGTTAAGATTAAGATATATGTACTTTTACTTATTTTCGGTTACTTTATGAGAAATCGATAATATTTAATGTATAAATATTATTTTCATCTCTCAAAGGCTTTTATATCAAATGCATACACCTAACACCGTTTGCTTTTCTCAAAAAAAAATCTTTGTGTTAGTTAAATTCACACAAATATTTTAATGCCTTAGAAACTGTTATATCAAAAATCTCATAAGTTTTATTTTTTTATTGCAATAAAGTTATAAATAGAATGTTTAATTTATGTTGACCTTTTTCTTAAAACTAATGAATCCAGTAAATAACCATTTAACTTGTGTTAATCAAAAAATGTTTTAAAATTATTTTAAATTTAATAATTTATTACATAACATCACTGCTTTTATCCACATACTCTATTGTTTGTTCCACTGCCGCTTTCGGGTGAAGCTTTCAAGATTGGTCTAAACAGCTTAAAGCTTTGGGAAACTTTGCTTAAGAAATTAAATGCTTATTATCTAATTATGAATATTATCTATAAAAATATTAATTGAATAAAAAGAATAAACTAACAAGTCTGAATAGGAACTGCCTTCTGAGTTAGTGGTAGAACTGACACCACTGACATTTCAATTTAACTTAACAACTCAATAGATTTTGTTTTTATATTAAATTAATTGGCTTCATAATAATTAGGCTTAGCTCTTATATTTATTATGTTAAATATAACTGAAATCTATTTTATGTATAAAAATATAATGTGGTTTCTTTTTATGTATTTTTGTTCCAATTATTTTTTTGTGTTAAATTCATTAAGTCTAACATATACATTATTTCAGTAGATCAACAGTTTTTTTGACACAGTGACCAATTACTTTGTTTTTTAAGTGATTATTATATAATAGTGTTAGGTTTTAAATTATATATGCTTCCTGTCTTCGTGGTATTGGTATCAAAATTGCAACACACGTGGCTTAACAGGTAACTTCTCTGTCTTTTCCCTCTTCTTACACAGAGTGTTTCAATACAATTAATTGTATATTATTAATATTCTATTTATGTTTTAATTGCTACCCTAAATCTAATACTAAAACTATATTTAATAATATAATAATTAATAATTCTCCTGTTAAATTAATTTATTTAATTGTAACACTCTGTATAAGTAACTCTGGTTATGGAACTACTTGACTTACTAAGGTAAGTTTGGTCTTCAATCTATTTTTTAAAATATCCGTTCATTCATTTAATTTTATACTTTTAAAAATTATACTGTAACTGTACTGTAACTTATGCAATTTTTATTATTCCATTTATTTATTTGTGGCACTTTCTTAACCAGATCGAAGAAATAATGTTATTATAACTGGAATTTGTATTGCTAACATATAGTAATGAAAAATACAAAATTAAAAAGTCTCTAATTTAAAAGAATATTAAAATAAATAGTGTGTTTACTAAGTTGTGTATATAATAATTATAAATTATATTTAATATGCTATGCTTCAATCAAAAATAATGCATAAAAAAGCTAGCACTAACCACCACAAAAATGGGAACACAAGCGAATTACTAAACTTATAAATTTAAAAAAGATACCTTATATTATTTATATTTGCATTTTAATAATCATGCTGTATAATGTGGCCGAGGGTCTAACTTCGCTTAAATAAAAAGTTATCTTTCAAGATACAATTACAATTCATTGTAAAAGTAAATTTGGTATTTGTAAATTAAAAGTATATGATAATATTGTAAGATAAAGATATATGTAATGATAATATTTAAAAATAATTCAAATGATGACTTACTTACTGTAAATAAAAAAATATATACGAAATTAGAATCTCGTTTCCCTTACGAAAAAAACATACTAAATCGCCTTCATTCGCTTTCCATTACCCCTACCATTCATTAAAAACTATAGAACGCTAATTTATAAAACTAAATAATTGCTTTTTTGTATAGAAACTCGGTCAGGCGAGACGACACCAGGTTCGAGGCCGTGCAGTGCAATGTCCAACACGAACACGAACACCGCCACCGGCGCGGTTGTGCGCCGCGCGTCCTCCGCGCCCCGCAAACCGCGCCCCGCCTCTATAGCCGGTACGGGTGTTAACACGCCGCGAGGTAAATGTGCATGATGGGTGATCGCTTTATGAGTGATGATTTTTGAGATGGTTTGTTTTTATTTTTGTGTTTCTTTTTGTGTGTGCGCGTTTTATGTTTTTCATTTTTTTTTATATACAGTGTGTTTTTATCGAATGTGTGTTCAAATTGCTGTTAAATCATCATTTTTGTAAAGATTTTTTGTATATAATTTTATTATTCAATTTGTTATACTAGTAGAAAGATATTTTAAGTAGTAATATATAATTTAAGTAATAATATTTCGATTATTTGGTTGTTTAATATAATGATAGTGGTGAAATTTATGTATTTTATTATGGCTTGATGTTTTTGTTAATAATATTATTAATAATTGTTGTAATTATATATTTAGTATAACAGACAATAAATTAGTAAAAGTAGCTAAAATATTAACAAATTTCGATTTTAACATTTGTTTTTCAACACATCATTCACATATCACATTAAAAGTATTAATATTTAACATATTAGATGAATTGAGCTCTTAGCCTCCATGTTTAAAGGTCATTGTTAATAATCATGATTACTTAGCTTCAATTTATCATTACCATTGCACTCCCACATTACTTAAACTAAATAACCTATAACAACCATTTATAACCCCCCTCAGGATCAGAGACAGGTGCCAACAGCCTATCAACCACGCCCTCTGTGTCGCGCGACGCCACGACGGTAGTGAGCCGCGCCGCGAGCACGCCGCGACGTCCGCGTCCACTGTCCCTGCACGTCCAGCATGCTAAGTCTGCACATAGTTAGTCATTTTTTATGTAACAATGGAAGTCCAATACTGTAAATTTTGGACGTTGCCGGATGACTTTTTTGATGTTATTTAAACACACTGGTTATTATTTTTCCAGCTACGCCCGTGGGTCCGGGAGAAGGCAAGCCCCCGCTGCACAGAAAGCCAAAGCCATCCAAAGATCATGATAAGGTAACGTTTAAATTATTATTACTATTATTTATAAATAATAGTAATAATAAAGTTTACGAGGTTTAAATTATTAATTTATTACGCTAGGCGCGGTGTTAAAAAAAACTTATTTAATGTTATCAATGATGTCTGACATGTTTGTCTGTATAAAATGAATGCATTTCATAATACTAACAAAAATTTAGTAAATGCTAATAGTATATTTTGTCCTGTGTTCCTAGAATGCGGGCAAGTCGTTATCAGCGTCGCCGGGACGTGCCTTGTCGCCGACCCCGTCCAAGGACCCCAGTGTGGATAAGGAAGTGCCTAAGGTTAATTAATATACTACTATGAATATATATATATATATATATATATATGTATTTTACACTAATCTTAAAATTTAAAATACATGGCAAGAATGTTTTTGTTTTATTGGTGCTCACTAATATTTTTTTCTATCTATTCTTCTTATTAATATAGGTAACATTGGTTCAAGTTTTTATTAAATAATTGATGTAATTGATTTAATGAAAACAATCATTCTGCAGTTCTGTAGTATAATATAAAAAAATTTACAATCAGTCTAAAAGTTGTTAAGCAAACAAAAAAATTGTAAGAATTAATTGTCTATTACAATAGTTCAAATCCTGTTACAATATTTTTCTTATATAAAGTTTTTTTCATTAATTTTGAATAACATCTAAAAATAACATTAAATAACATTTTATATAATAAATGCTTTCTCTTCCAGAGTGTCCCACAACCCGTATTAGACAAGAACCAAGTGAGTGCTATAGAGGTCACGCAGAAACTGGAAGCTTTGCAGATAGAAGACCGCCAGGTAAATTATATATGGATAGTCATTTTTTTTATTTTTTTGCCCTTTTTTGATCATAAAGATAACTTGATGAGAGATGAGAGTTTTGGGTTCGGTTTCACTGAAGGAAATAAATAATTTTGATTTCGTCATAACGCGCGACATTGAACCTCTTAACATGCAAAACCCATGCCGGATACAGATTTCGAGAAACAGCCTGTATAGCAGGGTCGATAGAGAGAATTTAATGTAAGGTATTCCATTACGGCCTGAATTATAGTCATAAGGTGTTGATTAATGAAATCCCATTATATATTTATCTGAACAAAAAAGAAGCAAAAATTAAAATAACTTAAATATAAATTTAATAGTTTTCCCTAAGTGGGAATCGAAAGTATTGAAAAATCTGTATTTAAATAACACTAGCAACCCAAATGCTGCTTCGCCAAATTAAACTTGCTGTTATACTAAAGCCAAACTATAAAAAATCCTTACATAAATTGTGGCTATGCGTTATCCTGATGTATAAGCTACATTACTGCAAACTTTAAATTTTTTAAATTCCTTTAATATCTTTATCATTACCGTTAGTTGGTTTTCCGTGGAAGTTGAACAAGCTTATATATTCGCAAATTTACTTAATTTGAAATATTAATTAAGAATATATATGCCTGTATTTCAGCAAAAAACCGAAAGAAAAGAACTAACAGACAACAAAATGTTAACGAACAACGAACAAAATGCCGTAGAAGAGAAGAAGAGGGAGAAGGAGAAGCCCCAAGAAGTACAGAAGCCAGAGAGAGAAGAGAAGGGGCAATCGCAAGAAAAGACTGATGATAATGAAATGACTGGTAAGGAGTTATTTGATTTTTTTAATTAATTTTTCTTTGTGTTTGGATTGTCTGTAAAATATAAAGTACGTTGGAGTAATACCGGAAAAAAATTTGATGTGTTAGAACAGTGTAACAAAAAAATATTTTCACACTTTGTTTACCCTAAATTAATGTTATATGGCGTCAAAAGGCACGAAGACATTAAGTAAAAACCACTACAATTATGTATTTAATTAAAGAAACCCTATTACTAATCCTTCACTGCGAGCCTTACCCACAGGCTCAAAGTGGCTCAGCGAGCGATAGAGAGGGCTATGCTTGGTATTTCTCTACGCGACAAAATTCGTAATGATGAAATCCGTAGACGAACGCGGGTTACAGACATAGCTCTCAAAATCTGCAAGCTGAAGTGGCAATGGGCAGGCCATATTGTCAGGAGGGCCCACAACCGATGGGGAAGAAAGGTCCTCGAATGGCGACCCCGTCTTGGCAAAAGGAGCACAGGCCGCCCTCCAACCAGGTGGACCGATGACCTTAAAAAGACAGGAGGAATAAAGGAATCCGATGGATTCAAAGGGCGCAGGACCGGACGGAGTGGCGAGAATTAGGGGAGGCCTATGTCCAGCAGTGAATGTTGAAAGGCTGATGGATGGATGGATTACTAATAGGGTTTTAAATAATATGTAATTTTTCCGGGTTGTAATCGAATCACAACTGCTATGTTTACAATTTGAAACTGTGACTGCGTCAGATAAAGATAATAATGTGGTACTTAGGGACCCCATTCTCCACTTTTTCGCCTTAACTCTAGGTTCCCTCTGCCTACAATATGCCAATAACTTAATAATTACTAACAATTTTCAGCGTCAATGACCGCGCGGCGTATAACCACGGAAGAGGAAGCGAAGGCGGCGCTGGCGGAGCGCCGGCGACGCGCCAGGGAGGAGCTCGAGAGACAAGCAGAGCTCGAAAGACAGAGGTACTACAACACACTAAGATACAATACACTATTATAGAATACACTACAATACATTGATATTTTAACTTTTTATGTTTTGTGTTTTAAGAATTTAATCTTTAAACTGCCATATTAAAAGTTATTTATATATTATAACGTAATAATAAAAATAATTATACTACCACAGATTGCAACGCGAAGAAGAATTAGAAAGAGAGAGACAACGCATAGAGGAAGAAAGACAAAAGAAGGAAGAGGAAGAGGCGAGGGAGCTAGCCGCGCTACAGCGGCGCATTGACGAGGAAAAACTGAAGAAAGCTATTGAGGTAATGCCAAGTATAAAGCCATGTTAAATATTATTATATTTAGTTTAATATATTTTTTACATATTTGACGTACGGCCCAGATGGCGTTTATCTAGGCCGTAGGGGCTGTCGCGACTGCGACTACAAATGTTGCGGGTTCGATTGAAACTCGGAAATTTTTTCTTTGAACGAACATACAAACCTCACGGTTTAATTTAACCACGATATAATATTTTATAAATATTAGTTTGTAATTTTTATTTTTATACATTTCAGGCACAACAACAACTAGAGAAAGAGGAAGCGGAACGCCGCCTCAAAGAAGAAGAGGAGCGCAAAGCCAAAGTCCGAGAAGACGAAGAGAGGAGGCGCGCCGCTGAGGACGCGGAGAAGTTGCGGCGGGAAGAGGCCGAGCGCGAGGAGCGCGAGAGGCTCGCCAGGAAGCAGAGAGTAGAGGCCATCATGGCCAGGACTAGGTTGAAGAAGGTAGGCTAGATTGTAGATATAAGTGTAGTGGAAGAGGCCAACGTCTGGTAAAAACCTGTTATCTAACCATGATATATGCCTCTGTATCAGGAACCTGCACTTGTCACTTTCCGCCAATTTCAGGAGGCAATAGCGTGTTGAGTGGCGCTTGTGGCGCAATAGTGGAACTTAACGCTGTGGGTTATTGAGAGAGCGAAGATATTTAAATATTAAATATATTGTTTCATCGAGTGGGATCGCACCCACAACCATTCGCATTTACAGTCACACATAGCCACTGCCCCACGACTGGCCTTAACGACTATATGTGGTATTTAAATATTTTTTCAATCCTACAGCAAGCAGAGGAAGACAAAAAACAACAAGAAATGAAAGCGCAACAAAATCCAGAAGTTCCCGCTAACAACAATTCCCATATTTCAAATAATACAAATAATAGTAATTCTAAAGATATACCAACCATAGTGCCACAAGCTAAAGAAAATGAACCTTCCGTTCCGTTACAAGAGAACAAAGAAAACAATGGTATCAATGAAAATAAAAATAAAGTAACGGAATTAAATGAACTTAATGAAAATAAAAATAAAGAAACAGAATCAAAGGAAGCTAGTGAACCGTCGTTAACGGAAAGTTTGTCCGTGATAGTGAATGAAGTTAGTGATACAAAAGATGTTAGTGTATGTGATAATGGCAATGGAATACAAACAGGAGATTTATTGCAACTTGCCACTAGTCAGGTATTATTATTATTTTTCGTTACGTTACATTAAACTATAGTCTTGATACATTAAAGCCGTCGTAGCGCAGTGGGAGAGAATCTGACTGTTAATGCGACGGTTATAGGTTTGATCCCCATTCACCAAGAATGATTTATTTTCATTTCGTTGCCCTTTTATGAAGACAAAAGTCTAAAATTGTGGACTGCCGCTCTAATGCTTTGCCTATTGTACTACAATGTGAATTTGATAAAATAACATAATTCGTCGTTTTTTTTACATTTGTGTATTTACGTTGTCTGCCAATCATATAAAAAATAACAACAGAACAAAAAAAAATCAAAAAATTAATAGAGGCTAGCCGTAGCAGGGGCAGAAAGTGTGACTGTAAACGCGACTGCGACACTTGAGGAAATAAATATTTATTTAAATTTATATCTTCGCTCTGGTGTCGAGGCAAAGCGCGGTGTTTAGTTCCGCCACTCAATGCCTCCAGAATTCGGCGAAAAGTGGGAAACGGAGTGTCTTAACACTAGTTTCCCTACTCTGCTGTGTGCGGGATACAGCGTTAAGCTGATTTATTTGATTTTACAATCAATTTTTTTTTTTAATTCCAGGGCGATACAAATCAAGAAACAATACAGCAAGTGCACACTTCAGATGCAAATAGCAATACTAATGTCAATACTAACAATGGCAATGAGATTGCAGACTTGCTGGGACTGTCCCAACAACATGAGGTTAGTTATATTTAAAAAAATACGTATATATTTTGAACGTACCGGGATTTGAACCTGGGCCTCCTTTTTCTCGTCCAAGCGCTCTGAACACTAACAACATAAATAAATTGTAATTGTAACATGAATTATTGTAGGATTTATATATTTTCGCTATATGGTTAGTTATGTTGTTCATGCTATATCCCGTATATAGCAAGGTAAGCAGAAGGAGCCTAGTGTACTGCGCTCTCCACGTTCCGCCGTATTCTGGAGGCATTGGGTGATGGCTTCCTTATATGGTACTAAGAACCATATAACGTAGTAAGCTAGTACTGAGACATTGCGTTTTTCGCTTTCCCCCGCCATTTGATTTTCGGAACTCAACACTGCGCTTTTGTCTTGATATCAGAACAAAAAAATAATAATAATTCATTCCCTCTGAATAAAAGTAAAATATTTTTCTTGTAATAGGGTATCATCATAAGTCATTCTTTTAACAATTTTCCAGACAAAGGACAAACCAGAAGAGCAATCACCCAAAATCGAACCCATAATCGACGCTAACAACGGGAACACCACACCCACAACCCCAAACACGAACGCGGCGTTAATCTCCGCAAGTTTCATACACAGCGAGAGGCTCCGAGGCGCCGCCGACAAGGACTTTGCAGCGCACAACGGTCACCCACATCCCCTGACCTTGCACAATGCGATATAAACACTCCCCAGATATCCCCTGAACTTATATTTACCCCGAGATTTTATATCTACCCCGTCGGGATTTTATACCTACCCCCAGAGATTTTACGTTATGTTCTTTGGTACATATTGGCTAGGAGCGGTTAGAGTGAGATAGATAGATGTGATAGCTCACGTGCGAGGGAGATAGAATGATTTCATTTATAAATATGTTTTTAAATTTTAGCTGGACAGACTCGTGCCTAGAGAGAAACAGCTAGGCTACTAGCTAGCCTAGGATATCTGCGCCTACCTAAGCTTGGGTGCAAGCGAGATGGCACTATTTGGTTTGTACTATACGTGCATATTGGCTAGTACCGCAATTAGAGTGATAAAGCAATATATGTACGAAAAAAATGGAACGGTTGCGTTTATGAGCTTTTATTTAATCATACATATTGGTTAGTTAAGTTCGTGCCTAGAGGGAGATAAGTAGATGTAAAGGTATAGATGCGAGCGAGATGGAACGATTTCGTTTGCGTACAGGCTATTTGGCTTAGACTAGTATCTAAAGCAAAATAGATAGATGTAAAATGCTCAAGTGCGAGCGAGATAGCACGAATATGTGAAGGAGACAGTAGATTTGAAAGCCTAGGTGCGAGCAAGACAACGATTAGTAATGATAAAGTGTTAATTGTGACAAATAATTAATATATTGATTATTTCTACTTTTTGCTCTTTTGTAAAACGTGCTTTTTGCTATATATTTAATTTTTCATCTAAGCATTTCGGTATTTTTTTATTATTTAAATTGATTACAAATTTATAACGCTAATGGTGCCTTTTGAGATGTCTCGTTTATAGGTGCTACAGTATATACATTATGAAATTTGATTTCGAAAGTGATAGTACAAAATTTTCAATATAATTATGCACAATTTTAGAAGGTAACGTTCGAATTGGAATTTCGAATAAAAATAACAATGTAATTTCGCCCTAGCCAATATGTATGAATGGTACTATTCGCCCAAAATTAAACTTTAAAATATAAAGAATACTTAAAAATGTTTTTTTAACTGGCAACAATAAGAGTAAAAGAGACAAATATCTCTTACAAAACGTAAGAGCGAGATAGCTACACTAAAATCATTTACATTCTGTATTTGCGCTTTGGCGGATAGTCAAGAGTGTGGGTACATTAAAAAATTAAAACATATTATTGCATTTATATCGCAAATCCAGGATTCTATAATAAAAATATAATAGCTTGTTTTGTCTATTTGTAAGAAGATCGTAATCACCGCTTAACGTTCCTTGTTTTAGGCGTATTTTTCATATTATTAATAATAATAATAATTTAAAAAAATAATAATTTGTTGCGTGTAGTTAGATATTGTGTGACAGACGGACATTCGGAGTAATGGATCATATTTAAGATTCCCTTATTCAAAAACTAATGCAGTATAATAAATTATTCCGATTTTTGTTTTTATATATATTTGTATGTATTTGGTTTGTCTGTATGTCTGTCTGTCACACACAAAAAGGCGAGATAATAATGAATTTAACTGATTAATCAATTGTATGCATAGAATGGTTTAGGTTGTGTATAGGACGCAGTTATTGCAATATTTTTAATATTTAAGTCCCTTTATTTATTGTGATGTGTTTTTTTTTTCGTTTTTTTAGCCAATTCGGTCAGATTTTCATTTTTTTTGTCAAAATAGGTTATAGGAACTATGAAATATACAATAATTGACACGTATGCGTAATGTGAACGTTATTTGTTTGAATATAGCCTATCCCTTTTTTATATTTGTGTTTTTCTAATGCTAGAACAACACAGCAGTGCGGTCGTGAAGCAGATTTGACGATTTTATATGTTTCTTACTTCCTTTCCGAGCGAATAATGTCTAAAATGTAAATTTAGAGCAGCCACGACTCGTTGACCGTACTGCACTTTAGAAATAATTCTTTTGAATTTAATCAAATTTCCCTATATATTATCAATTTTTATTTATAAACAATGCTTTTTTTTTCTTTCCTCCAAGTACATTGAGTAAGGGAGACAAACATATGACTAATAATGTGTGCGAGCGAGACGGATATACAATGTGTAATTTTATTCCAAGGTTCTTATTGTATGTAATAAAAAAAACATATATAGATAGCTACGTTTAGAGAAAAAAAATGCCATTAGTTATTGCAGCTTGGTAATGAATTTCGAGTAAATTAAGCTTAAAGTGGAATATTTTTTATATGTATAATTAATAACAATTAAATTTTAATGTGTCTCTTGTAGTTTTGATTCCCAATAATGTCTTACGTCTGATGTCTTAATGTCTAAAACCTTGATGTTGAATGTATTTTTGATTCAAGGACGGATGTGCACACTTTTTATGTATATATAAAATTAATTCAATACTTTATTTTGATTTAAATATCTTGGTATTTTTTTATAATAAACTTCTAAATACTATTATAATATTATTTTCGGTTCATATTATAATAATTAATAAATCCAATGGTTACTCCAAAATTATCTCTATTTGTATATTTAAAAAAATAAATAAATACCATTAAAAACTAGAAATTTCCAAATAAACTATAAATACATATCTCTTATAAATATTGATATCCTTTTCATACAAATAGAAAAAGATACATAGACACGTAAAACCCCATACATAAATAATCTTTTGTATTATATTTAGTTAGCAAACAATAATGTTTATACTTATTTAATCTTTGTATTTTTTTTATTTTAAAATATCAAAATTACTTGTATCTAATAAATAAAAAAAAATATGTAAGAGTCGGCGTGTTTTTTCATATAATAATCAGTTATTACAATTTTATATATTTTGAGTTATTATATATTTATATAAATGACACATTAGGTATATATGACGTATTTAAATTAACAGAATTGTTATTAATTATTCTTTAATTAGTTATCATATTTTTTCCCTCACATAAAATGTAATTTTTTGACATATTCTTTTTGTTGTATTATTAATAATATTGTGATGACATTACAAAGCAATTTAAAACACTCGGCGGCCCCTATGCTGTAAAGTTAACAACATGTTCAACCAAAATATTTTTAATTCCTATTTATCTGTTTAGTTTATAAAAACAAATTATGCTTAAAAAATGGATACTATTTTCCAGAAAATGTCCTTTATTATTATTTTTTCACTCCCTCATCATGAATCTGTTTTTGAAAAGTATTCATTATTTTTTCATACTATGAATGATTAAATATTATTCTTTCATATGATTTGTGAAACATTTCAAAAAATAATTGGTAGTACTATTCAAAAGTCAGTTATGTCAGTGATATTATATATTTTTTATCGCTTATTAAAGTTTCGCAGATACATTTCATTGTCATTTTGAATTTTGAACGGCCTTTGTAATATTACAGCTATTTTTTATTTACATTGAGTTTTGTATGAAAGTTTCGCAAATTGTTTATCGTCGCCATTTTATATTTTTATTTTAATGAAATCGTTATAGTACAGTGTATGCTGGAGGTGGTTACAGGTTCATTCTCTATTTTGTATGGGACATACAAATAATATGATGTCTTTTTTTCAAGATGGCGGCGTGTCTGTTTGCGCGTTTGTTTGTTTGTTGTCATATGTATATGTATCATGGCTTCTATGTACGTTCTTTATGTTAGCATTCGATGGATTTATAAGGAGAAGTTTTAATAAAAAATATTATGAAATTAAATGTTGTTTGTTTTTTTCCATTTTAATCTTGGGTCTTATTTAGGGTATATTTACCCAACATAATAAACAATATAAAAGTTTTAACTATTAATAAAATTTACTATTAACAAAAATTGCAAAAGACGTAAATTTGTACTTCCATTTCACCGTTCTGGTGTCGCGGCAAAGCGCGGCGTTAAGTTCCGCCAATACGCCTTCAGAATTCGGCGGAAAGGCAAAAACGGAGTGTCTTCAGCACTACGGCGCTACTTGCTTGCTGCTATAATGTGCGCGGGATACAGCGTTTTTTGAAAGCTTTTTTAATTTTAAAAATGAGTGAAATAAAACCATTTTGAAATTGACAACTGCCTTTATTGTTACTCCTTTGGTATTTTAAGTTTCGCCAGCCCTCGCGAAATGCGTACAGCAGCGAAATTTTAATTACAATTAAATGTTAATTACAATTAGAATATATTTCTAAGTGTCTAACAAGTTTTATAACCTCGATATAATTTACTTTACATAATATATATTAGGTTTTTCATACAAATATATATCTAGAAACATGTTTTTTTCTGATTTCTAATAGAAATACAACAATTTAAACATGTCTAATTGAATAATTTAAATCAATCAAAACTATGTTTTTTATTTACTATAATATGTGACTAGATAATATAAAAAGAAGCTACAACCACAAATTAATTATTATATAAGTTTTATAGGATATTGAATCAACTCTATATTAGTTATATTAGAATAACGAACGCTAGAATAAGCCTTTTCCGAAGAAATAGTAGTTTATTAGGTACGCACTTATTACGATATGTTTTTGACTAGTCTTTGTGAAAATAACTTCTGGGGTTTAGTTCGGTGCGGAGACTTCGCTGGTTTCTGGTTCTGATTCTGGAATGTGGAAAAAATGATATATCAATGCCGTCACTTATTTTACTAGTGTACTTATTTTAAAGACTTTATGCATATTTTTTTATACGACGTATAAAAAAAAGATTTTTTAAGCGTGAAATAACACTTTTTTTCACTTTGTTGCTTCTACTTACATATATTACAATGACTTAAGCCATTTTTCTCATTTTATTTTAAATATTACAAATTATAAAAACTGAATATCCTCACCTAACGCGTTATCGTTGTTAACCCATTTCTTTCCACGAACACCCAAAAACCCGGTTTGTAGCCTCCGCTTAGACCAGGGGCCATTCAGCAGGAACCTGATCTCCTGAGCGCCCCTGTTATTCAAATCCTTCTTTCCGCGGACTCCAATAAACTTCCCCCTGAACGACACATCGTAAGGTCTTTTTGCCTGCATTGATTTTTTTCCTCGAACTCCAAAGAATTGGTGTATATTTGCCCGTTTCTCAATCTCATTATCCAAAGACTCTTCTACTTCACTAGATTCTGTGGAAACTTCACCTGAACGTAGTTTCTGCAGGTAATCATTTATAACTTCGTCCAAAACTGGGTATTCCTGGTTATTGCCATTTTCATCTGTAGAATAATCAATCTGACCGATTAAAGACCCGGATCTCTTCGGGACGTATTCATAATTTTCAGGGTAAACCATAATGTCGGGGTACATAAACTCCTTCTTCCCCCTCATTCCCATAAAACCCATGGGGGCGCGTTTCGAGTCCATTTCGGAGGATATGTCATAGTCCTTTTTGCCTTTCACCCCAACGAAGAACTGAGGTTTTCGCTTGTAAAATTCGTTTTCGCTTATTTCATAGTATTTTTTGCCGCGCATGCCCAGGAAGCCTTGAGGTACGCGTCTCACCACCTCTTGAGCAGTGATCAAATATATCAGATGAATGGTAATCAAGAGGATATAGGTCTTCGTGGCGCCCATTTGGATGGTTTTAATCTGAAAACAAATAAGAGATATTGAATATTTCAAGAATGATACCTATATAATGTCTTATAACTTTCTTTCGACAAGATATACCTAACATATCCGTGACTGATATATATATAACTATAACTATGACTATATAACTAGGACTATGACTGTACATATCTCTTCAGAAATTATGCAGAAGATAAAAGTTACGGGGAAACAACATTCAGTTCAACGGTCAAGCTGTCTGTGACTTAACCCGCAAGTAGTATAGAAAAAAATCTATCAATATTATATTAGGTATATATGTACTTAAGTGTGAAGTTTTTAATCGATTTAATGTCATATTCTCATGTTTTTACTTTCACCTGCTGTTTTATGCACATAAAATAACTATGTAATATATACTGTAGAAACCTATAAGGTATGTAAAGGTGATCGTATCGCAGTAGGAGAGCGTGTGGCTGTAAATCAACGGTTGAGGGGTTCGAGTCCAAACTGGTTAAATAAATAGTTTTCTGGGGATTTAAGAACCAAATTATTACAAATTTGATACTAAATGGTCATGAATCCTGTATGAATAAGGTGAGAAGACTATATTGAATGAATATCACTCCTGATATTAATTCACTTTTTTAACATTTCTTTGAACTAGTTACAAGCCAAAGCGCAGCGTTAAGCTCCTTCAATACAGTCAGAATATCCCTAGAATTCGGTGGAGGGTGGGGAACGCAAGAGTCGTAATGGAAACGGAGTGTCTTAACAGCATGAAATTAAAGAAAAAATTAACTATCAGCTTTGTTTCTCATATGTTACACCTGACCCTGCTAACATTTGAATATCCGAAATAACGACCACAAAAAAAATGTTAGTTCCTGAGATTAGCACGTTGAATCAAAAAAAATGTTCAGCTTTATCATTTCAGTAGACATATTTAGATAAAACTCAAATCTTTGAACCCGTAGGTACGCTTACATGTGAAATAAGATAATTTTTCACTTTTACTAGCATTTTCATACAAAATACACGTACCGATTACACAATAAATACAAGTAAGTTGTAACTATCCTAAGAGGGTACCTAGAAATGCTTTATTAAAGACATTTGGCGTGGTATTGTTTGTACGACGACACTCCCGGGACCGGCGTTTGTTGGCGACGTGACGCACTTTTACTATCCAAATAATAAAGACATATGGGTAGTAAAATCAAATACGGCAAATGATAATGAAATCTTCTTATTTTATTTATTGATTTCTGCACTAGCGACTAGCTCGCGGCTTCGCCCGCTTGAACTACGCAGTTATTTGTTTACTAATCTGAACTACTTTACTAGTAACATTATAATTGTAAAGACAGTATTCACACATTGGAAATTAAAGTTTCAGCCAATTCAATAAATTAATTAAGTATTTTCATGTAATTGTGCTGGTAACGAGGTAAATCGCGGCATTGAGTTCTGCAACTCAAGAAGCAATGTCTCCAGAATTCGGAGAAAAGTGGGCAACGGAAGCGTCTTAGTAGGAACGGACTCTCTAAATAGGTTTCATCTGCCTTGCTACGTGCAGCATACAGCGTGAAGCTTAAATAATATTTCCTGCACCACGGTGTTTAATTCCGCCACACTTCACGCACTATCTCGAACTTATGCATAACGGAATGTCTCTACAGTAGCCAACTTGCTAAAACAGGCTTAAAAATATATTTCTTCTGTTTAAAACTAGTATTGTCTTCATATGTCCTCGTTCTCGTTAGTCGCGCGCCGCCAGCTAACAACAAACACTATCAAATATGCATCAGGTATTTAGTTCGTAGGGACCCTTTGTACCTTATATGAAAAACTATTGGTTATTTTTATTTTGACATGGACACTGGACATTCTAAGTTAAGTTTAAGTAAACTAATCGCTACTCGTAATATCCAGCTTCTCGCCATCCGTACATGGTAGAAATTCCTACCGTACGAACGAAACGCTTTGAGGCTACATTCTTCATCCGCACTGCGAGAGATTGGAACTCATTGCCGGCATCTGTATTTCCTAAGACATACAGTATGAGGGTCTTCAAAACCAGAGTGAATAGGTATCTGCTAGGCAAGCGTGCACCACCGTAGATCGCATCAACGCTCACCAGACTTATGCGGTCAAACGCAAGCCTATTCAATTTAAAAAAAAAACGGAACTAATAAATAAATAATAAAATAATTTAAGGTTCCAGTTACATATAAAAGTGTATATTTTTTTATGCAAATTTCACAAGACAAAGTTATACTCGTAGTATGTATTGCAACAAGTTAAAAGTTAAGAAACTTAAATTAAATTTTACCTCAGTAAGTAATAGTTTATTACGGTATTGTAGTGTAGCGGAATTATGTATAAACATCTTTAGACATGTTCATATAAAACATTTTAAATAAAGCGAATTAAGAATGGAAACGTCTGTCGTAACATTAGGTTCCCTTCGCCTATTGTGCTATGTGAGGGATATAGAGTGAAACTAAAATAAACTCAGATAATTAAGATCGTACATATTAAGACTTGGTATTATTATATTTAAAATATGTTTGTTTTACGTAGGTTCATATCTCCCTATACAAATAGTGTGATACGAAATTAATTATGGAACTATTTTTTTTTTCAGCTTTTGGCTTTATTCAGCATATAAACAGTTTTGGTATAAATTACCCCGTTCTCCATATTTCGCCTAAATTCAAAACATTGCTAATTGATTGGGGGAATTTAACGCCGCACTTCTCTATCTTTTTTAATATTTTGAGATTCTCTATTTTTTTACATATTTCTTTGTAATTTTATCTTTCAGGGACATGTAATTTGAGAAAACAAATGAGATCACCATACAATCTTCTACAAGCAATAGAAAACTACGTTATTTTCCAACACTTTACTTAAAACACTGAAAAACTGAAGTTTCAAGGAAGGATTTATTTACGAATTTTGCTTTCCATTAAGTTTTAAGTGCTGCGCGATATATTGCATTTGATATACCGTCCTGTAGAAATACTATAGTGCGATCTATGTTTTTTTTCTAGCTACTTCAGGCTTAGCTTTTCGATTTATCCCGCGTTAAGCAGGATAGGAAGAGGGAACCTAGTGTTAAGATATACCATTCCCTACGCACTGCCTAGATTTCGATGACTTTGTGTGTTGAGTGGTAGAACTCCACGTCGCTTTTTTATTGTTACTACGAGAAAATGAAAAGAAAACATAATTTCTTCGCAGATCGATATCGATAAGTGTAGGTCAAGTCTGAATTAAATAGAATATATTATTATCATCTATCTAGAGGCGTATGGGCACAAGTGCGCGCCCGCCAACGCAAAAGGTCGTGGGTTCGGTTCCCCGAGTGGGGTTCGAGCGTACACTACAACTGTCGCGTTCGTAGTAAGTGGATCAGTCTCGCAACGTATTATTATTTCCTGTTATTAATTGCACGAAATTTTATGTCATAATAAAAATCTCTACGAGATAATTGCTTGGGTGTTATAAAAAGTCAATTTTGCAATAAACGTTAAAATTTT
This sequence comes from Heliconius nattereri, assembly GCA_013403645.1. Classification (NCBI taxonomy): domain Eukaryota; kingdom Metazoa; phylum Arthropoda; class Insecta; order Lepidoptera; family Nymphalidae; genus Heliconius; species Heliconius nattereri. Next base: position 7,411,684 of record JAAIXI010000228.1, read on the forward strand.
ATTTGAAAATCACTTTGTGTTTCTAAAAGAGCAACACTCTCATTATTTCAGACGTTTAAAAATGCAAGCGGGTTTTTTTTTAAATTCTATTTAAAGACCGGATGCCGATTAAAGACTTTGCCTTAAAAATATTTTTTATTTTTATTTTTATCAGTTTCACGCTGTATCCCGCACACAGCAGGATAGGCAGTGGGCTCCTAGTGTTAAAACACTCCGTTTCCCATTTTCCACCGAATTCTGGTGGCAATGCGTGTTGAGTGACAAAACTCAACCTCGACACCATAGCAAAGAAATGAAAATATAAATTTAAATAAATATTTCATTTTCTTGAGTGCGGATTGGACCTGACCTGTTACGCTTATGGCACTGTGGCGTATCTGAGCTTACTTCCTTTTATATTTTTAATGACATATTTTAAATTCCCTTGTTCCGGCAAAAAAACAAGGCGCGGCGTTGAGTACCACACCTTAATTTCACGAGAATTGAGGGACGGAGTATCTTAACATTAAGTTTTCACTTGCTACTACTAAAAACCGTTTTTCAAGTAAATTAACTTCATATATGTTAGTTACATTTTAAATTTGATTAAGTTAACTTAAAAACTGGCCTCGTTACAAAACCCAAGTGTACTCCAGAACAGCCTCGAAGAGAACACGCCTCGTAGGAATTTCGAGCGCCGCGGAAATACCGAATTTTGTTTAATTTTTCATAATTTCTATACTTTTTTACAATTTTTCATTGAATTAATTCTTTATATTCGTTTCTATTTGCTAACTAGCAATATGCAAGAATGACGTAAACCAGGTTTGCTGTGGTTTTAAATTCGAATCCCGCTTGTGCGCATGCTTTTATTTGCCAACATTATATATTGACTGATTAAGTAAAAAATAATAATTTACTTATTTCTTTAAGCTTGGCTGGTCTATTAGGAATAGACATCAACTGTCATCCAACTTACACTATCCTTTAAATATACAAACAAAGTTTCATTAAAATCCGTCCAGCTATTTCATACGAGACTGTAAACTTTCAAAGGAAAGATTATATTTAAACTATTGAATTTTCCACTTTCCCGCTCTTTACTGTGGCGCTGGGATCAGCCACTCAACACGACGAAGCGTGGAGTGTCCTAACCTTAAGTTCCTTTTGCTTATCCTTCTATGCAGGAAAGAGCGTAAAGCTGCTATTTCCGGATGTTAGAGTGACAAACAAAAATCCATAAGAATTATATTATATACATATAAGACAAGATAATCGCTGTCTGAGTTTCCGGTTACATTCGTAGCACGTAGCGAGTTAATGAAAAGCGAAACAAATGTGGCCCCTATATCAGTATTTATATAATACAATGTTATATTATAGTAGATTTAATATCGTAGGCGACATTCTAGTTTCTTTTTGTTTCTTGTTAATAGTTTTGTTTTCTGTGACGGAGAGTGTAGGTTTCGATTTATTAAATCTATTTCATCGAGTATATTTAAGTATCTGTTTTTAAGCCCTACGTTTGAACATTTAAAAGTAAGAGTAATTAGAGACTGAGGAAGGCTGAGGTGACATTGGAATGTCTGATATTATAATCGTATCAATTTATTAATATCAAATAAACATTGAGCTGAATGTATCCGTCCATCTTCTGCTGGGGTGGGTTTCAACTTTAAAGCTTTTAAAGGTAAGAGACACGAAAGCATAGCATTGAGTTCAGCCACTCAACACGCAGTACCACGAGAATTCTGCAGAAAGAGGTGAGCAGAGTGTTCTAACACTAAGCTCCTGCCAGCGTGAACCTAAAGAAAAACAGAATATGTATGTATCCACAAATTCTGCGTTTAGGTAAGCTCTTCCCAGCGACACTCTAACATGATATGATAAGCTATATTTATATATTTTTTTAATAAAAACTAGTAATAATCTCCATAACACGTACATGTTATTGCAAATTTCATACGAGAGCTCCTTAAACTAAATATACAGCCAGTTATAGCATAGTTGATGCGGGTTTTTATGAGGTTATATTACTTTTTAAATTTTACTCTAAGTACACTTGATCTCTTGATAACATTTTCTTAGTAATATTTAATAATGATTTTATTTTCATTCGGCGTTGAGCTCCGCTATTCAATATGTTTTTGACTTTTTTTTATTTGCTTATTTTTTAGCTTCACGTAATATCCACATGCATATAGCAGAGTAGGCAGAGGGAACCCGAGAGTCTAGTGCTAAAGCACTACGTTACCATTACGACGATTCCGTTTCCCATTTTTCTTGTAGCCTTCTTCGAATATTGGACTATTTAACACAGCAATATTTTAATTAATTGAAACCAATAGTTCCTAAGATTAACGCCTACAACCAAACAACCCTTTAAGCTTCACTATATTAGTATAACCACACATTATAATATAATTCGTATACATGTGTATTTAGCAAGATTTTCTCTCATTCCAATTATAATATCTTCAATTTCTTTCTACCATCTCTAAAGAAAAGAAGCATTTGAGACAATTTATTTCTCAAAGATTCCTTAAAAAAAGGTCGCCAATTAACAAAAGGCATTCCTTTGTATCCTCTACACGTGTGACATAACGGAAAACCAATTAATACCATATAAGGAGGTCCAACAGACCAAATATTGAACGAATAAAGTAAAAAAATATCAAATAAAAATATTTAGGTACTTTTCTTGCTTTTTATATTGAATTAATCGTGTGTGTGATATTTAACAAATGTATGGACCTTTTTAGTATGGATTGTTGATCCATAATAATTGTTAGCTTGGACAAGCGTGATGAAATGAAATGGTCGTAAATTGGAAGTCTATTTGGAGTGTTATTTATATTCTATTTTTCTGATGCCGTCGTAGGCAATGACAGCGAGCGTCTGACTGTAAAAGCGACGGTCATTGGTTCGATTTCCATTAAGTGAATAAATTAGTTTCATTTTCTCGCTCCGGTAAGAGTTTTGTCAATCAACATGCAATGCCTTAAAAATTGGAACAGAAAAGTAAGGAACAGAGTGTTTAATCACTAGGTTCCATACACTAATAACAGAAATAGTAATAATTATTAGTACTAATAATAAGTAATTTCAGTTGATACCATCTACCATATAGGTGCGAGCTACAAAATATCTTTTTAAAACGCAGAACTTTCGTAACTACCCACATAATATATAAGAACTTATTTAAAGAAAAGAATGTAATAAGCCCGAAGTCTCAGCCGCACTGTAATTTCTATAATCGAAAACGATTACCTTATATAACGTATATGGGAATTTTAATCAGAGAAAAATGTGATCTTGGTACAGCATCCCACTCTAAATCCTCTTATTGGTGGGTATTAAGATGCGAAGTTAAGACCCACTTGATTGCATTGAACACCGTATGTAGTTCAAGATTATAAGAGGCGTTCTTTGAGATGCGCAGGTTTTAAGATTTGAAATTTTAGAAGTAGTATTTAACTATCTTTGGTTTTTTTCAGGTTCACGCCGTATTCGACATATAGTAGGTTATATAAAGGGAACCTAAGACATTTCTGTTCCCCATTTTCCGGTGAATTCTGGGGGCGTTGCGTGGGAAGTGACTCAGTGAACTCAAAGGCGCGCTTGCCTCATTCCTAGAGCGAGGAAATGTAAAACATTAAACATTTTATCAACTCCTAGCTTTTTTCTGGCGGAATTCAACGCCGCACTTCATTGTAGAGCGGTACGAAGCATATTGCGTTATTAATATCTAGAATTGGGAAAAAAAGGGTAGGAGAGAGAGTGTCTTCAACCTTCATACCTTCATACCTTTACAAGTCCCTTTCTTTTACTCTCTATCACAAATTTAATATTCTTTTTAAAGTACTTACTATTTCATTACATTTCCATATATTTCATTTAATCTCAAGCTCCACCAAAAATAACTCAAAAAGCAAGCAAATATAAAATCCAACCACATAATATTTTTAACAATGGAAAGATCCTCGCCCAATATGATACGTGCTATAGGAATAAGCAAAGCATATCGGATCACTACTATTGCATTCTATTCCTTTGGATAGTGAAAAATATATGAATTCGACCCTTAGGTGTATAAATGTAAAATAGTGAATATATAAGAGTAAATTGAAGTTGCTTTTCAAATGTGAAAATGGTTTTACTAAATTGTATTTTTAGTTTTTTCTATAAAGAGAAATACAGAATGGCAGGAGCTAGGTGAGAATGAAAAAGATCGGGCTCTGGTGGTTTGGGCACGTCAAACGAATGAGTGATGAACAAAAGGCGAAAAAGATTTATGAAGAAAAAGAGACCGGTGAGAGAAGTGGGAATAGGTCTCGGTTGACATTCGAAAATCGACACAGTATCGAAGATTCTGGAGAAAGGTTACGTAGAAAACATGAGAACCCTTTGGAGGACGTCCATGAACTGGTTGACGACAGTGGAGGAGACGAAAGTGGCATGGAGAGATCTTAGCGTTTGGCAATTCCACTAGGAATAAAGCGTGAAGCTGAGTAAGTGTTTTATATACCTTAACACGATTTGTTTTGCTTGGAAAGAAGGAGATAATAGATATGGAGATATAGATGATAGATCAAATAATAAACAAGGTTTGGTAATAAATCTAATTTATATTTAATAAGAAACTCCGTTCTCCACGCTCCCTCCAATTTTCAACAGATTGCGTGCTAAGTGGCTCTGGAATTCAACCCTGACCCTGAGTGGGAATCAAATCCACAATTGTCATGATTACAGCCAGACGCGAGCGCCACGTCACACATCTCATACATATTTGCCTGAAGTAGATTCGAACCCACTATCCCCCGATTCAATAGAAAGTCATCGTGTCCATGAATAGTCAACATAATATTTACTTGTTGGTATATAAATATAAATGTCATAAAAATTATAGTAATCAACACATTAGGCCTATCGCATTTGATAACTTATCTCAATGATATCGTAAGCGTATTGTTCTAATAATCTTTTGAAAGTCATTTATTATGTTTAATATGGTTATATTGGCTTTTAGTAATCCAGGCTTTCAAGGCAAAGGTCACAGGTTCAATTCTATACAGATATTATTTTTCATAGTGAGTAATTATACAGTTAACTAGCTTTTACTTGCAGATTCAGCCAGATATTCCAAGATGGTAATTAATAAGAATTGTGTGTAGCCAATAGCCTTCTCGACAAATGGACTATTCAGTACATTTACCAAATAAGCTATTTTTTTGTGTTTCACGCTGTTTAATGCATGCACAAGGTAAAGAGATAGAGAGATACTAGTGTCAGGACCTCGTTCCCCACTTTACGTCCAATTGCGTGTTGAGTGGCGAAACTTAACGCTGCACGTTATCTCGTCACCAGAACGAAACTGAAAACACTTCCCTTGCCAAAAGTGCCGCGTTAAGTTTGCTTTACCGTTTGCTTGTTTGAAAGAGACCGTCTCAGGAACCACTCGTTGATTCATCACTCGTGGTGGTAAAATATGATAGATAAACAAACTCCGGCGCTAAGTTCCGCCACAGTCTTTTTAATAGGTAAAGGTATCTATCAACTCGCATTTAATTTATTACTAATTCATTTAAATAATAACACATGATGTATTATGTCAATCGATCTTCCTTCTATCGGGCTCATCATGATGCGCAATGCACCCATAAATCTTCAATATCTGGTACTTTATATGGATTTTAGGTAAATCATTGTTATCATTGATGCACAATATAAGGTAATAAGGTAATCTACATATTATATTCACAGATAGTGAGAAATTCGGGTCCCAGATTCAAATTAGTTAGTTAATTACAATTAGAGTAAACGCGACGGTCGCAGATTCGATTACGATTTTAAATAAATTATTATTTATTTATATTTTCATTGTTTCACTCTAATAACAAATCAAAGCGCGGCGTTGAGTTCGAAAAGTCGGCAGAAAGAGGAAAACGGAGTTTCTTAATATTAGGCTCCCTTTGCCTACCCGGCTATGCGGGAAACATCATGAAGTTGATAAATCAATCAGTATTAATATTTCAATAGGATAATTAGGGATTTACCCTAATTTAGGTATCCAAATATACGATATCTTTTGATATGCCAATTAATTTCGGCTTTCAAGAATATATTCGGAGGTAACAAATTCACTACAGGATCGAATCCTATAAGAACTTTGGCAAAGTTTACTCTCGTTGATAGTATCGGTATTTTGTACAAAATTACTCACAAGCTTTCCCTACAGCTTATGAGCACGTGTTCGTTTCCTATTAATTACATTGGATAATATCATTTTCTTTAACAATATATTTTTTTAAACTTCTCGCATCCTTAGTAGACAGACAGGCATGGTGTTAACCTTCTCCATTTTTCTCCTATTTTAAAAGACATTGCGTGTGGAGTCGAGGAATATAACGCTGCGTTTTATGTTTGAAGTCATATCTCGAGAGAACTTAGTTCTTAAACACTCCGTTCCCATTAACACAATACCGTTCCTAGCTTTCCTCCAAACTGTAGAGTGAGAAGCTGAACTCAACGCCGCGCTTTGCCTCTACCAGTGCGAGAAAATGAAAATAATAATATTTCATGTCGTATCCTTACTTCCGTGCTTATAAATTTAAGGACTCAATCTTTTCACTATAAAGTCACCTGCAGTTAACCAGACATTCACTTAAATACCTTTCAGAGCGTGTACAGTGTATCGGACAATTAAAGAGGTTATAAAACGAGACGTCGCCGCGTTCTCAAGCTGTTTTACAGCTTCAGGTAATAAAAGGGTAACTTACTTTAAAGCTAACAGGTATTTAGGTAACAAGGGGGGAATGAGAGTGAATGAAAAGTATTGGTTCAAATAAAGTATTATTTTATGGTAAACAAATTTTAGTGGCAAATGACGTGGTTCTCTCTCTCTCTCTCTCTCTTTTGCCTAGCGTATTGTATTATAGTTATCTTTTTATCATGGTCATCTCCATATTTCTTACTATTATTATATATGTGAATATACAAATATGTTTGATTGTTACAAAAAATAAATAAATCAGCTTCACACTGTATCTCGCACACAGCAGGGCAGGCAGAGGGAACCTAGTGTTAAAACACTCTGTTCCCCACTTTTTTGCCGAATTCTGAAAGCATTGCGTGTTGAATGCACGCAATGACTGACAACGACTCGAATTTTCTTAACACTAAGTTCTCCTGACACATTTTGCTATATGCAACGTGAAACTAAAAAAATAAATGGAACCGTAAAATGTGGTTAAAATCTTCATCATTAGTAAAACTTAAAAAGGACAAGCGACAATTTGAAACATTTTCTGAAACTTCGAAGTCGAGACGAAAATGAATTTCATTTTGAAATAGCGTTGAATTTCATGAACCACCTGCAATACTTATTTACTTAGAAATTTTGGTGTACTCAATCTAAAGGTTAAGTTGACTTAAAAGTTAAGTTTTTGTAAGATTTTTTATACATCTACGAATATCACTTCATTTTTTATATTGAGTTTACATAAAAGAAATTATTTATTTCATATTATTTTGTTATATAGAGGCTCAGTAATAAGCGACTGATTGTAAGCGAGATGGTTATATTATCATTTCCGCGCTCTGGTACAGTAAAGACCAAACTTAACAGTTTGGTTACTTAATAAACAATATTTCAAAAATTGAACTCGATTTTCCATTTAGATACACTACCTACCCTGCGAAATTCGGAATAGAAAAACCAAATTCTAGAGGCTTTGCGTGTTGAGTGACGGAACTCAACGCCGTGCTTTGCCTTGACACCGAAGCGAAGAATTGAAAATATTAAATGTTTCATTTCCCAGAGTGGTCAAGGCGCCACCATCGACCACATTACTGACAACGTCAATATTAACATTTATCGCGGACTTCTCATTTCAAATAATGAAAAATATAAAAGAGAGAGAAATGAGTCTCTAAAGTTGTCAAGTCGTCGTAAGTCATGTTCAATGTGTAAAAATATAGTAATAAAGGGAAACATTAATAATAAATTTACAAAGAGCGTTAAATTTGTCGTTTCGTTAATATTTCATGTTAGAGTACTGTAAAGCTCAAGCTTGAATTAAGCTTACTATTTTTTTAACTGAAATATCATATAACCGTCAGTTGTTAAACAAGACATTCTAATTAACTGCTAGTTTTACGTTAATTACATGTTAAAATACTGCATTAAAGTTAAAGCAATATTAAGCGAAAATATATTATTATTTAAATAACTTCACGCTGTACATAGCAGAAAGAAGTGTTTCCTCTGCCTGACCTGCCGTGCGTGAGATTGGTACAGCGTGAAGCTAGAAATAAACAAAGCCAGGGCACATAACTAACAATAACATAACAGGGCACATAACTAACAACCTGAGGTTACCCAATAATCACCGTTCCACACCATTAGCTTAGGACTAAGACTAAAAGAAAGGACAGAGCTTGTATAGAATTGTGACATTGAAAAATGCTCCATTCATATTTTGTATACGGAAACGGCCATTCGAAATATGAATACAGTGTATTGAAATATAGGTATATGTTTCGATTGAAATGCTATTTTTATTTATAAATGAACTTTATATTTAATTAAAAAGCGAAAATACTAAAAAAATGATTTTTCTTTATTTTTGTTATAGTTATCTTAAAGATTTATATGTGTAGATTTAACAAGGTCATTTGAAGTGAGAGTGAGTGGTATCTTTGGCGGAGAGAGAGAGATCTCGGTTGACCTTCTTAACCATAGTATAATACTGGAGGAACTATGAGGACTTCCATAGGACTTGTATGTGCGAGACGAGACGATACGAGGCCAGGGGGGTATGCAGAGAACAGAGATCGTTGAGAAAAAAAAAATTATAATAAAGCAATCAAGTAGGTTATGTTAGAAATTCCTACAAGCTATGGTCTTGGGGACAATATTAAACATAATTTTGGTTTTGTCAAGTATTCTTAAACCCACTCGTCTTGAAAAATTGGCCAGATCCTTCGGCATTTCTTCCAAGACCTGCACAAAATCTCCCATGAATAAGTCGTCGGAAATAGCAAATATAATACAAGAATTGACCATTAATATTGAAAGTAGCAATAGTCAATACTTCCCGTCTATTTCAGTCTAGCGTCTTAGAGACCTCCTCTTGACAGTGATAAACAATTTGAGAGAAATTACATCTCGCTATCTTACTTCGCGGATTGGATTAGTCGCGTGCTGTTTTTGTACTTTAACGGTCATTACTGCGGCCTCTACCGTGTTTTGCGGGAAAAAGCGTGAAGCTCCCTAAATAGGCAACTAATATAACTAAAGTAACCGCAAGAAACCTATCTATAGATAGTTTTCGTAAGTAAAAACATCATTAAAATTCCCTATAGGACTTGGCTCTGTATGAAAATTCATATTTATTTATGAAAGTCATCACCCTGAGACAAATTGTATGAGCTTTGCCAACAAAAAGTTTGATGACACATGAAACTTTTTCACATTATAGCGTAATCTAATATTAGTTTTAAACAGACATTAACTTGTGATTATTTTTGTAGGCACCATTTTTTGTGTCGAAAAGTTGGTATTTACAATGGATTATTTAAAAAACCTATATACGTGTATAAGAAATTCGACGTAACTCGATAAGAGCCAACGGCTTAGTGGTCAGAGTGCTTGGACAGCTTCAACTTTAAATTCCGCTACGTTAAAATTTTTATACGTCTATATATCTATCTAAGTGTGGAACAAATACTAGTCTTTATTTTATATAGAAAACATGTGTCTTGCGAGGCAAGCAATTGAAAATTCATTACCTCGAATGGGAATTGAACCTACAACCGTCATTAACAATCACGCAATGCTGCCCCAAAAAATAAGTTAAAAATAATAAAAATAAAGGTAAGTAGGTGCCCAAGCCGAAATAGGCGGCAGCTAATCACGTTAAGTGTCAAGATTGCGACGCTCGTCCATTTAAATTGACTACCGCTAAAAACTGTCTGTTTCCAGTGTAATAATAATTATTATTTTTAATATTGTATTCGTAATAATTATGCAATTATGTTAATTCTGAGGTTCCTTTAAGGATATTTTTAATAGGTATTATATTAATAAAAATATTTCTTTTTACGTTGAGTGGTGGAACTAAGCTCCGCGTTTTGTCTTATTACCAGATCGAGGTAATGACAATATTAAATGAATCATTCCCTCGAATGTGAATAAATCGTTTAGTATTATCGTATTTTATTGCGACGCGGCGGAAATCTGGCGGAAAGTAGTTAACGTATTCTGTTAACACTTAAGTTTTTTTTGCCTAAGCTTTCCTATGCAGGATATAGCATGAAACTAATAAAATATATTTCAGATTAAGCAACGTTTTTTTCCCATTATCTGTGTACGCAGGGAGTACGGCTAGTGTTAAAACACTCCTCATTCCAATTTTCGCTGGCTGACAATAAATGCTTCAAAGAAGAGGAACTTTTTTATTATCCAGTCTATAGATTCTTTCATAGTTTCAGTCATTATAAAAATAATACGTAGCATTTCATTGAAACAAGTTTTATAGCAAAATATGATATAAAAATATATATAGTACATATATATATTTACAACATTTTAAATACAGAAATAACAATCATATTATGACAATAAAAATATCTTCTTCAAAATAAAAATATATCTTATTTCTGTCTTTGGATTTTTCATATATGTTTACTTTCTTAGAGCCCTTTTGTAAAGTGGTAAAGGGTCTGACAGTAAATGCGGTAATGGTGGGTTTGGATTTCTACTTGGGGCTAGGAAGTAATTTCGAACCTAACATGGCAAAATTCGTTTATTGGTGATGTGAGTGAATGGTGAATGATGAGTTAACACACTTTGTTTTATCAGACTAGAAGTACCTACACGTAGACAAAAGTGCTTGTACTGGCCGACTTTGTTAATGATAGGAATAGATCTAAAAAATATATAATATTTATAAGCTTTTATTAACGAATAAATGTAAATCATATATTTACTTTTAAAAAAAGTTCCATAGAATTTTTCCTTTTTGGTTGCGCGTTTGAATCACAAAGGGGACCCGCGTCAAACATGTCACATACGAGTACATCGCCCTGTAGCGGATAATTATAATTTATAAAAAAACAGCTTCACGCTGAATCCCGCACACAGTAGGATAGGCAGAGGGAACCTACTATTAAAACACTCCATTCCCCGCGTGCCGCCAAATCTTTCGAGACATTTGAAGAACGGAGTGTGAAGGCAGACTACATTCCTATATTCCCTCTGTCTATCCTGCTATAAGCGAGATAAAGCGTAAAGCTTGATAAAATCTTTGAATAGTCTAAATAAAATACTATTATTTAACCAAAGTACTTAAATAAGATAAAGGCTCGCGCTATAAATTATCAAAACATACTCTTTTTAGCAGCGTCTGTTTTAAATTATGCAAAATTCAACATAAATATTTTATGTATGTAATGTTGCTATTCAAAATATTTACGAATTACGTTTGTTTGTCCGTTGCTATGTAATTTCACAATGAATATGGATTTAGTTCACATAGTGCAGTTTGATATACGATTACCGCCCAGGGGAATTTTTAAAATCACTTATGGAGAGAAAATAGATACTTATATTTTTTTCGATAATAAATCTGAATTTTTTATTAAGGTCTTTAAATAAACAGTTTTAATTTCAATGTGATTTCCAAAATTTATGGAATTATAGTTTTAAGCCACGGTACGATACTATTCAGCTATAAGTACTAAGAAAAAAAATCACAAGCACAGAATCGGGTTATATTTGCCAATTTCCTTCAAAAATCAGCTTTTGTCTAAAATATGCAAAGTGAATATGCGGATGAAACGCGTTAGTATCGAGGTTCCCTACCAATAGACCACCGTTGGTCCGATCAAGCTATACTTTGTATAACTTCACCTTGTATCAGTAAAAACAGAAGTAACTTTAAAAGAGACGATTATGGGTTCAATTCTTACTATAAACAATTAAGTAAGAATAGTTGTATTACCGCTCAACACGCAATTTCTCAAAATTGAGAGACTTTTTTAACTACTTAGTACATCCTACCTTCTCTGCTTTAATTACACTACACGTAGATTAACGCAAACATGCATCCTCAGCTTCAGCTTCACGCTGTATCCTGCACACCTCAGGGTAAACAGAGGAAACCTAGTGTTAAAACACTCCGTTCCCCACTTTTTTACCGTATTCTGGAGGCTTTACGTGTTGAGGCAGAACTCAACGCCGCGCTTTGACACCAGAGCGAAGAAATGGAAATATAAATTTAAATAAATATTTCATCTCGTCGAGTGGGGATCGAACCTACAACCAGTCGCTTTTACAAAATTAAAATTCAAAATATTATTTATTCAAATAAACCATAAAAGCACTTTTGAATCATCAAATGTCATGTACATTGTCAACAAAAAGCTACCACCGGTTCGGAAGGCAGTTCTGCTGAGAAGAGCCGGTCAGTACACTCTGTGCCCCCTCAAAATAAAACAACCAACAATTTTTATTGTAAACAATAAATGTTGTAATTAAATCAAATAATAAAGTAGAGAAGTATCCCTATAGTATTTTACAGCGATTCGACTTACGGCGTCGGCGTCGGCGTCGGCTCGTAAACCAATAAATATTATGTTTGTATGGCGGTGAAGCATTATGTCGGGAACGTAAAACTGGCTTAGCACTTTATTTGACCATATTATTTGCTTTCTTGCAGCGAATTTGTAATAAAGACAATGAATGGTTTATGTTTTAGGAGAAGATTAATTGTGTTTGGCTTGAGAAGGTCGTAGCAGCAAAGTACACGTCGTGGGTTCGATTTTTATTGTGAGGATTTAAATATTTACTATTTTCATTTTCTCACTCTGGTAACGAGACAAATAACGCAATGCCTCAAGAATTTGGTGGAAAGTGGAACAGAAGTGTATTTATAGAGAACACAAAAAACAGAGTGTTTAAACATTGGGTTATCAAACTTCTGCCTATCCTATGTGCGCGTACAGCGTGAAGCTAAAACATAGCAGGGTTCATAGTTGATACTGTCCCTGCAGTGTCTTAACACTAGCTTCCCAATTTTCCTCTATCTATCCAAATATGTGAGGAATATAGAGAGAATTTCTCACAAGACGCATCGCAGAAATATATTTAGCGACAATTTATTTGTTCAACTTAAAAAATATAACAAGTTATCTCAATAAAACACTTAAAAAACTTAACACCTTCCGCACAACAAGCGCAAAGAAGTTAAAATATAAAAATTTAAAAAGAACTTCGGCCAAACTAAGTCAGGGAAGCAATGTTTTCTCAAACAAACATTCTCACAACAAAGTATAGGAACAGAAGTTCGCAGTAAAGTAGATTTTATTAACCCTATATAAATCTAATAAGAGTTCGCCGGACATGGTTAACTTTCAAACTGAGAAATGAGCCTAATTTTACAAGGTTCCTTAGAAAACTACTACAACATATTTACTGCTGAGGGTCCGAGGGGCTCGAGAGGAACGGACGAAATTTGTTTACTGGGACCGGAAGTAAGTAAATGTATATATGTTTCTTCTTTATAAATGAGATTGAGTTAAAAAATAAAGTTAGAAGATCGTATTGTAGAATCGATTTATATGAAGTTAAGAATATATCTGGTAGGCATAGCCAAAGTTTTTTTTAACCTATCCTTGTATCCCGCACATAACAAGGAACCTATTGCTAAGAGAATCTGTTCCCCATTTACCACTTCTGGATGCATTGTGTATTGATTGTAAGAATGTGTCAAGTATTAAATATTTCATTTCCTCAAGCGGGAACTGAATTCACGACCTTACACTTTTTACCTGAATACAATCATACTATCATGCCCACTACGACGGGCCTCTTAATTTTTGAAGGAATAATCTAGTATTCAACATAAAAAAACATAGTTTTTCTACTTATATGTATATATAAACATTTTATATCCAACTATTCCACTGATTGCCTTTTAGTTCGGGCAGCTTTAGTTAACATTCGCTCAATCGGCGTTGATTGGTGGGGTACTACTTTTTTTGGTGAAAAAAATATGTAATTACAAGATAGTTTCTTTTATTCTTTTAAAGTGCGCCTGGAGTGACATATTACAATATTTGTAAATATCTGAACACACACTTATAAATCTTTATTTTTTCATTTATTTTAGCTAGGTAGGCAGAGTACTTGGGAAACTAGTGTAAGATACTCCGTTCCCATTAAGATACTTCCGTTTCCGACTTTTCGCTGAATTGTCGAGGCGTTAAGTGTTGAATAAATTTAACAAAAAATTAATTAAAAATGTAATATTTCCTACATTAAATATTTCGTTGCCCCGAGTAAGTCGGACACTTTTCCATTGTACGTATGTAGATTATGGTAATATCTCCTCACTAATTTCTGATTATTCATCTATAATAATATACTTATTGCAACTACCCCCTATCTATTGACCTTAAAATAAAAATTTGCCCAAAAATAAATTTTCAAAGAAACAACTTGAATTTACCTTTGAAAAGTTCATATCTTTATTAACAAGAGAAGAACTCATAATACTTATTCAGGTGAGCAGAATTTCTTTAATATCTAAGAATTTTAAATCAAGACGCCTTCAGGGCAGGGACTATTATATCGAGGGTACCGGCATTGGAACAATGTCTGACTACACAACGCGATGGATGTGGGATCGATTCCGATTCGAGAAACGTTTATGTTTGAATTATTTTTATTTTCCCTTTAAAGCGCGGCCTTTAGTCTACAGGGAATGTCTATTATTTAATTTGTTTTATGTCTTGATACTAGGACCCGCATTTATAGACCGCTTCCAACTCTGATTTCGATCTTGAAATACCGTTTTCATTATAATTCATGAATGAAAAGGGCATCTCAAGATCGATCTCAAAGTTGAGGTTGTATTATAAATATGAGCCTAGGATCTCTCTATTAACTCTTATACCTACGCAGAAGGCAAAAAAAAATAAAGCAAAACCTTTCATGAGTACTTATAACAGCTATAGTGCCGTAGATAGAAACTATAAAATATTTATATTAACCCCAAGATATTTTTATTTATAATAATCAATAAATAAAATAAACACATATATTTAGTTAAAATTACCAAGGAAAATATGATTAGAAACCAAGTACGGCTGCTCAGCACTCAGTTAAAGTTAATTATTATATGATTCTCAGGTCAATCGAGTTATATTTTATGACAAATTGTTTACGTATTTTGAAATGAACAATGAGTTTTTGAACTGACGTGAGAGGTGCATGGTGAGGCGTATTCATAATTTTTAAATACATTTTTAAAAAATATATAAGTCATTGAGGTTCCATTTCTATTATCTGGTTAAATTAAAGTGGAAAAAAGCTTGCGAAGAAAAACTACCAGTAGGGGCGGTGTAGATACGTAGACGTGTGTACCCACGTATAATGTTTATATAGGTAGGGTATTTTTAAGAAGAATGAAAAACTCAGTAATTATTCAATAGGGGGAGAACCTTATTCTTGGATATCATTTTTCGATTTAGCTGAAGCTGCTTTTTCTTAAATTCTCATCATCAATGTGAAACTCATCGTTTTCTCTAACATCTTTCTAATAACAAATGTTTAAAGTAAAACAAAACTATTGAAAGATTCACGAGTAAGAGAAAAGTCACATTTATAGAAGTCTTATTTGTGTTACAAATATTACGTACATATTGGTATGTATAAATAAATATTTATTGAAACTCTTTCACTCTTGAAATGTTGTGTTAGTTTCATTGTGACCTATTTTCTTATTCTTCATATATTTTTGTTCTTTCAGCGTCATTACTTTTTAATTTTAGAGGTTTATATTTATAGTAATTCATATATATTTTGTCCAGAGGCCGTTCGAAAAGGGAAATTCATCCATCGGAATTCGTCAAGGGTAATTAGAGAACAGAGAGTCTTAACCCCAGTTTCCCTATGTCTACCCTACGTCTAAGTCGCTTCCATTTATTCTACATACATATGTACCTCATTAAATTTTGGTCGTTGAGGCGCAGGAGCACGAACACGTGACTTTAAACTCGATGGTTGTTGAATGAATCATTTTTTGTCATTATTTTCATTTCTTCGCCCTGGTACCATGGCAAAGCGTGGCGTTGAGTTCCGCCAATCAACACAAAGTGCCTGAACGGAGCGTCTTAGCACTAGATTCCCTTTGCCTGAAAAAGTATTATTGAAATATTCTTAATTTACAAAGGTATATTCAATGTCGGATTACTTGTATTAGCTCAACTTAGATTGAATGCATTTCGAGCGATGTTTAATTACACGTCCCCCAGCAGTCACGCCACAACTCCTAAACTTATAATGGACGACGAAATCAACCTAATATTATAGAATATTTATAGGTAACATAGACTTTTTACCTTTAAATATGTACCTAATATCTTGAAAATTGAATAGAAGGTGTCTCCACTGCCATATGTTGGAGCCAAACTAAAGTAAACTCGAAGGAGTTCCACCGCAGGGTATTCCACCACCTACCACCCGACAAATACAGTTGACACGTGATGTTAAAAATAAATTCTTTAATATACAGACATACTTATATTTATCTCCCATTATATAACCTAAGAGGTTGGCGGGAAGCGGATGGGTCGAGTGTGGTGGCGAGAATTGGGGAAGGCCTACGTCCAGCAGTGAATAAAAGATGGCTGTTGATGATGATGATGATCATGATGATGATGATGATATAACGTAAATTTGGTATAAAATATTGTTTTTTATATATAAAACATATTCTCAGCAGTTTCATGCTTATTCCCACAAATATACGCAAATTAAACTTACACAATCTGTTCCCTACTTCCCAGTGTTCATGATATTATTATTTTATAAACGTTTAAGACGCAGTCATTGCGCAGGGATACAAGTGTACGACAGTTGTGATTTCGATTCCGACTCGAGGAAACGAAATATTTAATATAATATTTTCTATGTGAATGTAGTGTATGTAAACAAAATGTGAATAACAATTGTTTATATGTTTACTTAGTTGTGTTAAATATAATATACCTAGTTATATTTGTTAAAACTATAACTCCTAAACTCCTTTTTTCCTAAGCTTCCCGCTTTATCCCACATATAGGTAGGACAATGTAGGTTAGGCAGGGGAAATCTGAGAACCTAGTGTTAAGACACTTTGTTTCCTTATTTATTAAGACTGTCGCCACTTATTTAATATCCTCGAAAGGGAATGGAACCCACAACCAGTCGCGTATACAGTCGTATGCTTATGACCCTGCACCAGTACGGCCTCAAGGATTATTTCTGTTGATATAGATTTATATTAAAAAATTACACTGTGAAAGGCGCGTAACACACGTACGTAACACATTACGTATAAAGAAAAAGGGACTAGTTTTTGTATTCATACAATACTTATTTTTAAAATGCAAAGTTATTTTAAACTGTGAGTGCGTGGAGTGACGCTAGAAGAGGATTTTCTATTTATAAGTAATTTAAAAAAACATACATTGAAAACATGCTCTTGTATTATAATATAGAAAAAAATATGGTTCGTATAAAAATATTACTAAATTAAATTGAAATGGACTATAATATATCTATACATATTTTTTCATTTGTAGGGGTTTTTTTTACCGAGAATATATTTATTCTAGCCTTTGAGATGTATACCGTATAGGCAGACGAAACTTAGTGTTCAAACACTCCGTTTCCCACGCACCGCCCAATTTTCGAGACAATATAATGTTGAGTGACGGAACTCAACGCCGTGGTTTTTGATCATACTAGAACGAAGAAATAATAATAATTCATTAATCTGAAGGAGAGCGAACTATCTGTCTCTCACGCTTTTTCCTGAATCACATGGTCGACAGCGTGAATCTCCAAATGGAAATCGAACCTACAATCATCGCATTCACAGTAAAACGAAAACGTCAGTTAGCAGTCGTATACTATTAATTATTCATTTAACCGCGTCTAAAACTAAATGCATAGTTGCTAGCCGCGTTTTAGTCTAATGGCCGCTCTGTATAATTAAGACGAACTATGTCTTTTTTTTTCTTTTAGTACTGGCAAAGTGGGCTTGGATTCCACAAAGACGGATAATTATGAAGAAGTATTTTATAAAGAAGTGTCTGTTTGTGCATTTAACGATGTGATAATAGTCTATTTGTTGTTTGGTCGCGGTATTTGTGGGTTCGAATCCTTGTTGAACGTGAAATGGTGAAATGAACTAATGTATTATGTATTGATTTTAATAGAAGAAAATAAATATCAACAATAATTTAATGAAAATTAAATCAAATAACAAAATTTATTTAAGAAAATAATGTTTTCAGTTGGCATAAAGTAATGCTGATCTGTCTATCTAATTCGAGGAAACTGAAAATATTTAAAATATTCGCGAAGTTCGAACTTCCAACTAGCATATACAATTAGACACTACTCCACCGTACCCCGGCGACATGACACATAAGCTCAGCTTCAAGAAAACCAATAGTTTTATGTTATTTCAAAACCGTTATATCTGAATTACAATATGTATGAGAGTGACTTCAAAATACAGGGTTCACGGAAAAGACGGACGCGTGAGAAATGCAAGCTGTAAAAACTATGTAGCAAAATACTACCTCTATTACGTATATGAATGAAATGTCTTAAACCTCACTCTGTTTTACGAGAATCAATGAAACACTCTTGGTTTCACGCTTTATCCCGTATTTATCGGGATAGTGAGCCTAATTTGTAATTGCTCTGTCCTCCTCTCTTCGCCCACGTTCGAAACATTGCATGAAGTTAAATTTTGATAAAACTTAAAAAATGAAAGATAAACGAAAAATATGGAGACTCTCGTAAGCCAAAGGGCAACGGAGAATTCTGTTACGTGATATTGGGGAACGGAATGTCTTAACACTAGGTTCCATCTGTCTCTAAGATACACGTCGAAGCTAAAAAATACTGCTTTATTATATTAATTTTAGTTATTTTAAAATAAGAGTCCACGTTTGAAAGAGAATCTAGTATTAGGTAATTTAAATAATCTTTCAGGTGATAAATCGAACTCACAACCCTCGTCCATCGCGTACCAACAGAACTGAGCTTACAGGTCAAAACAATTTAAATACTTTGAATTCAGATTTTCTATGTTAATCCCAGCTATAAAATAATCCACAAAGTTCAGGATTCATATAATTTATAATCGTTAGTTTGTATTTGGTTCGTTCTGCTAAGCTGAGGCAGGTGGCGTAGTCTTATTGGCAGTTCAGTTAGATTGACATTAGGAAATTGTAAGTTCATTAATTTTGATTAATGTTTTATATTATTATATATTTTCTATTGTAGATAAAGGCTACTGTGGCTCATTGGGACTGTATCTCAATGATAACCTGGTAGTTATAGGTTCAATCCCCTGGCAACCAGGTCCACTTGCCTCTTTTTCCACATTTTCCGCCTAATTTTCGAGATACCAGAGTGTGGAGTATCTCTCTCTAAGTATCTAAGTATCTCTACTCTGAGTGAGAATCGAATCCATAACCCACAGTCTCACTACGCCAGGACGAGAAGAAAGTACACAATTTTATTCTAAAAAGCACTCAAACAGTCGGTTAATCTAAAAAACCAAGTCTTATTGACGATGTACTCTGAAAGGTAGCAAAAGCCCGCAGGTTCCAAATCGAACGGCAATCATTTGCCTATATAAATAAGACCGGTAGTTTACTATAGACACCTGCGTAGTGTGGATGAAGCGTATGTTTGTTTTAGACACATTGTATACAGAATTTATTTATCTAAATTGTCTTTTATAGATGTATTCATGGATGGGACTGTGTGATGTCCTTGAAATAATATTTTAAATGTAAAAGTTCGTGACGTTGAGTGGATGTTTGTTCCATTTTACGAAATATCTGCTGAACGGGTTTAGATGAAACTCTTCAATTATTTACAACAACGCTATTATACATTATTATTCTCTAGCAAGTAACAATTTAGTACTGCAATTGTAAAAATTCAAGTAAGTCTTGACATTTTAAACTTGCTATTGTTAAAACTGTTTAGAGTTTTAATATTTTATTCCCCCAAATGGGAATCGAATCCGCAAGCTATCGCATTATCAGTTACGCTTAGTGCCCCTGCGCCACGGCTGGCCTGAATCTATATATATTTTAATTAGCATTCATTTTATAGGCACATCTGCACGTACAGGTCTACAATATACTTAGAAGGGAACTTTGGGAAACAACAATGCTAATTAGTATCAAAGTTTGTTAGTCCAAGAAATGTTCAAATTATTTATTGCTATTACGGAGATAGCCACACGTTTCGCTTAGCTTTTATACTTAGTACTTAAAGTTACTTATTACAATCAATGAATAAGATTTTTTTAACAGCTTCACGCACACAGCACGGTAGGCAGGGGGAACCTAGTGTTAAGACACTCCGTTTAACATTTCCTGCCGAATTCTGAAGGCATTGCATGTTGAATGCTGTTACCAGAGCGAGGAAAAGAAAATATTAAATATTTCATTTCCTCGATTGGGAACCCACTACATATATATTAATATAAGGTACATTTATATTAATATAACACCCGAGGGAAGAAAAGTTCAGCTTCTAACATCGTAATAATTAACTAATAGCTCCAGTATAGTCCAGTTAAGTGTTTGATTACTGTCTTAATTATTAGGGATTTGTATATTATATATCATTATTATTATTAACTTTAATTATATTATAAGCAAATTGCTTCTCGTAATTATATTACTCTAGCAACTATGAACACAGATATTCTAGTCGAATGTTAAAGATGCTTGCTGTGAGGTGGTGTTGCTAGATGACTCATCCATTCGTTGAAAATTGAAAAAAAAAAATAGTTTTCCAATATAGTTAAAAATATATTTTTTAGAAATAAACCTATTTCTACCAAAGTACAGAGTTGGGTTCCGTATATGCAAGCTCAATGTATCTTAATGGAAAAAAGAGAAAAGAAGATATGCTAAAACAGAATATGCGTAAAGAAAAAAAAATTGGACAAATAAATTTGTTATTTAAGGCCGTCATAGAGCAGTGGAAGGTACAATGTGTAAATGCAAAAACGACAATTGTAAATTTGATTCCCGTTCGAGGAATTAATTATTTTCATTTCTTTGCTCAATAAGAAAGACAAAGCGAAACGTTAAAAGTAGGCGAGGCATGGGTAAAGGGTTAGAGCGTGAAGAAAAAAAAACTAAAATTAAGTTTCAGTATCTTTGTTTTTTATTCTACGAGAAAACTGCGCTATCAAAATTTTACACAAATTAGTTTAAACGTTTAAATACTTTTTTATGGGAAGCGTAACATTTCATGATTTTAGAAATAAAGTTTAATAATCATAAAAATAAACTGAAGGGAAACTAGTTTGTACTGTAAATATAACTATGCTTTATTTTCTATAAATTTACTTTGCAGCTATTTGCGTTAAATGGAGTGATTTTTCACTATTAAGTTGCTGTGGTATTTATACTTGTCCACTATTGTTACAGGTTCAATAATATTTTATAATTAATATAATTTAAATATTTTTATTATCTTAATTCATTTCCGCATTGGCTTTAGCTATAGAATGTCTTTGTAAAAATATAAAGCATATTATAAAGATAAATCGTCAACAAAATCGACACAAAAATGCACAAACCCTATCCCGCGGGATTCAGAAACGTGATCGGGGATTATACTGGACCTTAGTGATTTCCAACAAAAATGTTTAACGTGTGGTTAACTCTTATCTTTATTGAGAATGTTTTTTAACAGAATTTATTAATATAGATTTTTTCTTATTATTTCAGTGATTTTTTCAATTACATTTAAATACAAATAGTAATAATAGTTTTACCTATACATATTTATTATAATAACACACACACACACTTTTTTATAATAACAGCGGGCGAAGCGAACAAGAGTTGGCAAGCGAAACTAACAGTTTTGAAAGCCTTTTATTGTTATTATACAAATTTAAAAAAATCTTAACATAATTATCATCGTTTAGTATACAAAAATCATTAATGCAAATACATAATTTAAAAAAGTGAAATAATGGATTAGATTTATAAATTTCAATGTAATTTAGTTTCTATTGTTACAAAATTTTAATCTGAAGATAAAAGTCAAGGAACTCAAGCATTGTTAGGAGCTAAAAACGATGCATTATTAAATCTTAAATTATCCTAATTTTATTTTTTATAGAAGACAGAGAGTGGTTTAATTTGTTATTTATTTTACATAAGAATTGTGGGCGGAAAACAAAAGTATTTTGGACATGCTTATAACTGTGTATTTTAAATTCTTAAAATTGAGTTTTTTAAAAAGGATCCCGCTTTTCATATATAGTACAAACTCGATTATCCGGCCCTCGGTTATACGGATTCGCGATTTTCTACTACTACGGACTACCAATCGCGATTATTATTTTATTTAAAAATAATAATCGCGAAACTTAAGATACGTACGTAATTTATATGTATACGAGTATAAATCGAATATTGGAAAATGTTAATATTTTTTTAATAAACGATGATTTTCGATAATATTTACTTGTTGCTTTTAATAGACATATAAAAATTTTGTGCTACATATGCACAAAATTAGCTTTTCTGTATAGATGGGATTATCCGGATTTTGGATTATCCAAATAATTAGTCCGGTTAATCGAGTTTATACTGTATATAAAAAATAAACATGTAAAATATGAAACATAGAAATATATTCAATGTTGTATAAAGTTCCAAGTCTGATATTAGTATAGCAAATTTACTTTACTTACAAGCAAGAAAGATCTTAGACCTTGTTAATTAGTGTAGGAGTAATATAAAAACTTCTTGATAATCAAGTACAATGTTTATTTTTATTTACTTTGAAGTAGTGTCGTTTTTAATAGGCGGTGTGCGGGGAATGAAGAGTTATAACTCTACGTTCTCTCTGCCATTGCTATATTTGTAATATAATAGCTAAAACAAACAAAATATCTGTAATTTACAAAGAAAGAAAATGATAAACTCGAAGTAGAAATTGATACCACATAGTCAGATGGGGGGGTGTAACTGTGGCCGCTGGCGCAGTCGACTACAACAAAACTATTAAAGAAATGGATTTTTCAATTCAATTTTGATTATCCTATACAAAAATCCTTTCAATTCGATCTAGCAGTTCCTGAGATTAGATCGGTCAACCTGAGATTAGATCGGTAATATTAATACAGATTTACAATTTTCTTCACACGTACAATACAATGCCAACATTGCTAGAATTCACTTCGAATTAATCCACATTACATCCGCAGTACAAGTTATGCATAACCTGAAGGAAATAACAGCGAAATGCCGTCATATTTCAATCAACCGCATCTATGACGCGACGAACCAAAAGCCAATATCCATCTTTGTTAGGTACTTGATTTGTAGTTTACATATCTATTCACGCTTTATCACGCAAAGCAGGATAGGCAGAAGGAAGTTAAAGACACTCCTACACTGTTCAATTTTCGAGACTGTATGTGTCGATTGAACTCAACGCCACGTACTGGTTCAAAATAAAGCAGCAGAGAAAAGAAGAACAGATCACTGGATTCTTTTTTTTGAAACTTGAAACTTCACGCTACATCTAAAACACTTCCGCTCTCTACTTTCCGCCAAATTCTGAAGGAATTGCGTGTTGAATTGTGAAACTCATCGCTGTGTTTACAGTTGAACGCTTGCGACCCTGCGCCGCGATGGTCTACCTGAACTGTTTTTTTTTAACATGTCAAAATTGTTATATCGCATTAATTTTAGCGACATATTATTTTCCTATAATAATAAATGTAAATATCGACATATTCGAATAAAATACACAGAAAAATAGAAATTCTAAAAATTTCATACGCACTGCTAACAAACATTCAGTGTTAAATAAATATCGAATGTTTACTTTCAACAATTTGTTCTATTACACGTATTTTTCTTGTGAATTAGGAAAACATAGTATGAAATTTTAAGAAAATATTTCATAAAGCATTAACTTTGAGGTTTTTGAGTAATACGTATAAATATTTTATTAGAAAACATTAAACAAATAAAAATCTTAAAAAGTACCTAATATAAAAGAAAACATCTATTCGCACCATGGGCCAAGGAGTAAAACTAAAAAGGATGTGACATTAACTATCGACCAGCGTGTACCGGTGAGAGGACAATGGACAGTTTTTTTTGGATTTCCGCCCACTACTGCACATCAAAAGTTATTTTGTTAGAAATTTTGTATAGCTCTATTGAGTAGAAGATTTTGTAAGTTTTAAACAAAAATAAGGAGGGCATGTACGAAGATATTAATGACAGTGCAGGAGAAAGAGGTATGTCGAGACCGACTAGCTATGAGCTAATAAAAAAATTTAAAGGAAAATTATTCTTCTAATTCCAGTTTGAATGAAGAATAGTTAACTTACGATAATTAAGTTCCATTGGCATCTCCTTTTGTTTAACAATATCTCTATAATCAAAGAACTTATTCATCATATAAGAAAAATACGTGAAGGCAGTAAAAAAATTGATATTAATATTTTTCATTTTTTCACATACTATCTCAGCTTTACCATTCCAAATTGTAAACACGGGTTGTAACAAAAACTATTTTGTATGAAGCATCGCCGTCACAACCGTTGAGGTAACAGAAGTGACATTATCATGGAGTACGCAAAGCTCCCTTTCATGAAAGAGATAAAAATACTTTTTTTATATTTAGTTTTTTTCATACACTACTGACTCGTGGTCCATACTTTTTGTCAAATTAGTAAATTACTTTTTGTTATTAATACAATAGAAATATAGACTTATAGTTGTGTGCCTCTAAAAGAGGAAGGAGTGTTCCTTCTGCCTAATCTGTCATTATTATATACTGGACTATGAAGATGAAAAAAAAACATTTATTCAATTATTGATTCTAAAATTTAATAAAATTAACCATCCTTAGGGTTTAAATGAATTAATCTGCGGTCGTCGCGTCGACATCTGTCGCAAAGTTGTATAATCGAGTTAAAAAATTTTTGTTATTTTGCTGTCTCATATAACCGTACCGTACCGTACCGTACGTCAATCCGTGCGAAATGCGTGAATTCATATATAATTTTATATGTATTTAATTCATAATTTATATAATTATTTATATAATTTTTATTATTAAATTATTATTATTATTTATTTATCTAATTTTTATTATTAGGTTAGCAATTTCCTTCCGTTCATTGTTAAAGGAGCTAGCTGTCGTGGCGTAGCGGCAGAAGCGTGTGTCTGTAAACGCGACCGTCGTGAGTGCTGTTTCGATTTAATTTCAGGGGATATAAAAATATAAAGTACTTAATATTTTTATTACCTCGCTCTGGTAATAAGGCAAAGCACGGCGTTGACAAATTGGCGGAAAGAGGTAAACGGAAGTGTCTTAATAGGAACGGAATGTCTTAACATTACGTTTCCAGATTGCTACCGTTTGTCTACCGTTTTATGCGCAGGATAGAGGACAAATGTCTTTGCTTTATCAACTGCTCGCTTCGCTCGTTGCGCTTTCTATAATGATAAAAAATCTAAAAAATTAAATAAAATATATGGCGTTCGTTATTAATTAAAATTAAAACTTTATATCAGTTTTATGATATATTCCGTATATAAAAGGATAGAATAGGCACTTGGGAACCTTGTGGTAAGACACTTTGTTCCCTTTAAGACGTTTCCGTTCCCCATTTTCCGCCGAAAGTTAAATTTCCAATCTAAGTTCCTTTTGACAAAATTTCAAAAAAGAGTTTTCCGTCCATACAGATAAGAATTTAATAAAACTTATTTGGTACTCCCTCCTACGTATGGTAACAATCTTTCACGCATTTGACGATATCATCGTTGAATACTCTTTATGCAAACTATCGAACCCTTGCCAATACATTAAAATAGAGTCCGATACGGATCTTTGGTGACCTTCCAGACGTTTGACACTCATGGAAAAAAGTAAGGGTATTTTTGTATAATAGGAAACCGTTATGGCGCAGTGGTACCTCGTCTAACAGTAAGCGTTCAATGTTTAAGGGTTGGATCCTAGTAGGTGAAATTAATTATTTTTATTTCCTCTGGTTAAAAGATAAAACGCAGCGTTGTTTGCCACTCAATAGTAAATGCTATAAAAGCTAATACATTAGCCGTTGGTAAAATAATGTAGCATAGCAGAGTAGGCGTAAGAAACCCAGTGATAAATCACTTCACTCCCCACGCTCCGCATGATTTTCAAGACATTACTTGTTGAGTGGCGGAACTTAACGCCGCAATTCATTTAAAGGAGCTCATTCATTCCACCAAGTGTGTAGCCCTCTTCACCAATTATCACATATATTGTGAGACACTGTCCCATTGCGTTACGACAGCATCGAGACAGACAAGATTAAAAGAAGAGAAGCAGGGGCACAAGGACCAGGGGCACATTTCCAATTCAAAGTAATAAAATAATTCCAGAATTTGGCGGAAAAAGAATAACGGAAGTTTCCAAATGGGAACAACGTGTCTTACCACTAGGCTTCCTTAGCCTACCCTGCTATGTGCGTGATAAAGAGCGTGAATAAAATAGATTGATCCATTGTTACTCATACTAGTAATGGTAGCTCTAATTAGAGCTTCGCAAATATTGGCTTATTACGTATGGACATATCATGATTGCGAATAAAGGAAATGACTATGAAAATAAGAAAATAGCTTTTTGCTACATTTCTTTTACTTATATTTTTATCTCCAGAGGCCTGAGATGAGGCCAGTTGTGACTCAGGGGCACACAGTGTGACTGTAAACGCGACTGTTTGTGGGTTCGGTCCCCATTTGAGCAAATGAAATATTTACTTAAATGTATATTTCCATTTCTTCACTCTTATATACAGAGTTTATTTTAATCCTTATAAATTATGCTTATACCACGATACGTTTAAGTTTTTCATTTCTCCTTTCTTGAAATTCACCTCCTATATAAAATTCACTAAGAAAATTTAAACTCAAAACTAAAATAAGTATTTACTAAGACTAAGGTACTGTTGTTCTAAATATACATATATATAAATTTCAATGAGTGGGCGAAAAGTTTTGCGTATGGACGTCCGTCCGTTGCAATATAAAGAGGTGAGTTAGCATTTAACGCGGTGCAATTTTACATAATTCTCTTATATTGTATACGATATTTGTTTGTTTTAAAATATATTTATTATAACTTCAGAGATATCAATTTAAACGATAATTATTAACTATTTCATTGGTATTTATGAAAAAAAAAGAACATAATTATAATTACTTTTAATTGACAATAATGTAAAAAAAAGGACCAATATGGGATGAATAAAATGAAACATATTCATTATTTTAATTTCTCCGCGTTCGTAAAGAAATGGCGGCGTTGAATTCCGCCACTCGACACAATGTCTCAAAACTTGGGCGGAAAGTTGACAACGGAGTTTCTTAATACCAGGCTCTACTTTGCCATGTAAAAAAATGCGAAAATGGATTGATGGATTTTATATAAATTTAGATTCGAACTTGCAACGACCATATGCAGCCAAGAAAAAGACAACTATGCCACGAGTGAGCACCGTCTTAAACCAATCATCGTTTTCATTACTACAGTTAAAAATAAACTACATTTAGTTAGATTACACAGTTTGTAGTTAAGTTTTTCCTTAGAGAATAACATTCAGTATAAACAATCTAGGTGAGCTTAATTTAACAATCCCGTTAATTGGCAATATAAAGACAAGACATGGTCCAAAACAAACTTCCTGTATCTGGAGCCTAAAGCAATATTTTCTATGACGATGTTTCATTAGAGAAAATAATTTATACGAACAAATAACGAATAAGAAATATGGAATAATATAATATTCGAATTAAGTATCATTATTATTAATAAATGTACTTATTTTTAATAGTATGATTTTCATTTTATAGCTTTGGTAACGAGGCAAAGCGCGGCGTTGAGTTCTGCTACTCTATACGTAATGCCTTCAGAAATCGCCGGCAAGTGGAACGGAACGGAAACGCCTCATTACCAAAGCGGGCAAATGAAAATAATAACATTTTCACTTTCCTTAGTGGAAATCGAACCCATAGCCAATCGCGCTTACAGTCACCCCCGCACCACAATGGCCTCGTCCAAATAAATTCTTAAAATAAACATAATGTGAGTAATAACTGAAATATATTTTCAAATACTTCAACTGATTAGGTTCCATGATAGTTGTATGAGCCCTTCAAGAAGTTAAGTGACTCCTTCGGGTATTCGGGTTTACTTGTGCTAGTTCAAGTGTATTGCCGTTGCTCTCTTTATTTATCATAGTTGTTGATATTTTATTATAAATATTGTGGGGGAAAAGCTAAATGCGTGTGTGTGTGTGAGAGAGAGAGAGTGAGGAGCATGGAGAGTGTAGAGCTACATCACTTTTAATTCGGTCTATGGTAGAAACATAAGTTCGTGATTGTAATTTTGAGTCCATATAAATGTTATATAACTACACCTTGCCTACCTATATGTAATTTTTATTTCATGCTGTACCTACCCCGCGTATCTCATAGCTGGTTAGGCAGAGAAAACATAACAAGGGTCTGAAGAGTAAAAACGGAAAGTCGAGAATCATCGAGACATCGCAGAACCCAAATTATGCCAACTATATGATATTACCAGAGGCAGCTAAATGAAAATAATTTATTACCCTGAAAGTAAATCGAACCCACAATCTACGTTTACATTTCGACCTATGCTGCTATGCATCTCTATTTTACCCACTAAATATAAATTAGCTAAAATTTAATAGTTTATTTGATAGCAACAATTTAAACTAGAATCAAATTGAATCGCCATGACACGATTTTAGTTAATTATGCGACTAAATTATAACATTATAATTTAGCTGGTTCTGTTACATTCAGATTAGTTGGTCAGTACAATTATATTAAACTGTTTTATTTTTTGTGTAATTTTTTATTTCGTTTTATTTATCTTTTTTTCTGCGCAGCAGGACAGGCACAGTTGACAGTACTTAATGTCAATACACTCCGTTCTCAATGTCGCGATATACGTTCCCATTCTGTCTAGTTTATTCGCTTTAACCTGGAAAGATTTTTAACTTAAAACAACTAAGTTATACAATTATGCAGGATTAGCAGGATCGGTGAAGTCGTCTTTCGTAACTCACTTTACCAATGTAGCCTCATTCTCAATAAAAACTTAATATTTATTAATATCATATTTTTTTATAAGAACTGCTATGGTAAACAAAATAAAACAAATGTTTTTCGAAAACACACATAGTGACCTATCACTATATTTTTATCAGCTCATTTCACAATAGGTATGTAAAAAAGTTGTAAAAGTGAAAAAAAAAAAACAAAAATTCATGTAAAACGGCCGGGAGGAAATCGAAGTTGCCATTTACTAAGCTTTCGCTTTAACGGCAGCAAAGTGTACCCAAAGCTTTTTACAATGTCAAATACGTTTAAGGTTTGAAAAATATACGGGGGAAATCCCGATGTGAGGGTTACCTGTAGTTTAGAAAATTGTTATAAAAATATCAAATATTTTTTTTTGTATTAAGTTGTATTTGGGAACCTAGCGTTAAGACACTTGGATTCCCATTATGCCAATTACCGCCGAGTTCCATCTGAGTGGTGGAACTCAACGCCGCGATTGACGCAACACAGTAGAACAGCTTCTGACTGTAAACACAACGGTTATGGGTTCGATCCTCACTCGGGGCAACATTTTACTTTCATTTACGCGCTCTATTAAAAGAGCGTGCTATTATGTTGAGCTGCTTAACACGCAATATCTCAAAAACTGGGCGAAAAGTTGGAAAGGAAGTGTTTAACACTACGTTTCCCTCTGCCTACTCTATTGTACGCGGGATACAGCGTGAAGCTCAAAAAAGTAAAAATACCTGTACAGTCATAAAGCTATTTCTGTTTCTTTGTTCTTGTTTTCAATTTCGTCTACTTTTAGATATTTTTTCCGTTTTTCCTTATAAAATATAATTGGTTTATTATTTTAACGCATACCCACTTTCCTCGTGACGGTCAAATCAAATAAATAATAGGGGTCAGTGTACCGGTGCTTGTGTGTTGGGAGCTGAGGTGATCTTTTGCAAATTGTAAGGACGCAAATGACCCGAGAAATGTATCAAAGGGATCGATATTATTGAATTTATACTTATTTTTTTTAATTAGGTGCAAACAAAAACTATCAGTAAAATTAACAAATAAATGAAAATTTAAAAAAATCTATTAGATTACTGAAATAGTAGCGAAAAACATATTAACATTTCGACATTTTAACAGTTTCATTCTCTTTTCAAGCTTACGAGGCCCCCAGTGCCAAATGTGGGACAAACACGTTCCTACGGCTGTGAAGACCAGATTTATTAGACTCTCGTACTTCTGAGGCTCAAGGGTTTAATGAGTCAGACCTGTTTGGAGACGTGACTTTATGGACAACTTCAATCATCAGTAGACAGCGTAGAGTATAATATATTTAATATAACAATTTTAATCTTCATTACAATAGGAAAAAAATGACGTTTTAATTGTTTTGCTGTTAGTGCTGTTCACAATACGAAACGATAAATTAAGAATTTTTAATTTCAATATAAACCGTGTCTTTTGGGTTTTATTAAGGGTTTTTAAATATTTTGATTTCCTTACTATGTAAATAAAACTTCAAAAAAATTTAAAATATTTAATATAGGGGAGAGCGGGGCCAAAAGTTCCGATTTTTTTAACCTCAAATATTGCTAGGAATACTTGATTTCAGTATTTATACAATATAATCAAATTCAAATTACATATCTAGACTTGCAATTAAAACAGTAATTTGGTGTATTCTTAGTAAGACTTTCTTATTATGATTTTTTTATGACTGAAGTCGAAAAGTAACAACTTACCCCGACTTGGGGCAAGTTGTTAACAGACCGGGGTAAATTGTTACCATATTTTTAAAGGACAATTTTATTATTTTCAAAGTAAAAAACAATAAATAATCGAACAAAGCCTGTTTATTTAAGGAATAATCAACAGTATCATAATAATCACCAGGCGCAAAAGCAAATCTTTTTAACCGACTTCTGTAAGAAAAGGAGATTATCAATTCGACTGTTTTTTTTTAAAGTATGTTACTCCATAACTTTTGATTAGGTGAACCGATTTTGATGATATTTTTTATTTGAAAGGTAGTGCTTCCCATGTGGGAACCAAATTTTTTTTTGTTCTATTTTTGACACTGGTATCTATGAGAAAATCACATAAGTATTAAATTTGTATTGGTATGTGTGCGGCAAATGGACGAATAACTTAATATCACGCCAACCGATTCCAATGATTCTTTTCTTATTTGAAAGGATACACTTCAAGGATAGTTTGATGAAAGTTTGGTTAGGTTCCGATTATAAAACCCGGTCAAACTTGAGAAAATTTGTTTTTATTTTGGTAAATTTTAATTATACTGGAATAGTTACAAGGGAAAACTTTGTTAAAATTATTGTCAGAAGTAAGATTCCCTATCATTGTATTTCTTTTCAACCAACCTCAAAAAATATGCCTCAAAAAATAATACCTAATTGAGTCAAGTTTTACATATCACAACAGATGCCAGTCGTTAACAACCACTACCACCACAACCAACACTCGTTTAAGAAGTTTCCTTTTAAGGTCACTTATCACTTAAAATCGTAAAAAGAATAAATTTTGAAAAAATAAACAAACCGAAACACAATGAAGTAAAAAGTAAAAGATAATTTTACATAAAATAAAACTTATTTTGATTTTATTAATTCAAAATAATAAACAAAGATTTTATAGCTTTAGCTTTTCGCGCTCAATATGTATATGTAATACTTTAGTAACAGTTTTTAACTTATTCCTGCAATCTTTGAAAACTATATCCGCTGCTTTTTGCATCAACCCATATGACACATAACCTCGAGTTGATTTTCGAGCATAAGTCCGCATGTTACTAAATTACAATATTTTTTAGTACGAAAAATTACAATATTTACATCCCATTATTGGTGCAAATGAATTGGCGAAAGTTTTTCCGAGGTCACAACATGCCCCCAAAAAAGGGGACCTCTAGCCCTAAAAACACATGTTGAAAAAAAATTAAATGTAATTAAGATTAGGAAACATAAATAATTTACAAATAGTATTCCGAAATAGTAGATAATATATGTAAAAAGAACACTAACATAAGCGAGGCTAATCGTTAAAATTTGTGAGACAGACCAAAAATATTAAATGCGAAAATATTTACAATCGTGCACCAACGACACCCGTGTGCTATTCCATTGTTTTCGGGTGTCATAGGATTATTCAATATGCTGGCCATGGGTGCGCTATCACATTGCATTTCACCATATGTTTACTAAATATTCCTATCACTTTTCCCCGCGAAATTATTTCCATCGGAACAACTTACCTCGGTAACTTTTAGCCCCGCTCTCCCCCACTCGTATATGATCTTTTATTATCAAATCAATAAAAGAAAATGTATATGAATATTCCTACAGAAATGTTAACAAAAATAATAACTTGTACCAAGCTTAAAATAATTTCGACCCATAATGCCCAATAGACGTCAAATAGATATTTCGACGGTAAGCTCGAAGCTTCGAGCACGGGTTCGAATCCCGCTACGTTAACAACATAAAGTTCTATTAATTTAAACAGCATTATATCTAACCTATTTCTAAGTTCTAAGTAAGTCTGGCTAAATTTAGTTAAATCAAAACAATATCTACATATAAAATTATAAATACCAATAGCTGTGACCTATTGGATATTAGTGAGGATGATCGCCTGAACAATTTCCAATGGTTACCGCTGGAGGCGGTTTGCTATACAAATTATAATTTATAACAAGAACATCTGTGTAATAACATTACTTGTTAGTATTATTTTTTTGTTATAAGAAGCACTTTACTGGTATTTTTTTTTGTTTTACAAAATTGAGTGACTTACAGACGAGGCACAGCATAAATTACGCGGCGTTGAACACTGAAATTTGGCATGTAGAGCTCTTGGAGAGCATAGGGGAATACTAAGAGATGTTTTCCCGAAATTCTTAATAATGAATAAGCTAAGCTTTTTCGTTTTGTATCACACAAGCTAGTTGTGATGTTCTACAATTATCTTAAAATATAACTTAAAAAATATATACTTGAGTAAAAAAATTGGAAAGGAAACAAAAGAATTATATATTTTCTTTTGTTTTTTGTTATATATAAAGTACATTACGGCATGTTACCTTGATTGATTGATTTTTTACAATTGTGAGAACTAAAAATAAGCGTACATTTTTAAAAGGAATCATTCTTTACATGATTTTTTAATCTTTTGTATACTATTAGACACAGGTAGTCTCCAGGAGGTGCAGTTTTGTGACCCGCTACGTTGAAATTTTTATACGTTTTTAAAAAAACAATACAAAATATTTATTATTTTTTTTATTATTTCATAATATTTAACATTATGCCATCTTGCAATTATATTGAAATTTATAAATTGAAACGTTTTAAAAATAATGCTGAAAAAATATCAAGTAAAGAGGCAAAATATAAAATTGGAAAAGTATCCAATTTAAATTTTGTTATATTTTTAGCGTAATTATTTTTAAGTATTTTTATATTTTAATGTCATATGATTTTCTTACAATTCATGTTTATTTTTCAAACACAATTTTCATATTTATCTAAATAAAAAATCCACAATAATACCCTATAAAAAAAACATAACCCAAAAAACAATTTTATATATGTAGTTGGTTCCATAATATATATAAATAATTACTAACCTGTAATTTCAGCGAAGTTATAGAAACATAACCAAAGTTCGTCGGGCGGTCGCGTGAAACTCACAACAGCATACTGATGGAAAGCGCGCGAAAACACCGCTACTTACGTCAAACTCCCGCCAATGAGGAGCCGGCGTTCTCTCAACTCTTTCCCATTAAAAAAGCTAACCAATCGCCATTTACTACACTTGAAAACTTTAATAGGATATTCATGCTATTACTATGTATTTTATTACAATATATCTATCTATTTGTTTTAGATAATATTTTTGATTGTTAATGGCTTTCGATTTTTTGTATATTATGATTCATATGTCAATGTCATTATCGGGTTTTTTTAATATATTTTTTTTATCTTGCATCAGCTATTTGAAGTATTCAGCTAATCGATCTATTTAAGTAGCCATTATCGTCGTTTTTATAGGCTCTATTTTTATAAATATTTTTGTTGTTTATAGTTTCTTAATAATTTTATGTGTTACTATTTACTGTGTGCGATGGTTGAGAATTAAAATTTATAAGTATCTTGTAAATTAATTTAAACGTAAAAACTCTCGATTTTCTGTCATGAATTTAATCTGCATTCTGATCTATTGAACCGGTACCTAATAACTTTAATACAAATAAATAGCTAATATAATAAAGTTTAGTATGGTACTAATAATAATGTTTCAGTAATTAAGCAAACATCTGTACTTTCTGAATCCGAATTACTGTACTAAAATGTATAATAACAACAATTAAAGTTAATATTATCTTAAAATCTTTGTGTCCACAAAGAAGTCTGTTAAATTATATTAATATTAACATAATATACTTTAAGTGAACGGAATAACAATGAAGAAATATTTAAATTTTCCTAAAATTCTATCTTTGAACAATTGTAAGTTATAAAATATGATAAGAGAGAATTAAACAGCGATCGCTATCAATACTTTACAACGAGCATTTGAAACTAATCTTGGAGAAGGTTGACTCAACAAGTGAAGTTAAATAAACTCTTCGTTTACTTAGATCTATTGAAATTTTATATATAATATATACACTACCGTTCATAAGTATTTGCCCAGTGTTGTTTTAGAGAATTAAAGTATTATGAGCGAATATATGATCGACATAACTATCTATTTTAGCTTCGACACTACAAAATAAACGACTTAAGTTGATTTTATTCAAATCTGAAAATAGTCTATTTGTTCTCTGATCTGATCTCTGGTCTGATAGTATATTTGTTATATTAGGAGACTTATTGTAATTTTCACTTATTGATTATTATTTATAGTATAAAGAGAACGATATTTTTGCGCATGAAAGACTAAATATTAATAAATTTACTTATCTACTCAAGACTATTAAATTTGTTGTTTAGAAATCCTTCCAGCAGTCATATTTTGAATAAAATGGTGAAAACTAAAGAATTATCTAACAAAATACGTTCTATGATTATTAGTTTACATAAATTAAATAAAAGTAATCGCAAAATTGCCGAAATATTAAAAATATCTCGAAGAACAGTAGACTACACACGTGAACAAATATCTAGACACTAACAGTTATATTAAAAAAAACGGACTGGACGTTCCCGTGGACTACTAACAGTGAAGATCAATCCATAGCATTGACCAGCTGACGCAACCGAAAACTAACTGCACCAGAAATTGCTGGCGGCTCATAGAAGTAGGTCTTTCAGGAAGAGCAGTGGTAAAGAAACCACTTCTTAGGCGTCAAAATAAGTTAAAAAGACTTCAATGGGCTCGTGAACACTAAAATTGGACACATGACGAGTGGAAACGTGTATTGTGGAGTGATGAATCAAAATTTGTAGTTTTTGGTTCGAAGAGACGAGTATTTGTACGCCGAAATTTAAAAGAACGGATGATAGATGCTTGTATGGTGCCTACAGTAAAACATGGAGGAGGCTCTGTGATGGTTTGGGGATGTTTTGCTGGAAATACAACTGGTGATCTAATAAAAATTACAAGAATTCTCAAAAAAGACGAATAAAGAAAAATACTCCGAGACAATATGACGTGTTCTGGTGTTCGATTAATCGGTAAGAACTTCATGTTTCAGCATGACAATGACCCTAAACATTCTTCTAATCTATGCAAGAACTATTTGAAAGACTTAGAGCGGAAAAGAATACTAAAGGTATGGCCATCGCAATCCCCTGATCTCGATCCTATAGAATTATTATGGGATAAATTAGACAGAGAGGTACGAAACGAATGCAGAAGGAGTGGAATGCAATTGATCCTGGCTACCTGATAAAATTAATTGATAGAATGACTAAACTCTGCGCAGCGGTAATAATGGCAAAAGGCGGATATATTGATGAAGGCAAAATTTAATAAGTAATGTAGCTAAAACTTTTTTTTTTGTATAACGAAAGTAAATTTATTATAACGAATAAAATCTTAAAAATACAAAATTGTTTTGGTTGTTTTCTTTTTTTTCTCTAAAACTCATTTATTCCTTAGTGGGCAAATAATTTTGAACGGTATATATATATATATAATGTCACTGTAGGCGTAGATTCGTTTCTAGACGAATTTTCATTGTAATTGATACATATATAAGACTTTGATGCAAAATTAACTACCTGCAAACGATATTATTCATACAAAACTTCAACATGGATTCAAGTTCCTACAGTCCCATAGGAACTCACGTATAATATGCCTACAGTTTATCATTGTATATAGTATGTATATAAACAATTTTCGTTTTAATTCTTCTAGTTAGTTCCTCCGCCACGACGACCACATATACAAGTAACAAGTGAATAAACAAAACCAAATAAATTAAATTAAAATAACTAAAAACAATCGCGCCATTAAAACAAATCCAACGATGTATCAATTATCACAATTAAGTTACTTTTTAAAGGAACAAACAAAATTTACAAGGAAATAAAGGAACGGATATACCTACATAATTATATACACGCTAAAAACATAACACTCCTTTTGTGCTTCGTCGCAGTCGGGTAAAAAGAAGAAATGATAAAACAATCGTAGGTTTTGTGATATTGTCCTTTTTATTTATTTACTTAAACTATATACCTATAAATTGATTCCATCATAGGAATATGGTAGAAATGGTAACTGACCTGGCCGCTACTATTTGTTTACGTTGGTATTGAAAATAGAAATGAAAATAGAAATCAATGCATGTTATCTAAAAAATGGAATCGCAGTACGTACAAAAATAGGGTTCCGCCACTCAACCCATAATATCTCCATAATAAATGGACAATCTAAAACGGAGAGGCTAGCCTAGTGTCAACTAGGCTAGCTTCTCGTCTATACAAAAATGAAATAATTAATATGACGAGCAAATAAACGACGTTCACATCAATTTAGTTTTTCAATTTAGTTAGCATTACATTCAATAGACATTAATTCCATACATGCTTATCCTCTAAATATTCTTGAACAGTGTAATACGCTTTACTTGTTAGAATTTTTTTTATAGATATTTTAAATTTTGTAGTGGCAAACTAATACACTGCGGAATTTTATTATATACACGTATACTCAGACCCATAAAGGATTTTTGGAGGCGAAAACTTGGTGTAACAAGCTTATCTTTATTTCTCGTTCCTATCGTATGACTGTCACTATTTTTGCTATGACA
>JAAIXI010000228.1:7453178-7496339 GCA_013403645.1 Heliconius nattereri
GTGGGTGATAATTTACTTAAATATTGAGAATAAATTCATAATTAGTTAATTAATTACAAAAGATGTTTTAAGGAGTAAAATTAGAAATAACATTTAGAGTTAATAAAATGCTGTAAATATTGAATTGATGGTTTTGTATTTGTCAGTTTCCGGTGGCGCCACTTTGGGCTCGTCACCGTTGTCAACGTCATTGTTACTTTATAAAAGGCCATGCGGGCGTTGTACGCTCAGTCGAGGCTCTGCCACGGCTCGGAGCACTACTCGTGCTCCACCGCTGGTTAACCTCGACTATTTAAATTATTAATGTTGTTAAGACCTATTTGTAATTATACTGGACTGGAGCAGTGAAAGGCGAGTGTTGATATATCGGAAAGGGATCCCTTAAGCCTACTCCTGGGGTCACAAGTCCCAGGCACTGCTCCAAGCCATCATTTAAAGAATAAGATAATGTTGTTATTATTTTCCTTGTAATTTACTATGTTTCCAGTTATTGTTTGTTACCTATTTATTTAATTTACTATTTCGAGTAGAACCAAAGGCCGGGACATGGTCGGAGGTTCTACTCGTTTATTTTTAATATCTATTACGCCCTTTAAATCCGACATATAGTTATACAAAGTAAATAATATACTATATAATAAATACATATTCTTTATAACTTAAATATATACGTATATATACATTTCTGAATTTCTGAAGGAATTTGGTGTTGCTCTTAGGTACGTTAAGTGTCGGTATGACACCAGACCTCCTTGAACGTGTAGGGATATTTAAGAAAATTGTGAGCTGATTGAACATTATTTTTTCAACTATTTACTTAAGGATGGTAAAATAGAGATCGGTCTGTAATTTACAGGTCAGATCTATTTCCACTTTTGTAAAGCGGCACTATTTTGCTATATTTCATTAAATCAGGAAAAGTACCGGATTCTACACAATCGTTGAAAATTAAAGCAAGGTAAGGAGCAATATTAGGTATAATTGAATTAAGAACTTTAACAGACATGCCCCATAGGTCACCAATTTTTTTTAAATTGAGGCTTTTTTTTACTTTATAATTACAAAAAATGTTTGTAAATTTACTCATCGCTGTCTGTAAATGGAAGACATATGAGAAAATCTACTGCAATATTGAAGAAAAGAACCCATAACAATATTTTTAAATTTTTGTCTGTTTGTCGGTAGCGCTTGTTCACGCTAATGTCAGAAACGGTTCATCTGCTTTAACTGCAGTTTTCACAATGGTATTGTGGGAAACTTCCCTAAAATTTATTTTATTTCAATCGGTTCATAAATAAAAAAAATGTTTTAATAATTTTTTTTGGCCTTGGATAGGCCAAAGGAAGGAACCTAGTGTTAGGCATTGCGTGTTAAGTGGTAGATCTTAACACCGCGCTTTGCCTTGTTACAAGAGCGAGGAAGTGAAAACATTAAATATTTCATTTCATTGCGATGAAAAAATAAATCAATATGTAGTACAAGTGATTTAAAACCCTAAATGAGTTGCGACGGTGATTTCCAGAAATCGACGGAAAGTGCGGAACGGAGAATCTGCTGTTTTAACAACAAGTTCACAAGTTCCTTCGGCCTACCTGTTTCATGTGAGAAACAACATGAAGCTAAAAAAAGAAAAAATATGAATAATACTTTAAGTCCAGACCTTAACAATTCTGTTTTGTATTTACTTTGTTCTCGAAGCAAGTAATTGTTGCGCATTAAAAATTCAACTTTTCATTATTCGCCGATTACTGCCATTCAAGTTAATCTTTTAATTACTCTTTATTTTTGTATTTTTATATTATATGAAATATGAATTGTTTTGTTATTCATGTTAAGCATTTTTCGTTTTAGAAAGTAATAGAAATGGATAGATCTTAACTACTTTTTTAAAAAAAAAATGATTTTAGAAAAATCTTTAAAATAAAAGAATTAATATTTTTTTTGTAGCCTAAAATTACAATAAATAAAGCAATAACTATTAATTAGCCGTTTTGTTCAGATATAAGAGAAATATGCATCTACTATTAACCAATGTTCCAATTATGGCTGGTAGAGGCATCTCGTATAAACTAATGAAGCATTATAGTAATAGAAAAATATTTCTGTAAAGTTTCATAAGTTCATACAAAATGCCTCTATTCTATTTAGTTTACCAGTGGGAAGCGCCGGAAAACTGTCGTTACAACTTACAACGTAGTTCCTTTTAATTTTCTTAACCTCTTTTTACATAAACATAACAGATGGCGCCTAGTATTATAACCATATTTAATATTTGTCATTATTTATAAAATATTGTATAATTTCAAATTGACAATTTTAGTGTTTTTAAACTACGAATTCATTATTGACTACTATTAAATATTCTTATATTGTCATTTGCGTTGTCTTAAATTATCTGCACATTTATTCATTATCCATTTACTCATTATCTATGCCTCCAATGTTGCTGCTGTATTGCAACAATCGCTATCGAGAGAATCGGAATCGAAATTAATTTCCTTTAAATTGATTTATAACGATAATAAGAATATATTTATAAAATTAAATAAACTTTTTCAATAAAAATAAAAATATAAATTTCCACAACTTCTGTTTACGTCTGTTTACGTTTTAATCTGTTTTTTATTACTGTGTTTTAAAAAGTCATACCTAGTAAGTAATCGATTCAATATCAATAATCGAATTACTAACATAACGCATTTCTAATCTGTCATTATGTTTGGTGTTGGAAATTTATAATTTCTTACGAAAAAAAGTTGTTATAAAAACAGAGCAAATAAAATAAGATACGCTGAGCTTGAAAAATCTCAATTTTTCATTTAATATATTTAATTCTATTATCCTACTATTACCTACTTAAACATCTTCGAATACATCTACGCCCGATGTGAGTACTTTGTATTTAATTTTTAAATAAAAAATATAGTTTTCTCTTCAGTGTTTAAACGTATATTTACAATATTTATAGTTGAACTACCATATGATGAACAAAAGAATTGTGATTTATTCTTAAACGCGTTCAATACGGCGCATAAATTTGTTGGGTTATTTTTTATTGTGTTATTGTGAAAAGACATCAAAATTCACGAAATATTGCAGAATCAGAATGTCTAATGACAACGACGCCCCGTTGCCGGAAGGATGGGAGATGAGGACCAGCCGCTCAACTGGCATGACATATTTCCTGAATATGTACACCAAGAAATCTCAATGGGAGCGACCTGATGCTCCAGCTGATCCCGGTGAAGTACGCTGCAGCCATATCCTGGTAAAGCATGCTGAAAGTAGACGTCCATCGTCTTGGCGCGAAGAAAATATCACTAGAAGTAAGGAGGAAGCAATGGAGATGCTTAAGAATTATCGGAAACAGATTGTGGCCAACGATGCTGCATTTACTGATATTGCAATGAAGTTTTCTGACTGCTCGTCTGCTAAGCGAGGTGGGGATTTAGGGATGTTTGGACGTGGTCAGATGCAAAGGGCTTTTGAGGAGGAAGCTTTCAAACTCAAGGTCGGGCAGCTGAGTAAGCCAGTGGAGACTGACTCAGGAGTCCATATTATATTGAGGACTGTCTAATTTGTTCCTTTTTCATGCATTTATGTTTTGTTTGGTTATAGGCATAACTTTGTCATTGTTAAATTTATACTAACTACATGTTTTATATATCTTAATTAGTTTGGATAATGAGTTTTCTTAAAACATCAAATGATTGTAAAATCGACCTTTTAATCAAATAAACTAAAAAATTATAAAAGTTTTATTATTTCTTATTATTTTTGGTTGTTGTGGTTCAATAGGACAGACCGTAGACTTGGTGGTTGTGGGTTCAATCCCACTTGGAGGAAATATATAAATTATTTTTATTTCCTCACTTTGTAGACAAAGCAAGTAGCGAGTTCCTCATGTCCAGATGCAATAACCCCAAAAATAGATAGTGAAAAGCGAGTTGCCTAGATTGCCTCTGCCTACCATATAAGGTATATATCAAAGCTACTTTTAATATTTTTAATAAATCTTGTTTTCGTTGGTGGTGTGGAGTATATTATTTAATTTGAATTAAATTCAACATAAGTCTGTTTTATACAACAATTAGATGAGAAAATGCTAATCATTTATGGTATATATTCCTTTGTTCATCATATTCGTATTATATTTTTTAAACTTTCTTTTTTAGATTACAATATTTTTAATTTTTTAATTTTTTTTAAAGAAAAAAGCGAATTATGAGTAAGATACGTAACGTACGTAAGATTATAAAAAAGTCATTTAAATTAGTAAAATAAGGAAGACTTTAAAAATTATATTATTTAATCAAAAACAGCATAATAAATAACACATAAAGATATAGGCGTGTATTTTGGCCTCTCACCAATAGTTACATAAATACATTTGAAAATAACAATTGACTATAATTTAATTACAATTTGTATAATATAAGTATCGCTAGCTGTCTTCTATGAATCCAGCCAATTCAACGAAGACACTACATTACTTTGACAATCTTGAAAATTAATTTTCTATTATGGCACTTACATAAAAACAATTAATTTATATGTAAATGCTTATATCACCATTTTATAAATATGAGTATCAGAAAATGTAGCTAAAAGGTACCATGAGCCACTTGCTAGGTCAATTGTAAACTCTAGACTCTAGACTTCATCTTCATTGTGATTATTTCGTACTAATACTATTGTGTCGAGAGTGGAATCTTTCACATCTTCAGATGCTGGGGTCCAGATGGGCCCTATGATTGGGGGAGACCTCTTACCGCCCCAGGCGCTGAACTTCACTTTCCTCTTACCATCTTTCTTAAGATTTACATCCACGTAAGGATGTCCTGGTTTGTATAATCTTGGTATATTGTCCAAAAGTGTGTTGAACGGTAGAGCGTCTCGAAGAGTCTTGTCTTCCACTCTTGTGCTCAAAGCTAGTATTTTAATCGGATGTCGCTTGTCCAAAATCGGGACAAACTGGAAACCGGCCACATCTAACCTATTGTTGGAAGGCGAGAAATTTGATACAATTCGAGTCAATTCTGGTACAGATGCAGATAAGATGATTTTTGAACTTTTACTTCCTGGCTTGTACACCATTTGGCCGCTTCGTTTTCCTCCCCATGGACTAAATCTAACTCGCTTGGGCATACTTGGTTCCCGAATGTTGGCAGTACGTTTCCAAGACCACATGTGTTCCGCAACATTTGGCTTATCTCTTTTACCACCCCAGGGACTGAAGCTTCTTTTTTCTGCCGCAGTTATAATTTCAGTTTCACTAGAATTATCTTCTCCGGTTGGGGTTTCGATTAAAAAAGGGTTCCTGTCGTTGGCCTGCACGTAAATGGTTTTGTCGGTATCAACTGAGGGTCTCCAGCGATTGTCATCGTCTACTTCTTCAGCAGTTCGTCTTTTGCGTTGTTGTTCAAGGTGGTCTTGCTGGTAGAAATGATTACGTTCGTCGTTTTGTAAATCGTAGTTTCTAGCCGGATGGTTATAGTAGTTGAGATATGGTAGCGGTGGATAATGTACAGTAGAATCTAAGGAGTCCACGATGGTTCCAGATTCAGGGCCTGCAGTGTTGATATATTGCAGGCTGGCGGAGCCCAACCATGAGGCGATGAGAATCCAGAAGTACACCATGGTTCTGTAATGAAGATATTTTTTATTAATATAAAAAAAAAAATCCGTGGCACTAGTCATCAAGCTCAATGGGCTCGTGTCTGATTGTTATGGTTTATGAACCCGATGCAGAACCGAGTGTATTAATATTAGACTCCCACTTGATATAAATTGGGATAAAGCGCTAAGAAACCAGACATCTAAAACAGTTACTATAATAAGGTTAACTTTCTTTTCTTTTATATTTCTTTCTTTATATATTATAGGGTACTTTATTAAGAAATAAATTAATTATAGAGATCGCACACTCGGTGTGAACGGAATAATATTTAATTATGACCCAAAACATTATGCCTTTTTATGGAACGCATCCTTATATCATTGAAAAGTAAAGAATTTTTATTTATTTACACTTTTC
The DNA here is from genome assembly GCA_013403645.1 of Heliconius nattereri. Lineage (NCBI taxonomy): Eukaryota > Metazoa > Arthropoda > Insecta > Lepidoptera > Nymphalidae > Heliconius > Heliconius nattereri. Next base: position 7,459,216 of record JAAIXI010000228.1, read on the forward strand.
TCCTCAGCTTATTTACCTAGGCAGAGAGAATGTACAGATATTATTAGGTTGCGTTCACCACACCCTGTTCGGAATTCAACGCCGCATTTTGTGCAGGAGGATTTAAGTACGTCTTGACAAACGAAGAGGCGAATAATAAAGTAATCCTATAAGGGTTCCGCTTTACCTTTTGAGGTATGGAATCCTAAAAAGTAGTCGTACTTACTACACATTATTATACCTATGTACTCGTATGTATTCAATACATAACATTAAGTTTATAAAATGACTAGTGCACCCGAACGCGGCTACGCCCGCTTGAACTATACGAATATTTATTGAACATATTTATGAAATTATTTTCAGTTTTCAATAGAGAGATGCGTTAAGCAAGCTCATTTTGGGTGACGCCTTCTAACAAACAAACTTTGCATATCGTTGCTTTTATCAACGGTCGCATAGCGACGGTTGTTATTAACAGGGCAGAATAAATTGCATGTCAAATTAATAGGTATTTTAATATATTGGTATATATCGAAAATATTACAAATATAAGAAAAAAAAGTATCCTATGTTCATCCCGAGACCCTCGAGTATCTCTACATGAGTATTTTATCACAATTAAATTAGCGGTTTGGCCCTGATTGAGGAAAAGACAGACATACAGAGTTGCTTTCAAATTTATAATATTGGTATGGATATAGAAAATCGACAGATAACTTTATTTCTGTTTTCAAGAGATATAATCTGATTTCGCCAAGTTTTTAAAAAACTTACACGACTGTTAGAACTAAACACTTTATCTAAGTTTTGAGTACAATCTTTCCGCTACTCAACACGTAATTCCTCCGATTTCGGCGGCACAGGGGTGTGACTGTAAAAGCTGCAGGTTGTAGGTTCGATTCCTACTCGAGGAAATGAAATATTGTATATTTTCATTTCTACGATGTCGAGGCAAAGCGCGGCATTGAGTTCCACCACTCAACACACCGGTTGAGTGAATTCTGGAGGCATTCTCCAGAATTTGGCGGAATATGGGAAACGGAGTGTCTTAACACTAGGTTCCCCCTGCCTACCCTGCGGTGTGTGGGACACTGAGTGAAGTCAAAAAATAGACTACAATTGGAAACACAAAACACGCTTTAGGTATATTTACTTAACTTTTACCGTTCCCAAAGCTCAGGTAACGCGATACTAAAGATATAAAGTCATAAAGCTTTCGGGTCCCCGTCTGGGGATGTATTATCCGCGTGTAACGGTAATATTTCCGCATTGTAAATAACAGCTTTTGAATAGAAATATTTATAATATTGCCAAGTTCAAAAGCATCTTGTAGATGGAAGCGCTTATTTTAGTAGAACATATTGCTAACGAAATATATCATTTTATTTCGCTTTTGCTGGATTTTGACTGGTTACTGATGTAGATTTAGTTCTTGCTGTAACTTCTTAAAAATTACTTAACGATTTAATCTTATTTATTTTATTACTTCGTTAAGAGACCCTACTCTTTCACTCACAGGGTAGGCTCTGGGAACTTAATGTTAAGATACTCCGTTCCTGACTTCCCGCTATGACTTTGAGATTTTGCTTTTTGAATGGCGCTTTGTCGAACAGTGGGTGTAAGTTAAAATAATTTAAATAATTAGTTCCACAAATGGAGCTAGACCCAAAACCACTGCGTTAACAATCAGACTCGATTGTACATTGTCATGACGACTTCCGAGATTGTATGGGATTGATCTTAATTGCTTTCTATTCTGAATAAAACCAAAACCACCATACGCTCACACTACCGTGATTTCAATATACAATTGTATATAATAATTGACGTTTAAATTAAGTTGAGGTCGTGACGCAGAGGTGGAGCACAAAGTTTTGGGCACCAGACAACGCGACGATTGTAGGTTCAATCCGATCCGATCATTATTTATTAATATTTTCGTTTCTACCCTCTGTGACCAAGGCAAAAGCCCAGCGTTGAGTTTCGCCATTCAACATGCTATGCCTCGAAAAATTCACCTGAAATTGGGGAAAGGAGCGTTTTAACATTAAGTTCCCTTTGCCTGCTGTATGCGTAATATAGCGTGAACCTGTTTTATTTTTATATAAATTATTTTATACATACACTTTTTAGCTTCACTTTGTATACCGCATATAGACAGACAGACGAATATTATCATATATATATATATATATATATATATATATATATATATATATTTATCAAGAACCAAAAAAATATTCCTAATAACAGTACTAATAGCCTAACAGTTAAATAATGGTCACCATTAAAAATACTTAGACTTAAGACCACCAGTATTTGTGAGAACCATCAAAGGGATACAGTAAAAATATTGTTTTTACAAATGAATGGAAATCGTTCGCCCGGTGAAAGAATGACTAAAGATAATTTAATAAGGTGTCCTTTGCGATTCGCTTTTTACATTGTATTGTTTGGAAATTAGAAGTAAACTTTTTTTAAGGTTTTTAGTAGGTACTTGTAGGAAGAAGCGCAGCGTATAGTTCCATTATTCAACGCAATGTCTCGATTGAACGGTGTGTGTCTTAACACTAGGTTCCCTCTGCCCACGCTGCTTTATGTGGGATATAGCGGGAGCTGAAAAAGGTAGATAGAGTTCTTTCTACCTACCCTCCTGCACCTGTTCCTGATATATTCTGTCAAGACATTGCTTATTGAAGTGTGAATCTGAATGCCGCGCTTTATTTTATTCATTCATTAAACAAAACGGGTTATTTGACTTAAAACTAAATATCTTAATAATTTCTTAATACTATAATTATTTATTGTCCTGCAAAATAGAAAGATGTTTGAAGGTAAAAAGTACCCTATTTCTATCATGTTAGGGAACCTTTATAACAATATACCTACTTTGTTTTTCTAATAATATGTAAATGCATCGAATAGGCAATAATAGAAATTTTCGCGAAACCTATTTTTGTCTGTATTTTGGGCGTCCATGTTTATTTTTTTCATAACCTACCCTCCTACCCTTATAGTGCCTTTAAGCGATTTAGTTTCGCGTGATTTGAATCGTTAAGTTCCGCCACGCAATATGTCCAGAATTTGCTTGTAAATGGGGAACAGAAGTATCTTAATAGGAACAGTTAACTCCACCTCTAATCTAAAAAAAACTACCTTGTTAAAATAGCAACGTTGTTTCTACGCAAAGATGTATAACGAATATTTTTATTCAATTCTCAGTAACTAATTTCTAACTAAGCCAAAGCCAAATGCAGTGGACTTAGCGTGTTTAATTTATTAATAACTTTAACCTACTACTTATGTGGATGAAAATATATAATTTTATTTTTCTCAATGCATATCTACTAAATATTTTTTCAACAGATATCTCGGGGTATACCGAGAAAATTCTGTGTTTAGTCCCTCTGTTTCAGTGTATCCAATCATTGAGAAATTTAAGAAGAATAGACGTATCTAAAGGTACATATTTCCCTCAACCGTAGCTTTGAACTGATGAGTTGTGACCAGATTATTCTGGGGTAGGAGGGGGTTTCCTGCGCTTAGATAATCCATTTAAAAATTTAACCCACTACTAAATATTTTGTTTAATCTTAAGAATACAACATCTAGCTAAAACTGTACTAACCGCGCGTTATTGTGTCTCATTTCCGTTTGAAACCTACGAGAAATATAGGATATGGGCGATTGTGTCCCATATATGAGGCCGTCAAAACGCAGAGGCACTAGCTATGTGGTAACGGAACGGTTGTGTCACTCGGGGGAATGAGTTATTATTTATTAATATTTTCATTTCTTCACTCTGGCATCAAGACAAAAGCCCAGCGCTAAGTTCCGCCATTCTACACGCAATACCTAGAAAAATTCTGCCTGAAGTGGAGAACGGAGTGTTTAACATTAGGTTCCCTCTGTCCACCCGGATATGTGCGTCATACAACGTGAAACTATATGTATTTGTTAGCTAAATTGTGACTGATCTTAAAGTTTTACTCAACAAACATAAGTAAAGAGGAAAGTGGAGGTTTCCATTAGTCTTTTAGGATCGTTGTGTGATTTTGTAAAGTTTTCTATGACAACTATTGGGAAGATTAGAACTCACTTCTGTTGGGTTGATTGCTGTTACGCCTATACGTTTTGGTCTTTGAATATATTAGAAAAGTTAATTATAGAATTTATGTACATATGTATATACCGACGTATTAAAAATATCCCGATTAAGAAACTCTTCATATAATACTTCTTGCATTTTTAAGGGTTTTAAAGTAGAGTTAAAATATTTTAATAAATTCTTTTAATTTTAAACCCATTTAGCAAATATAAGATTGTGGGTTCGATACCCACTCGGGGGAATGAATTATTATTTAAGATCAATTTTACACTCTGATAACAAGCCTCGCTGGTGCGTTCCGCAACTCTACACGGAATGTTTGACCAAATCAAAAACATGACCGACCATCAGAACGCCCAACACTTCTAATTCAGAACTTGCCCACATGTTCTGTGTGACAGGACCAGAACCACTCGTGGTAGACCGCGTCCGACCACAACGTTCGATTCGCCCGAATGGTAACATCACTTGGATTAATTCAGTTTTTGAGTTTTAATACATTTTGATATAAAGTTTTGACTTGACTTTGATTTGATTGACTTTTTTTAGTGGATATTTAATTTTGTCTGCTTGGATTTCTGGATTTTTTTTGAAAATGTAAAGATTTTTTCAGCTTTTCGCGGCATTCCGCACATAGGAGGATAGCCAGAGAACCTGGGTATCTAGTGTTAAGACATTCCGTTCCCACTAGGACACTTACATAAATTTTACGACGTTCTCTTTATCTGTACTCTCATGAGGTTTAAGAAATGAGTGTCTTAACTGTCTGCCTTGTTGCTATATGTAAAAGAAGAAACGCACCAGAGAAAATTTTATTATTTTTAATACTGTCCAATCACTTTGACCAATATCTGCGATATTCGACAGTACAGCTTAATTAACTACAGTGTACAGTAAGCTAACTAAGCGACATGATTCTAAAGCTGTTGAATTTGCGACGAAAAGACCTTGTTTTAAGAGAAATAATTGACAATATTATTTATTTGTTTATAGAGAGTAAGTATATGAAAGAAATCTTTTATCTATTAATATTTTTATTCTTTATAGATAAAAGCGACGGACATCGCAGTCTGTAAAATCCCGTCTTTGATTTCCACGTAAGTTAAATCATACATTACTTTTTTATGTTTAAATTTATATTTTTGTAAATTTGTATATATACGTGTATTTTTTCACATCCATGCAATTTTGGGCAATCGGCAGAACTGTATATATTATATGTAGGTAGTTATAGGGTAACAGTGGTAGGTAACTGACTTCTTTTACATTTACAGTTTACTGACCATTTTAATTAGCTTGTGATATTTAGCAAAAGCGACGCCTGATGGAAAAACGTAAAAGCATCTTTCAGGCTAGAGTGTCAAGACACCTCGTTGCCCGCCCTTCGCCTGAATTCGAGACATTAGGCGTTTTCACCGCTGACAAATGAAAATAATTCAATCCCTAGTAGGGGTAGCAAAACCGCATCCATCTCGTTTGTCATACTGTCTGTCACAACGCAGTTTCCATTCAGCACAACGTTGGCGACAAATTGCTTAAAATTAAAACTTTTACAAAAAGAAAAATCTATATATACGAGTAACTTCTGTTTAAAATAAAAATATATGGGCGCTTTAAATATTGCTCGAGGACTTTCAAACTAAATTATTTATATGTCCATTATTATTTGTATTACAAAGAGTTACTGGTGGACTGACGTCTTTTGATAACTCCACATAGATCTTTCATTTTTGAAATGCTTTCAATTGTCTGTCGCTTTTCTTCTGATTGTGTGTCAGAAAAATATTTATATTTGATCATTGTATTTTATACTAGCGACCCGCTTAAGGCTTCGCCCGCTTGGAATGCATAATTATTTGTTTACTAATACCTAACAATTTTCATATTTTAATAAATTATTACTAATTAAAGAACTGCATCTAAATTAGGTAATCCGATTCTGAGATTAGCGTGAACAAACGCACAGGTAAATAGTAGTCCCCAAGATAAACGCTATCAACTATACATACATTTGAGCTTTATAATATTAGTATTAAAGTATGGATTAGCAATTCCAGCGACTTTATATAAAAGCGTGCGTGAAGAAAGAAGTGGGGAACGGAGTGTCTTAACACGAGATTCCATCAGCCTACCCTGCTGTGAGCGGGATACTGCGTGAAGTTTTTTTTTATAAAAAAAAAATCTTTTGTATATTTAATAACTCTACAAAAAAATGTTTTTTCTCTCAGAATATGTATAAACAATAACAGTTGTTATCTGAATCTACATACCTTTATTGTTAGTAAAAAGAAACAAATCTCATAATATTTATCTAAGCTAGAGATTCTTAAGAGTTCGCCCAAAGAATGATATGACAAAAACATAAAACAAAACAGAAAATTTCCTTTGAAGTTATTCATTTTTTAGAGAACGATCAATCCATGTATCTTCCTTTCGGTTGTTTTCATACTTGCCATAACTATTGATTGACAACGTCTTCTTATAATTTTTAAGATATGTTAATAACATATAATATATGTTATAATGTATTTTTTCAATCTACAGTATTTTATACTAATATCATAAATGAATGTAAGTTTGTTTGTTAATCTTTCACGCTAAAACTACTCCTTAACCGATTATCATGAAACTTAGGACACATATTTTTAGAGGTTTTAGAATTTTTAAAAATCTTAAGTATTATTTTCTATATTATTATTATGGGCTATAATATAAAAAAGCGAGCGGAGCCGCGTTTGAGTCTTTCGTATGACATAAAACTCTTCCATTAGTGAGTGACTGACCGTCAACGCATAGACTATTGGACTTAGAAGATTGAAATTAGGTATGTAGTTACAAGGCTTACAAAAATATCTATATCTTGAAATTCCGACGGAAACAGGATTCCGACGGAAACAGGACTTTTCAATTAACGTCTTTAAAGTCTTAAAGTGCAGCCAAACTTGCCGGCGACCACTTCTTTTATAATCTTCTTCTTTTTTTTTCATCAACTATTGTTTTATTAAATAAAATAATTATAAAAGTAAGTCCGCTTTGAAAACGAAATAAATAATTCTCGATTAATTCAAGAATTTAATTATTTTCTTTTCTGTGACTCTTCTGTAAGAATAAATTGTTATTTCTTACAATGCTAAATATGTGATAAAGCGTTAAGCTAAAAAATATGAAAATATTTATAAATCTAAGTATTCTAATTCTAATAGAAGATTTATATAGGATTTTTTTATATATAATTTAAATAGAAAAAATATTGTAGTGAAGTTAAAACTTAAAGAAGCCTACAATTATTATCAATCAATCAACAACTGATTTCAATCCCATATAAAAAGGTGCCTACAATTAACGAACACAATTTAAATTATTTTAGGATTATTATTCATTAAAAAAGCTTTGGAAAAAAGTTTAAATATCTCGACATTTATCTTTATAGACACACAAGGGATGCGCTTTAAATTTAGATTTTAATTTTGTATGATAACATTTAATTTGTAAATTATTAATATTAATAGTTCAGTTAGTTGTACGTAGCAGGGTAGGCAGAGGTAGGTTTTCATCAGATCTTGTCCACACAGTGGCTATTGTAGTAATAGAAATTGGTTCCTTCTTTGAAAGAGTTAATCCCCATAGAAATCACATAGTAGGCTTCTTAATGTTCCGTAGACGGTTATTAAAAAAAAATCCTATAAATAACGGCATCAAAACAATTAATTATATTAAAATTATTTTCATTTCCCCACCCGTTAGACAAAGTAGGGTGATGAGTTATGTCAACACGTAGTGGTCTTGGAAGTTAGGTGGACCGGAGAGTCTTAACACTAAGTTTCTTCTTCTTAACCTGCTCTGTGGGAACAAGCGTGAAGCAGAGGTACACTCAAAATTATTTAATATGCAATAGTGTTTATTTATGAATTGAATTGTTTCACTCAACAAAATATGTACTGAGCGTGCGAATGCATTAAGTTGGATTCTTTGAAAGGTCTGCCTCTTGCATAATATGTTCAATATATATAGAAATATTATTTAAAATGTATATATGTAACTAAATCATATATTTGTTTTTTTTTAATTATTTTTTTTTGTCGAGTCTACATTTTATTCTTTACGCATCTCCATTTTAAATAAGAAAATTATTACTTTAAATACAGTATCTTTCTTTTCTTTTTAAAATTATGTGTTATATATAGTACAATTAAAACACAATTTTTATTATAAATCTCAAATATAATAACAAAAAAAAAAACAAAAAACTTTTCGAAATAATCCCAAATTAAGATATTTTTAAGGTTTTTGACCTATTAATTATATGAAAAATCAAATTCGAACTTACCTCATAAAATATTATATCATTCCTATCACTCCACTCAACACAAACTATGCTTACTGGTTGGCAATCCACCGTGCTATGGTTCCGTGGGACGCCACATTGCGCTTATATACTGTTGTCGGAGTAGCGTCAGAAACGAACGAGTTTGTGGATAAATTTACATAACTATTGTATGTTTAATTTTAATTTTTATACTATTTGTATTGAAAAAGCGAATAAATAAATTTTGTGGGGAAATTTTTGGTTAATTTAGAAATAGGACCAAAATTTTCAAAATTATCAAGTAATTATAAGAAAAAAGATAAATAAATAGCATATTATATATAGTTTTCTTTTCTATTTATTAATAATATAAATATTTGTATATAATGTGCCTTAAAAAAAGAATCATGATTTTCAGCAAAATATATAGAAATGATTTTACACTAATGATGCTTTAATTTTCATTTTCAAAGAAAATTTCTATGAGCGAGTTCAAATCCAGCTACCGGCTATTACCGCGTATATATTGAACTACTAGCGGACGCGTGCAGCTTCGCTTGCATGTGTTCAATGATATACTTTTAAGAGTCTAAGTTTCAAATTTTATAAAAATCGGTAGCGATTTAAAATTTTTTCCATACAAACTTTCAACCCCTTATTTGCACCCTTAGGGGGTGAATTCTAGAAAACCATCAAACACGTGTTAAATTAAATACTTTTGGAAATCTACATTTCAAATTTTATAAAAAGCACCGATTTTTTTCTACCGATCGATTTAATTTTTTTTCCATACAAACTTTCAACCCCCATTTTACCCCTTTAGGGTTAACATTTTTCAAAATCCCTTCTTACTGGATGTCCAAATTACAAAAGTAAACATCTGTCCAAATTTAACGTTTCCACGCACAGCGGTTACGGCTGTGCCTGCGTCTTCAGTCAGTGAGGACAAGTCGTTTTATATATATATATAGATTATAACATCACGCACATGGCAGAGTAGGCAAAGGGAACCAGTGAACGTAAAGTAACTCCGTTCCTATTAAGGCACTTTCGTTCCCCACTTTTCTGATTTCCTTGCGTGGGAATTGAGCCTACAACCTGTTGCGTTTACCTGTTGCCTTTGCAGTTAGTTTCAATCGTTGTACGTATGAATTTTTCAAGTATAGCACCAATTTTAATGCGATTTTTTTTTGACTAAGTTAATCATGAGGAAGGTTTTGTTAGCTTCCTACCGCACACAGCTGGGTAGGCAGAGGAAATCGAGTGTTAAAACACTCAGTTTTTTATTTTCCTTCGAATTCTGGAGGCAATGTCTGTTGAGTGACGGAAATCAGCGCCGCGATGAAAAAGGTTTATATGCATATTATAATAAAGAATATCAAAGGTTTGAACGCGGCGTTGTCGTTACAAACATGTCGTTAGAACATACTTCTGTGCGTGTACCCATGTAAACAGGAAATAACCAAATATCTAACTAAATTCTAGAACTCCAGCGGGCGAAGCCGCGAACCGAGCTGTAGTATGATTAATATAATATTTCAGATATTTTCCAACTGACCCTCCTGATGTCTTTGTACATTAAAATTGTAATTTACGCGGCTGGTTTTGGTCTTAGGAGGCTCCTTGCGTGCCAATTTTGATGACAACACAATTAAAAAAAATAAACAGTCACATTTTAATATAAACAATGTAGAATTGATTTTTCTTTCTATCTTTTATACAAGTTCGCGAGGTCGTTGAGTTATTAATAGTAAATGTGTACCTGAAAACGATTGTGGCTTCGAATTCCAGTTGAGGCAATATTTTTTAGCTTTATGATATATCCCTAGCGTGTGGTAGCCAGAGAGAACTGAGTGTCCAACGCTACGGTCTATGCGTACCTCTTTCACCTCGACCACTTATATGAACCTCATCATACATTCCGGGCATCCTCTTGCTAATTAGGTGACCTTCCTCCAGTATCATGGGCACTGTGTTCCAGAAGGTGAAAGGTCAGTGTTTCTAAATGTATTAACATTTATAGAAAACAGTTGTGTTTTCTGCTGCAGTAGAAAGAACTACGGTGTTACTGTGGAGCATTGTGTAGGACACAATGTCTACTACGATAACGAATATCAATTCATTGAAAAACTAAAAAAGAGAGCGCCAGAATAAATCGTCTAGGTCCGTCGTGGCGCAGGGGCACAAAGTGTGACTGTAAAAGCGACTGGTCGTGGATTCGATTCCCACTCGAGAAAATTAAACATTAAAAATTTTCATTTTCTTACACGGGTAACGATGCAAAGCGCGGCGTTAAGTTCCGCTACTGAACACGCAATAACTCTAGAATTCGGCGGAAAACGGAGCGGCGTGTCCCTCCGCTACGACGGCCTCTAAATTAAAGCTATTTAATTTTAATTAATATGTTATAAGTTTGAAAACAAAATAAAGAAAATAAATGTAGGCGTAGACCTTCGTAGCAAAGTTGGAAGGTATCTACGTTATAAGTAATGTTTATGTAATTGTAATATAATAATGTGGATTTCTAATCGAGTCATTTGTGTTTGCTTCACGCTATATCCCACACAGCAGGCTAGTGTTAGGACACTCCGTTCCCAGGACTATGCTTCCGTTCCCTACTTTCCATTGAATTCTAAAAACATTCCGTGTTGAGTGGTGGAACTCACCGCCGCGCTTCTCCTCAACACCGGAGCGAACAAAATGAAAATATTTAACATTTAATTTCCTCGGGTGAGAACCGAATCCACAATCAGTCGACTGGCTTCTTTTTTACAGTACAAATTAAAAGTTTCTCACCAAAGTAAACGTATTAAGACAAAATGCACCTCGCTGTGTAACCTGTTGAATTGCAAAGGTGGTGGTCTCCGGTGAAACATTTCCACCTCCACCTGTTCCATATTCATCAGAACTCCATTCACGGGCTAGTGCTGTTCTCGGTTTCTTATAGTGTTTTGAGCTTATAAAAACAAATCAATTGTATATTGAGTGAATGGGTTCTAGTTTATTTTAATGGGTTTGTAGTTTTTTTATTTTTATTATTGTTCTTGAATTTGAAATGAGATTTTTTATGAGAAATTTTGTTTGGTTTTAATTTTTTTATTTGTGATAGTGATCTTCATTTATGCTTGTATTTTATATTAATTATTATACATTTGAAGACCGTTTCAAATTGAAAAAAAAAATCTGTTTGATAGTTCATCTATCAGGGTAGGCAGATAGGGCCTAGTGTTAAGACACTCCGCTTTACTTTCTGCCCAATGCGGAAGTCTACATTGCGCTTTAAGGATGTATAGGCATATTATATACGTTTTTTTCCAAAGAGGCGCTTCAAATCCCGCTTCGATAATTTTTTTTATATATTTCTAAAACAGTATTTTTCAGTATAATGTGGAATAGCACTTTGAAAATATTCAAAATAAATCCGAATGTTAAAAATCTTTTCCTAGAAATCGCATCACAAAAGTTTACTCATAGTTTGTAATTGTATATGAATGAAATACGACACTGATTATGTAAAGATTTAAATTATTAGTAACAAAACGGAGCAAGGTTTTTTTTAAATGTCATAGTACTTAAATTCACCAAGCGGGAAATGAACCCACAATCGTCGCGCTTACAGGCAGACGACGATCTCGATGGTTTTAAGTCTAGCTCAAGTCAAGTCTCAAGTCAAGTCTCAAGTCAAGTCTCAAGTCAAGTCTCAAGTCTAGTCAAGCTATAATTGGCTAAGACGATTAGATATTCATCTAATGGTGGACGTGGCATCTGTTTATAATAAATGTACCATGTTTTTGTGCATTCATGGCTTTGTCCAAATCGTGGTTATATTAACTGCGCCATACTCAATAGTTTAATAGTCTAAGTTACAGACAGTCGCGTGTTTCTACTGTAGAAGCGACGGTAGTGGATTCGAATACCATTCGAGGTCTTCTTTTTCTTCCTGGCATTAATCCCGGCTATTGCCAGGGTCTGCCTTACTACTCAGCCTACTCCAATTTCTCCACTTTGCACTGGTGGTTAGACTATTGGCTCTCATGTCCTGCATCACGACATCCAACCAACGTTTCCTTGAGTGTCCGAGACGTCTCACTCCAGGAACGGATATAGGTATAGATTACCACTTAGGGTCATTATATCCTTAACCTGTTATCCCGCATATAGCAAGCTAACAAAGCAGGCAGAAACAATTTAGTGTCTTAATACTACGTTCCCTTATTTCCAAAATTGAAATCCTTGATTTTATGTAGCCTGTTCTACTTTAAAATATATTTTTTTAAATTACCTGATCGTAAGTTAATGAATCGTTTACTATTTTTCGAAACTACGATATTGAAGTTACATTTTATTTTCCAAATCACGCTGTACCCCGCATGAAACAAGGTTGACAGGACACAGGGAACCTAGTGTTCAAACACTCCACTCCCCTCTTTGCGAATTCTAGATGCATTGCGCGCTTAGCATTTCTATTATATATTTCATTTCATTTATTACATGAGAATGGAACCTACAACCTGTCACGTTTACAATTACACGCTCGTGGGTCTGCGCCACGATTAGCCCAATAAATGTTCTCGTAAGTAGGTACTAAAATATAAATAATTGTGTTAACAAAGCTTACGGCATTTTTTTCTTTCTTAAATTAAATTTCTGCCCTCAAGTGTAGAACTTACTCGTTTTTTATTGACTTTAGAATTTCTTTATAAGTTGTGACTTTCAATTCCTAATTTGTTAAACTTTTATTTTTCACCAATGCAGCACAAAATGTAGGTACCTATTTTGTTTTGAAAATTCGGCGAAAATTTGGGATCCTAAGTGAATTAACATTGGGTTCCTCCTGCCCTACCCTGCTATACCGTAAAAACCGTGCATCTGTTTGGAATGTCAAATCAGCTTCACACTATATCCCGCGCACAGAAGAATAGGCAGAGGGAACCTAGAGTTAACTTTTACTTTCCGCCGACTTTGTCCATTCGGGAATGGGAACATTAAGAACTTATAATAAATTTAATATATCATTAAAGACCTATATTTTTGTGAGACCACTTTATCATCATGAAATCATTGGTTGCCATTTAAATAATAATAAGGTCAACAAATCGTGGCCGCTCTGAAATTACAGTTTCTAAACTTTTAAGTTTTGTTCGCTCGGAAAGAAAATAATCATAAATTAGGTCTAAAAATAATATTAAAATTAAACCTGCGCCGCCAGCTAGCTTTAGGGCATCCACGACTCGTTAAACTTACTGTGTACGTTAACTTTGAATTATAATACGTTGACATTTAAAAAATTAACAATCCCCAAATGGGAATCGAAGTCACTACTATTAAAAGCATCTTATAACAACGTTATGTAGGAAATATGATTTGATTAATATTTTTGTTCACAGAATCATATTGTTTCGAAATAAAATGCCCGGGCATTGAAAACATTTATTTACCAACAATCTTTGTATGGAGATATTTTCGAATACCTCGCATAATAAGATTTTAATAGTGAATTTTAAAGTCTACATATTTTTGCGTCTGCTCTTGTGGTGCAGCAGCGCAGCATCTGTCCGTGAACACAGTGGTTGGAGATTCGAGTTATTTTCATCTCGCTTTCTTGTTTCCAAGAAGACGAAACAATTGAAATTGGGCAAAAATTGTGGAACGGAGTGTATTAGGTTCCCTCGGCCCACCTGGCTATATCCAAGATATAGCGTAAAATATATATGTTTTATTTAAAATTATGGTAAAAAAAATGTCATACTAGTAAATATAATATTTGGCACTGAGAAAATTAAGCTTACTTAGATATTTACTTTCAAAAAACAAGAAAAGATTTTAAATCATCTATCTTGTGGGGGCTTTGAATACTTGGCTCGCCAGATTCTCTCTTTCTTTGTACCCTAGTTTATAATTTCGAGACCTGGGCGGCGGGTTAAGTTCCGCGCAGCGTTAGCAGCGTTAAGTTCCGATTCTGTAAGTCGGAACTTAACGCTGCGCTGAACCACGCAATGATAAGATTTTTGTTTTGACATGATTCAGCCTTTTATAGTAAAGTAAAGAAAAATATTTAAATACCATAAACAATATTTAAGTAAAGAAATACTACCAAAAAATATACTTTTACGTCTATAGTAAAAGTATTTTTTGTCATTTCCCAATTGATTTAAATGAGAAAACTCGCTAAAAGCCATCGAAAGCTAATTCGATAAGCGCTACAGTTTTGACGCACCTGCGTCGTCCTGATGGAATGAAAACATGCGTCGAGATCAACTGCGTGGGTTAGCGAGTAATTTTACTAGTATATAATAGTTATTTGTCTTAGTAACTGGTTTTTTAATCCTTTTAGTTAATTCATATTCTTTTACGTAAAAAATCATTGATCTATAGATCTACTCGCAAACCAAATTTTCTAAGATGTTCTTAAGCATGATACACTATTATAACATAGATTATCATAGTTTTTTCACTTGAGGAAATAAAATATTTATACAAATTTAAATTTTAATTTCTTCGTAATAGTGTCTTTATAATACGACGGAAAAAGAGGAACAAAGAGTCACGAAGGTTCCCTCTGCCTACTCTGCTGTACGCGGGAAACAGCGCGACCCTAAAAAAATTAATTAACCGTGCGTTATCGACGAATTTAGCATTTATTTTGAATGCGAATCTAAATCTCTAGGGATAGAGTTCACGGAATTCGAAAATTCAGCTGCAAACATGAATACTCTGTTCAAATAAGCGCTACAATTTGATGACTCTACCATTCAGAAATGCTAAATTTTGACGCTAATAGCTAAACAAAGACTTTAAAGTTTTGATTTTCAATTTTAAATTGGAAAAGAAAGAAAGTTAAAATGTAGAAGAGTAGCAAGTTCAGTTCTTTTATTATAGATTAATAATGACTTTACATATTATTAACAATATTATATTTTTAAAAAATATGATTTTAAATTATGATTGGTCTCACTTGCAAATTGCAATTTTTAATCTAATATCTCCCAATTCTTAATCAAGTACTATATATTATTTAAATTATTTTTTTTAAATTAAACTAAGCAATGGGACTCCCCATTGCTTAGTCGCTGGGCAAATCTTCATGCTCCAGCTACTAGCTATAGTCAATAGTGTAGGAGTCTCAACGGAAGCCAGTTTTTGTTTGTATATGTGTGTGTTTGTGTGTGTATTAACATAGGGTAAGTTTTAATTGTTACTAACAAGTGGACTAATGTCTTTATTAAATAAATTTATTATTATTATTATTATTAAATAATGCTATGCTTAATATTAATAAGAGATGTTTATTTATTTTCCAATCTTAGTCCAGTCCTGAGGCAAGACGGTCGCAAGCGTTCGATTGTAAACGCGACAAGTTGTGGATTCCATTTCCACTCGAGGATATGAAGTATTTAATATTTTCATTTCCTCGCTCTAGTAACGAGACAAAGCGCTACTTAAGTTCGGCCACTCAACATGCAATGCCTCGAGAATTCGGCGGAAAGTAAGGAGCGGAGTGTCTTAACACTAGACTCACTCTGCATGCACTGCTCCAAGCTGGATTACAACGTGAAATTTAAAAAAGACAAAAGCTAAAAATCGCCAAAATGTATGATCTTATTGAAGTAAAACTTTCAAGTTTTAACAATATAATTAACTTCCTGAATTATCTTTTTAAATGTAATAACATTGGATTTTTCAAAGAAAAAAAGGGTGATTCCTTATTTGCGCAATCCGTTTGCTGTCCCAAATAAATAATATAAAAAGGCAAAGTTTATATATAATTTGATGATAATTAAATCTACGATTCACTTTCTTCTGCTGCTGCAAAAAGCTTAGGTTGTGAGTTTGATTACCACTTGATAAAAATAAATATTTAATATTATCATTTCTTCGTTCTTGTGTCGAGGAAAATCACGGTGTTGAGTTCCGTGTCAAAGGCCAAAAAATACACCAATATAATATAAAAAAAATCACATAATACAGTTTTCACATTATAAATTAGTATTTATTCTATTGTAAATATATTATAATGTTGACATAGCATAGCAAGCTCTGGGCCTCAGTGTGTTTGTACAGCGTCCTCTATGGACCAGCGATATTGAAGTCCTCAACTAATCTGTCAACATGGATCTTATGAACTTGTGGTCCATTCATGAGATGATCATGTAATAGGAAGACATGACTTTAGAAAAGATTTTGTGATCTTTATAGTTTTTTTTTTTTATTTTAAAATACTATTGCACACAATGTCTGTGAAATAGTAATGAAACAGAGAATAGAGTGTTTGATCTTTTGCAACAAAATGGAAATATTTTAATCTATACCTAGTATAAGAAATCAAGAATTTTCTTGATTTCGTCTTCTTGGACTGTAAACGAAATATACAGACAAAATTGAATACTTGATATTTTCCTTTTCTCACTCTGGTTACAATGCAAAGCGCATTGAGTTGCACCACTCCGCACGTAGTGTCTAGTCAGTGTCTTGTCATCCTTGTCCGTCAACCTTGTAAAAAATAAGCTTTTTTATTCCATTTTATTTTAAAAAAGTTCACAATTTCCATCCAATTATACATACAATCATAGAAGCACATACATACAAACATACATACATGTATATATACTCACACAGTACAATAGTAATATTTAGCTTTTAAATATTTATTAGGAAACTAGCAGCGGTGCGATCTTTGCACTTGCAACTGGGAAAATAATGGTATAAAACTACCATTGTAGAGTTCATACATTAAACATTGTTTTGTATTGAGAGCTTACGTCGAATGGAACGTGTTGTTTGTGGAATGACTGGCTATTTTAATTTTGAATAGGTATAAGGAGCTGATTAGATATGTTACTTAATAATTATTTTTTCTGCTTTTTTCTTTTAGCTTCATCCTGTATACTGCGTGTAGTGGGGTAGTGAGAGGAAACCTTGTATTAAGACACTCTGTACATATTTTCTGCTCAATTTTGGTGACATTGCGTGTTGAGTGGTGGAACTCAACGCCGCGCTTTTGATTTTATGTGTAAACCAGCGGGCGCGCGCAGCTTCGCGTGCTTATTTACACCCTTAGGGGTGAATTCTAATAAACCATGAAACACATGTTCAATGAAATATTTTTAAGAGTCTCAATTTAAAATTTTATAAAAGAATCGGTGGCGATTTAAGGATTGTTCCATACAAACTTTCGACCCCTTATTGGTACCCTTAAGGGGTAAATTCTAAAAAACCGCGATTCACGTGTTCAATTAAATATTTTTTAGTGTCTGAATTTACAATTGTATAAAAATCGGTGCAAATTTAATTTTGATTCCATACAAACATTCAACCCCTATTTCACCCCTTTAGGGTTAAAATTTTTCAAAATCCCTTCTTAGTGGATGTCAGATTATGAAAGTAAACATCTGTATAAATTTCACATTTCTACTATCAGTGGTTACGGCTGTGCGTGGCTCTTATCTCAGTCAGTGAGGACAAGTCCTTTTATATATATAGATTAAACAAAACGAAAAAAATCATGTACGCAACGTATGTACGGACTGTCTTAACACTAGATTTCATTTATCTACTCTAGCATGCGGAAAAAGTATGAGGCATAAGTCAAGTTGAAATCTAAGAGATATATTTCAAAATGCAAAAATCCACGACAGCAAAGTTGCAGGAATCAACTAGTAGCTTAATAAATAGTTTATGATATATCCTACTAAATATAAACATACATGCAAAATCTCTTCACCCCTCATTACGTTTCCGGTCGAACTATTAAATGCGCGCCATTTACCAACAAGACTACTACAGTACACTATATAGGGTGTTTTATTTAATATTCATGCTAATTTTATATGTATATTTGTTACAGTTTCGACGCCATCTAATATACAGCAATGGTGAGTTGGAATTTACGTAGTGTAGGTGGTTATTGATTTTTGGTGAACTCTAGTTATTTTAATTTGTGTTATTAGCTTTTACATGCGGCTTCACTCGCGTGGTTTAAGTCAAAGTCAAAGTCAAAATATCTTTATTCCATAGAAATGCTTAACATTTACTTGGACATGTCATAAAAATAGAAAAAAAATACAAAACAAAATAACCAAAAAAAAATGTGCAATTTTCACTTGAAAAAAGCCCGTTCAAATGGTTGAGCTCATGAGAAGATACAGGCAAAGAAACTCATGGCCACTCTTTTTAAATGCCAACATTTGTTACACATTACAATTAACATAATTGCGCGAGGTAACCTCAGGTACCCGTAGGTACAGTGGGCTATATAAAAACAATTAACGTGATATTTATAGTCACTATAGCCTTTTTCGATAAATGGACTATCCAATACGGAAATATATTTTCAATTCAAACCTGTAGTTGACCCCAGTCGTGGCGGATGGGCACAAGCGTGTGATTGTAAACACGAACGGTAGTGGGTTCGATTACCACTCAAGGGTGTTTAGGCAAAGCGCAACGTTGTGTTCCTCCACTCAATACATAATGACGGACGTGCGGAAAGTGAAGAGCGGAGTGTCCTAATATGAAGGTCCCTCTGTGTACCCTGCTCTTTACAGCGTGAAGCTGAAAGAAAAAAGAACAAGTAGTTTCGTGCGTCCGACTCTTCAGTTTTGTTATATTAGATACTAGTTACTTTTACTTCTAGATACTTGTAGCTTAAGTAAATAATCTAAGTATATCGTTGGTATACAAGTAGGAAAAAGTAGGAAATAAACCATTTTTTGCCGCAGAAATTCAAATTTTGTTCAGACGGTGACTGTCCTTTATGGGCTTTAGCTGCACTGCACGCCTTGGGTAGCCTCCCGGCGCCAGTCTTCAGAAGTTTACTGCATCATGTTGTAGAAGAACAGCCTGTGAGTATGAAATAACAATAACTTACATCAAGATATATATTACAACTAGTGGACCCGAACGCGGCTACGCCCGCTTGAACTATATGAATATTTATTAAATATATTTATGAAATTATTTTCAATTTTCAATAGAGATATGCGTTAAGCAAGTTCATTTCGGGTGACGTTTTCTAACAAACTTTGCAAATCGTTGCTTATCTACAACTGTTGTTATTAAAAATACAGAATAAATTGCATATCAAATTAATAAGTATTTTAATATATTGGTATATATCGAACATTTTACAAATATGAGACAAAAAAAGTATTCTATGTTCATCCCGAGACCCTCAAGTATCTCTATATGAGTATTTTATCACAATTAAATTAGCGGATTGGCCCTGATTGCGTAAAAGACAGACAGACAGACAAAGTTACTTTCGAATTTATAATATAGGTATGGATTACTAAACAACTTTTTAAACTTTCTTAACTTGAGGCCAGTCGTGACGCACGGACAGAAGCTTGTGTGTAATATTTCAATATTCAATATTTTTATTTCCTCGTCCTGATTTTTAGATAAAGCGCGGCGCTGTGTTCCGCCATACAACACTCAATGCCTATAGATTTCAGTGGGGAGCGGAGTGTTTTACTTCTAGGCTCCCTCTGCCGCTGCATACAGCGTTAAGCTGATTCATTTTCAATGTATCCATCCATTTATTATTTTTATATCTTTCTTATTTTTATTTAGTGTCATGCTTTGTCCTGCATGTAGTAGGGTAGGGTGAGGGCACTTGGTGATGAAGATACTTCATATTGCGTTTTTGAAATCTATAAATACCTACCTACCTACTATAAAAGTTAAAATATGTATATAAATTTTGGACAGCTTAGCATAAAGTCAAGCTGTAGCCAAAATAAGTTTTACACAATATTCATTCAATATTGTTCAAAAGAATTAATTTTCACTGAAAATTTCCAGGAGAATACTCTCAATAGTAAAGTTTATGAGATGTTGATAATGATCTCGATTGGTTTCGTCTCAATGCACTTAAAGAAATAAATTCATTAAAGTCTAATTAGATATCTGTCGTCGGCAGCGGCGTAATTGGGAAGTATTTAATAGTAGAGTCTATCTATGTTAATTCATGTAGAATAAACCAACATAAAATCAAATCAAATCAGTTTCACGCTGTATCCCGCACACAGCAGGGTAAGCAAAGGGAAGTAGTGCTAAGACACTCCGTTCCCCACTTCCTGCCCAATCCTGGAGGCATTGCGTGTTGAGTGGCAGAACCCAACGCCACGCTTTGCCTCGACACCAGAGCGAAGAAATGGAAATATAAAAGTAAATAAATAATTCTCTTCCTCGAGTGGGGATCGAACCCACATCCGTCGCATTACAGTCACACCCTTGTGCCGCTGTGCCACGAAATATTTCAAAATTACTTATTATCGAACACGGCACTTATATTTTGTTTAATTTATTATTTTCGTCTATTCTGATAACATGATAATATGAGATAAACTATGAATATTTAATTTTATGTAGATATTCTTGTATTTCAAGCAATATTTTATAATATGTTTTTAACCGACTTCTGTAAGAAAAGGAGGTTATCTATTCGACTGTATTTTTTTAATGTTTTTGGAACGAAGTTCCTTACGCAGGCTTGGAAGGGATAGGGATTTCGCTGCGTGATCGAACTGAAAAAAATGTGATAGTAAAACCGTAAGAAAAATGCGTGGAATAAATCCGTTAAATGAGACGTGCGCAGGCGCGACAGTCGCGTACACAGACGAGTAGTGTATAATACCTTTCTCTTTCTCCCTCTTTCTTTTCGTTCTCTCATCATTTTTTTGCATGATTGTGTGTTATTGCTGTTTTTTTATTTTAAGTAATTTATTGTTTCCTAAAATACTGAATTTCATAAATACTTTCTTGTACTTAAATAAAAACTAATCAGCAAAATTTAAGAGAAAAATCAAGAAAACCTACATAAAATTGAGCACGACTTTTTTTGCAATTTGTGTCGATTCTACATTAGCCGAAGGAACTTCGTTCCTACCTGGTGTTTTATGTTTGTTACCTCATAATTTTTGACTGGGTGAACCGATTTTGATATATTTTTTTTATTTTATTTATTATTATATTATTTTTATTTGAAAGGTGGTTTTTTGGTCCATGTCTGGAGAAAATCACATAAGTCTTAAATTTGCATTAGGTATGTGCATGACCAATAGAAGAATAACTCAATGTCGCGCCAATTTTGATGATTCTTTTTTTATTTGAAAGAATACACTTTAAGGATAATTTGGTGAAAATTTGGTTAGTTTCCGATTATGGGATCCGGTCAAAATTGAGAAAGTTTGTTGTTTTTGGTAAAAAAATGATAATACTGTAATAGTTACAAGCAAAAACATTTTAAATTGATGTCAGAAGTAAGATTCCTGATCGTTGCATTTCTTTTCAACCAACCTCAAAACAGAGGATGTTCTCATTTTCAACCAACTTCAAAAAAGGGAGATTCCCAATTCGCCCGAATACTTTTTATGTATATTCTTGTCAATATACCAAAATGTTACTTTGCACAAAAATAATACCTAATTAAATGAAGTTTTACATGGGACAACCACAACCCCACAACCCTTGACGAAACACGTAATTGCCTTCGACGCATGAAGAACGGAAAAGCGGTGGGACCTGACGACATTCCGATCGAAGCGTGGAAATCGTTGGACTCTCTTGGTGTACTCATGCTTACTGACCTTTTTAATCATATCTTGAACACTGGAAAGATGCCACTCCAGTGGCGGCTTAGCTTTATTACCCCTATTTACAAGGGAAGGGGCAGTGTTCAAGATTGTGGTAGTTATAGGGGCATTAAGCTTATGAGTCATACCATGAAGCTCTTCGAGCGCATGATCGACCTCAGGCTCCGCCAAGAGTGTACTATCTCTGAGGCGCAATATGGATTTCAGCCAGGATCGGGCACCATGGACGCCATTTTCGCCTTCAGACCTTTATGGAGGCATACAGGGAAAAAAGGAGATCTCTGCATGTGGCCTTTTTAGATCTGCAGAAGGCAAGACAGGTCAAGATAATGCTACAACAACATTACTACAATATCTAAATACTAAGCCTGTTTGTTTTACTTGACACCGACTTCAAAGTTATAAGATCTTTGTAAAATAATTTTTCACTTTTTAGTTTGTTGTTAGAAGCCAGTTTTTCTTTTTGTTAAAAATTAAATTTATTTTCGTAAATACTGGAGTACTCTATATTCCATGATATTAGTTATTTTGTGTTCACTTATTCGTCTGAAGAGAATCACATTTATAACCTTTTAGCTGGTCTTTGACGGTAATATCATAAATGAATAAGTTTACTTCTGTCGCTTTTGGGGCTCGTACCTCCATATACTCGTATCTAAGTGTCCCTATACATCCTAAACGATGAAGTTGAAACTTGACAACAGGACAATTTTTTTTTATTTATGTTCTCTCATATTTTTTTGTATTTTTGTTTATTAAGTTTCATACTATATCCCTACTGTTAAGACACTCCGTTCCCACACAGGTAATTCCGTTCTCCACTTTTCTTCAAATCGTATAGGCATTGCGTGTTGAGTGGCGAAACTCAACATCAACCAGCCATTTACCGGAGAGGGGAAATGACAATATTCAATATTAATTTCCCCGACTGAGAATCGTATGTATGACCAAAGACAATAAAAACATATTGGTAGCCGGGAGTGATATCACATTTTTGATTATTTAGGGAGATATTAATATTTAAATCTTTTACAATCATCACGCTGTAACCTGCACATAGCAGGGTAGGGCGGAGGGAACCTGGTGTTAAGACACTCCGTTCCCAACTTTCCGACAACTTCTTCTTTCTTCTTCTCTTCTTATTTTTCTTCAACTCTTTCCGCCAAAAAATATAAATTTTAATAAATATTTCATTTCCACGATTATTCCTTAATAAAGGAGCTATTCTAATTCGTATTTTTTTTCAATTTCGAACAGTAGGTCTAGAGATTATTTCGTTCACGCAGACAAACTCTTCTTTTAAATAATCTTCGTTTAATAATATTAATAGACATATAATTAACATTAAATTTTAATTATAAATATATAAACAATATATTTTTGCAGGACGATGCCATCATGGATATATTAAAAGACACGAGCTTGTGTGAGTACTTCAGTCTCTAATTAAGATCGCCTGCAGCTCTTCTACCTGATGAACATTTCTAACGATTATTACATGGTTTTCTACTAATTAATAATTTGAAATAAATATAAAAATGTATTTTAACGATTAGAATATTCGCGATATAATGTAAGCATCTCTATATTATTACTTTTTGTTTATATAACAATCATTTTTGATAATTATGACAGACAAGAGAAATGTATTTCCTTATTAAAAAATCTCTTAGTTCTCCTCTCTGTAAACAAGTGCTAACATTTTACCTACCTTTTCTACCCGTATCTAGGGCGCTCGTTCCATTTAGACTATTCAATAATCTCTATCTTCTTCTATTTATTTGTGTGTAATAAGAGTAACAAGTGTTAAGCTACATTACATTAAGTAAGTCCCTATACGTCCTTTTTAATTTATTTTTGTATGGAAAGAATGGACACAACATAATAATTATAAGTTTTATATTCAACATCGTTATATCCTCTTGAGACTTTACGCAGTATTACATAGACGCCACATTTGAACCTTACAAATTCGGATAGGGAAAAAGAATATTATTTAATTCCATACATTTCACACCCTTTTTCATCAATAATAGCAGCCTTACATTAAAAACAATAATAATTTTAATATTTTATATTCTACATTGCTAAAGCCTCTCGAGATGAATGCGCTCGCGCCGCAGCGGTTCTACGCTGGACGTTAAAACAAGCGCACCGATGCGGTTGTAGCGGAGTGCAACTTGCCCGGGATCTTCTAGTCCTGGGCGTTCCTCGAGCTCACGCGTCTGCTTTGGCTGATGCTGCAGAGACTTCGCGGGAAGCTTATGAGTCACATGTCAAGGCGACTGGGTTTATGAGTATGTATTGTTTCGTTTTGATGTGTTTTTGTATGTTGCCTTTTGTGGACTTTTCAGAGAGAAATATTATAAGTTGTGTGTGTTGTGTTTCTTTTCAGGATTACTAATAAAGCAGGAATAAACTGGAGCAAATAAAAAAGAATAATAAAATGTTAATGTTGTAAATGTAAATGTTATTGTTGTTAAAGTTGTTTCTACTAAATAAATTCAATAGATCGGCTTCACGCTGTATCTTGGACACAGCAGGGTAGGCAGAGAGTATACTATTAAGATACTCCGTTCCCCACTTTCCGCCAAATTTTTAGAAGCATTGTGTGCTGAGTGACGGAACTCAACGCCGAGATTTTGCCTTGGTGTCAGAGCAAAAAATGAATATAATTCATTCCCTCGAGAGACCTACAACCGTTGTGTTACAGTCACACCATTGAGCCCCTGCGCCACGATGGCCTCTATATTCAATAGAGATTGTTTATAACAGAAATATATCTTTATAAAACTGTATATTTATGCAGATATAAAATTATATTTATAAGACTGGTTATAATATATATCTTTTGCAGTTAATAAATTGACGGATGTTTCGGTGTCTCCTGGACCCGAAGGTACCGTAGATACAATCAAAGTCACGCTACAGTCCGATGAAGTGTTTACAGGAGAACAGAATACAGCCGAGCTAATTATTGACAAGTCTCAAGTTAAATCTATTTTGGAAGAACTGAAAAAGGCAAAAAAGAAAATGGATGAATTAAACTTAGAATGATTTTATACATTCCAAACCAAATATTTAAAATGTTAGACAATATATTCATTTTAAAAAAAACCTTACTTCAACTGTGTGTGTGTCGGTTTTTTTTATTTAACTCTTAATAAATTGTCGAAGTTCAATCGATCTGATGTATTTTTATTGCAAAACTATCCGAAGTAACATTCAATCTTCTTATTTATATTAATCTACATATTATTATTATATGATAGTATAATTTTTTTTTGTCTTTAATCTATATATCTAAACACATCCAATAGTTAATCAAAAATAATCAATCCAATAATTTAATTTAATATAATAAAATAATTTAATTAGCACAAAACTATTTTTTTTCTTCTTGTATTATTAATAATTTAATAAAATATACCTATATGAAAATTATTAATTCCAAAGTAACTAAAATCGATGCTCGATTTTTCGAACATAAAATGCTACTATACAAAATAATATAAATAAATTTAGATAAGGGCAGCACTGTGTTACTTTCGAAATTCGAATTTCTAAAGAAACAGTGCTGCAATTTTTATTTCGAAATTCGAATTAAAAATTCGAGAAAAACATTGCTAAAACTATTGTAACTTTAAAACTAACTTATTTAGATAGTAACATACTTCAAGATTTGAAGAAATTTTGTGTTTTTCTTCTAGACGTGACACTGACAGATTATTTTGCGCCTGTCATCGCAAAAACAAACCATTCATTAAAAATAATAATAATAAAACTAACAACATTGAGGGTGAGTGTATTATTTTACAGAAATAGTTCCTCCAGTAGGTCCATACATTAACTTGAATATATGTATGTTTCTAATACACTTAATTGAAAAAATAACCTGTTTAATAACAAACAAACTCTATAAACTTAAACTTTATTTTTTCAGTCTTGTAAGAAAAATGCATATAATATGTACAATATGCAGTGACTTGGTGAATCCGGCGGAGAATATACATGTGACACAATGTGGACATATATTTCATTATCAATGCTTATCACAATGGATTTCCAGGTATACGGATTTTGTTTGATAAATTAATTCGTAATTAAGTAACAAATGCAGTTAGATATTAATTAGCGCTTAAAAAATATGAATTTCTTAACAATATATATATGTAATGATCTGAATACTGTTTGATCAAATTTTTTGTTTCTTATTATATCATATTTATAGAATTTTTGGATTTAAATCAAAATAAGTCAAAACTCATGATTTTTTATATATTTTTTTTACTAAAGACAAAGTTTATTTAAAACAAAACTTAATCAACTACCCTGCAATGCTCACCTTCACATCTGCACGGTGAATCTACAGAATTCTAATTACTTTATTCTCTTCTTTATTTCTCACAATAACTAATGCAGATCAAAGTCCTGCCCACAATGTCGTAATAAAGTGACAAATAAGGGTACATATCGGTTATACCCCACTGTATCAAATGAAATGACTGCAGACGACGCTGCCACATTACAATCTAGATTGGACGATGCTCATTTACAACTTAGACAACAAAAAACTGAATTTAAGGAAAAAGAAGAAAAATTAATGGTTATTGAGAAAGATTTAAAGAAAAATGGGTATGTATGTTTTGTGTTGTTATGATTTTGTGAGTGAAAATTCTAAAAACTGACGCTGTTGTGGCACTGTGGGACGTGGGAGTATGCAAACATGATGATTTTAGGTTCTATTCTCACTCAGAGGAATAAATAATTTTCATTTACTTTGGCTGGACCAAGAATACTATTCAGTACCTCCACTTAACACACAATGTCTCAAAAATTGGGTAATGAGAGGAATGAAATATCTTAATACTAGGTTTGATGTACCTATCATGCTAAATGCAGAATGTGTGAAGCTAAAAAAACCCAAATGGATTTCTGGACTAGACAAAATCTGCTGGGCTTAGTAGTAGATCATAATATTTTAGTTTATTAAAATTTACTTTTTATACATGAGAAATTTAATTATTGAAAGGATTTATTAATATTTCATATTTTTAATATTTATTTGTGTAAGTAATCCCAGAAATTAATTAATTAATTTAAATGCAGTTTCCCTATTATATTTTGGTAAATTTCATAAGCAAAGAAGATATTTCACTTTACTGTACAGCTAGCATAATATTTGTAATTTTCTTGTCTTTTTTTGCAGAGCCCTTTTAAAAGCAACAGAAAAAAAATTAGAAAGTAAAGAATCAGCTGTATCAGCATTAAAAGACCAATTGGAATATCTGAAAGTTCAAAATAGAGAGATGCAGAAATTCAAAGAGGAGAATGACATTTTAAAAAATAAAATGAAAACATTGACTGGGTATGATTTTTTTGTAGTGTATTTATATTGTATATAGAGGCTGACAACGTACATGTAGCTCCTCTGTTGATCCACAAGCTTGTTTGCCTTATCTTTTTCAATAAAAAAAACAAAATACTTCTTATTTCTTTGTAATATTTCTAATTTTTGTAGTTTTTTGATATTATTTTGGATACTTAGTCTCACAACACTCTCTTCGCTAACTGAAAGACATTGCATATTAACTAGTGAAATTAACACTGAGTTTGACTTACCAGAAATAGAAAATAGAAATTATTTAAATAAGAAATAAATGAATTAAGCATTCTATCTAATTTTTTTTAAGTAGCTTCACACTGTGTCCCACACACAGCAGGGCAGGCAGAGGGAACTTTGAAACTTAGTGTTAAGACTCCACCCGCATTTAAGCACTTCCATCCACGACAAAAATAAACCTGAAGTTTCCGAGATTAGTGTGCTTAACCAAACAAACTACTCCAGCTTGATAAGACTATGATAGATTTTAGGTGTATAATTTTTTTCTTTTTAGCTTGGAAAAAGTTCTAAACGCAACAAGTAATGAAGTGGAACAGTTACTTGAATGTTATAAAGATGTTAAAACTATTGCTACATTTGCTACAGCTTTGAAAAGGTAATTCAGGTATAAAAAAACAAAAATTAAATCAGCTTCATGCTGTATCCCGCACAGAGCTGGGTAAGCAGAGGGAACCTAATGTCAAGACGCTCTGTTCCCCACTTTCTGCCGAATTCTGGAGACATTGCATGTTGAGTGGTGCAACTCATCGTCATCTTTTGCCACCCAGAGTGAAGAAATGGAAATATACATTTTAAATAACTATTTAATTTCCTTGAGTGGGTATCAAACCCGGATCAAAACAGTCGGTTTACAGTCACACCTCGTGTCCCTGCGCCACACCTGGCCTCGTCTCTATTGACATGACATCTCAAATTGACAAATCAAATGAAAGTATTTCTTACAAATCCTAAAAATGAATATCATTTCTACATTGTTTATGTTTCAGAGCATTATGTGAATGTGAAAGCAAAAAGAATCAAATACGAGATGAATTACAGATTCTTAAACAACAACTTGCTGCGGAAAAACTTGAAAATGCCAGATTGGAAGGTAAAATAATGTAAGTTCTTTTTTTTATTTTAGCTTCACACTGTATCCCATTGACTTTGTATTATATAAATAAAATGTTTGGGCTGAAAAGGCTCTAGCCTAATAAACATGGGAAAAAGCTTTTATCGGAAATAGCAACACACCATATTTTTGTGTCTAACCCTTACAGTAAGGGAGCTATGGGGGTAACAACCCTTAACGTTAAAGCTTATTTTCTAGCTCGGTATCTATTAAAGATATCTTCATGAAATGAAAATGGCTATCTATAAGTTTCTTATTATATATTTTTTTGTGAATTTTTAGAACATTATAAATTGTGTATATGTATTTTTTGAGAGCGCTTTTATATTCCACCCCGTGAATTGATCCACCAAAATTATATTTATTATGCACATATTAGTTAGCTATCTATGCTATAAGTTACAAAAACTAGAAGTAGTGGAACATGTTTCAAAATAAAAAAACCGTCATAAGTACTTGCACTCATAAAACAAACTTACATAGAAATTTATTAACATAATAATATATATACTGGACGATGAAAGCCGTGTTTATAGTCACACCATTGGTCTCAACTGGTCTTAATTGTGTGACTATAAACACGACAGGTGCGATTCTCACTCTAGAAAATATATAATATTTTAATTTCTTCGATTTGGGTTCGAGGCAAAAGCGCGGCGTTGAGTTCCATCACTCAATACGTGAGAAGTTGAAGTTTCATTTCATCATCAAGGAAATTTAATGAAGATAATCTTCGGACGTATATGTAATTTGGACGTATACTTTTCGAGAAAATGTAAAATTAAAACAATTCAACGCTCTGTTTATGGCTGCAAGCCTAGGCTCTCACGGGGGGCGCCCTTGCTGCCGATGAAGTCATATCATACAGTAGTATCACTACCACATAGTTTCATGATTGAATGTATCAATCTGTTGGCGAATGCAGCATAATAAAAGAATTATAGGTGGTATGCGGGCGAAGCCGCGAATGGGCCACTAGTCTCAGATAAAAAGCAATACATTCATATTAAAAATAATTCATTGGAGGCCAGGGTAGCTTTCCCATGCTTAATGGGCTAGACTCTTTATTATGTTTAACTTATTATAAATTACTTTCTTACTATTTTTTTTATGATTGGATCATAATTTGTGTGTAATAACAATAAATTTATAATAATAATAAAAGAAAATGTTTTTTTACAGTAAATGCCAAGTATATATATTACAAAAAGAAAATGAAAACAAGAATTCTGAAGGAAAAAGGAAATCAGTAAATGATGACTCCTGGCAAGCCGTCAAGAAACCAAAGACTAATAATAATGATGATTCAAGCAATACTGAACAAAATAATAATGATAATAATATTAGTATTGTAAGTTTTTTTTTCTATCTTTTTTTTACATTTATAAAATGTTACAATACAATGTAAGGAAAAATTCTTTTTATGTTTCCTAAAATAATTTAATTTTAATACACATAAGTCATTTAAATGATATAATTTAAATATACTATGTTTACTAATAGAGAAACTCAAACTAGGATTTAAGATTATGAAGAAAACATATATATTCTTAACTTCACGCTGTGTCCCACATATGGCTGGGTAGACAGAGAAATCTAATGTTAAGACACTCCATGATCCATACAATGCTTAATTTTTGAAACATAACGTGCTTAGTAACGGAGCTCAACGCCGCGCTCTGTTGTTTTTTTATCAGATCGGTAAAGTAAATAATTCATAAGTCATTCCTCTTAGTACTACTTATACTGCATAGTAAATGTATGAGATATTGCATCTCGTGGAAAGTTGTGCAAAGAAAATAAAGCCAATTACAGTTTTCCACTCACAAGTATTATCTTAAGTACAGATTTATTATTAAGCGCTGCGTTGACTTCTGAATGGAGGATTTGCGTGTGGTGGCGGTCACAGACACTTTGTGCCGATGCACCAAGACTAGCCTCAATAGAGATTAAAATTGGTTTTTACAGTCTATCACATGGACATTATAGAATGACAAGTTTCAAGATACAACGGGAGTCGATGTCCAAGGTTCTCATATATTGTAAAGACAATATTATAATCATTTAAAAATGTAAATAAAACTCGACGAAAGCATATTTATTTAAGCGATAGCATTATTTTTTTTTTACTATTTTATTATTATGTAGATTGTATTTTGTGTTATTTTAAATTTTGAAGACTGAGGCCGTCGTGGCGCAGCGGCACAAGGGTGTGACTGTAACGCGACGGCTGTGCGTTTGATTCCTACTCTAGGAGGTGAAATATTTATTTACGTTTACATTTCCATTTCTTGGCTCTGGTGTCGAGGCAAAACGCGTCGTTAGTTCTGCCACTCAACACACAATGAATCCAGAATTCGGCAGAAAATGTGGAACAGAGTGTCGCAACACTAGGTTCCCTCTGCCTACCCTGCTGTGTGGGGGATACAGCGTGAAGCTGATTTTTTAAAAATGTTCAATACTTTAAATATTTATTTTACGTAGATAATATTGATTGGATAATATAACTAGTTTTGTTTAGTTTTTCTTTTGTTAATATTTTGCTTTGGTTAGGTTTACTTATTTTAATTAGTTAGCTAATTATAAGAATTTTCTTTACTTATAATTCGGCTTATTTTAATTATGTAGGCTTATATTTTCTTGCTAATCCTATTGAAAACTGAAAATAATTTCATGAATATATTTAATACATATACGCATAGTTCAAGCGGGCGAAGCCCGCTAATTTTGTATAAACATTAAAAACTAAAGTTTCACGCAATTTACTAAAATAATTTCTTCAAATAACTGTAACAATTACTTAAACATAATACAAATAGAAAATACTTTATATTATCACCGTTTTATTTATAAACCAATTGAAATAAAAAAAACATTAAACATCAAAGGAGGATTGTGAAAACAATAAAGTGAAAACTGTATTTAAATTGGTTAAGTTTCTGAGTGTAACATGCACAAGCGCACAGACAAACGCCCAAAATTATTAAATATCATTGTTTTGGGTATCATTAAATTGATAAACGCCCCCAATAATAGATTTACAAACAGTGATTAGTTAAAATTTTAGTATATTGATTATTTATTCAAACAAATATATACGAGTATAAGGAACAAGTCATTAAAAAAAAATCTTCACGTAATATTAGAGTAGAAAAAAAAGGTCATTACTATAGTTATTAGTTACTTAAATTAGTTTTTAACAGGATTTTTTTTTTGGTTTCACACTGTAGCGATAGGCAGAGGGAAGCTAGTGTTAGAACATTCCGTCCTCAAAGCACCGTTCCAATATTGGAGACATTGCGTATCGAATGGCAGACGTTAACGCCGCTTTTTGTTTTGTTACGAGAGTGTGTAAGGAACGGTATCTTCCAACGTTAGGTTCCCTCTGCCTAACTCTATGCGCGGGATACAGCGTGAAGCTAAAAATTTTTTTCTATGCTTACAGGCATCAATGGTTAATAGAATAGAGAATGCAGACTCTCCCTATTTGTGTCTCAAACAGAGTAGTTTAGCTCTAACCGCCTTGCAAAGACATCCCACTCATCCCTTACCTGAAAAAAATCTTAAGGTAAGATTGCTTTTTAAATGTAAGAAGATTATGTAAAAAAATATTTCTGTAGGGCTAGGGCAAGTAAGAAACAGGAAACCTACTGTTAAGACACTACGTTTCTACGCATTGCCCAAGTTTCAACAGGTTGCGTGTTAAGTGGCGAAACTTAGCGCTGAGCTTTGTCTTGTCACCACGGCAAGAAAATGAAAATAACTCATATTCTCTAATAAAAATCGATACCACAACAGTGAAACATTATTTTCATTTCCCCGTTCTTGTAGACAAAGCGTGGCATTGAGATGCGCCACTCAAAGTATCTTGACACGTTGAAGTTTTATCTGTCTACCGCTTCTTTTTGCGGGATACATCGTGAAACGAAATGAATTGACGGTAAAGAAATACACAAAAAAAATTAAAAATCATTAATTATATAATTATATTTCAGCCATCAGAATACGCCCTACTTAAGTCAGCGAGGAACGCAACAAAGGCAACCGACCTTTCAAAAACAAGCATTTTTCACAAAAAGGAACCAGTTAAAATACCATTGTCTCAAGAAAACGATCCTAATATGTCTTTATTTAATATATCCTACGACGGTCTCGGGGGTCATTCCAAACATGATAATTTTCCTACAAATAAAAGTTTAGTACCCAAATTAAGTGCTAAGCATAAATTGAAAAGACCTAATCCTGTTGGAACACAGGATATTAGTAAAATGCTGAGTAAAATTAAAGATAGTTGTGATTTTTAAATGAAAATATGTCGTTTTTTAATATCCATAAAAAGTAACCTTTAGTCGAATTTTCATTAAAGATACGTATCAAAATTAAATTAACTATCTTTTGAATTTGAAAATAATTTCATAATATTGTTAATTATACAATTTCATCATTGTCAAATAAACATTCTCTATATTTCTTTGGCCCAATTATACTATTTACTAGTTAAGACTAAATAGGCTCTAGATATAAATTGAAAAGACCTAAATAAAGTTTATATTTGAGATTGTGTGTAAGTATAAGTATGGATTTTTTAATATCTATAAAATACTTGATTTGTATTCTAATGTTATTTTGTAAGCTACTGGATGAAAAATAAATAAATATATTACATATTTTAGGAAACCTATGTATATAATTTGATGTTTAATTTGTGAAGATTACTATGAATAATAATAAGAAGCATTAATACAAAGCTATTAATCTCTCTTTCTCACAAATTTTATAATTTGAAATATATTATATTGTTAATTAATCATTTTCCGTTTTTAGACCTATTAAAATGAACAAGTTGTGGCACAGTCTTATTCGGGTCTCACTTGGCGGAATGTATTAATTTCATTACTTCGCTCTGGTATCGGTCAGAACGCAGCGTTATGTTCCGCATTTCAAACGCAATATCTCTAGAATGTTGGGAACGGAGTGTCTAAACTCTAGGTTTGCCCTGCCTATCCTGCTGTATGAGGGATATAGCGTGAAGCAAATATAATTTATTAATGATATTGTAAATTAATAGTTTTCTAATACTAATTTGCTAGTTTATTTTAGTATAGCAGCATTTGATAGTTAATTAATTATTCAAAATTTGAGAGACTGATTTTATATTTCTAATTAAAATATTTTATAAGTAGTTTTAAGTAATTTTAGATTTTGTCTATTTTCATTTAACTCAAATTTCTTAATCTTTATTTTGTTTTCCCACCATTACTTAATTTTACTGCAGTGCAGATAATTCATTAGTTATTTATTGTAATTGAGTAAGTTGATTATTACTTATTAATTAAATTAAATTAGGAGGTCAGTCGTGACGCAGGGGCACTAAATGTGACTGTTAACACGACTGATGGTGATCGACGTGGCTTGATACTCACTCTAGGAAATGAAATATTTATTGAAATTTTTATTTCCATTTCTTCACTTGAGTCAAAGCAGATAGCGGCCGCCGGATACAGCGTGAAGCTGAATTAAGAAGGTAAAAAAAATAGATTTGTATTTCTCTACTTTTTAGAGAAATACAAATCTATTTATATATATATATATGTATTTCTCTAAAAAGTAGAAAAATATAAATCTATTTTTTTTACCTTCTTAATTCAGCTTACCGCTGTATCCGACGCACAGCAGGATAGGCAGGGAACCTAGAGAAGACATCGTTCACCACTTCCTGCCGAATCCTGAAAGCATTGCGTGTTGAGTGGCAGAACTCAACGCCGCGCTTTGCCTCGACACCAGAGCGAAGAAATGGAAATATAAACGTAAATAAATATTTCACTTCCTCGAATGGGGATGGAACCCACAACCGTCGCGTTACAGTCACCCTCACTGCCGCTGCGCCACGACGGCCTCTAATTTCTTAATTGTGCTTAATAAATGCTTATAAAAACTATTTTGCGTTTTTTTCTCCTTAACTATTTATTAATTCTAAAGTATATACTTGCAGACTCCCTAAATATACATGAGAATATTATAAAAAAAAATCACGGAAATAATTCACAACAGATCCAATATGAGGGTTCAATTACTGCCAGCTTTTGTCGTAATACTTTGTATATGTCGGTATATAATGCAAGTATCAATCTATAAATTCAAATTCAAAATATTCTTTATTCAAATGGGCAATTATTATGCTTATAATAATTGCCCATTTGAATAAACTTTTGAATCGTCGAATGAACATATGAACAAAAAGCTACCACCGGTTCGGAAGGCAGTTCTGCTGAGAACAGCCCGCAAGAAACTCAGCAGTTGATCTATAAGTAATTTATATCTTTACACTACCTGCCGATCACGCCAATATTAGGCGCGTCAATTTCTTTATCGTTTTACCATAGAACTTATTTGTTTTTGATTACATAAGGCGACAGGGGCATTTTAAAGGCGACAGCGGGATTTTATAGGTAGTTATGGAGCCCCTAAAGCCTACACCAGTGCTCGTAATTCCCAGGCGCTGCTCCGAGGTTTATATCATTTAAAGAGAGTTGACATTATTACTTAAACCTATCATCTACTTCTAACTACCCTCTTATTAATTATTCATCATTTTATATCGTATTTATATATTCCTTGCTTTGTGTATGACAAAAACAAATTAAATTTAAAAAAAATATCAAATGGTAATCATTAATATATATTTGGTTATATTTTGTTAATAAAAGACAAAGAGTGTAAATGTGTATAGTATTATTATTTTTTACATTTTTGTAGTCGATAACAAATATCGATTTCGACTCGATACTTTGACATTTTCATTGACATTTCGTTACAACTACCCGAGGCAAATGTCGCCCGCGTTTCGGGATTATTTATAAAACATTCAAATCTATAAATAAACATTGGTGAAATTTATAACAACACACTTTCGCTATTACAGAGGCGTTTAAGGTGTTTTATTAAAACTAATACGCAGTGTCAATGCGTCTTAAATTTGCAATGTTTACAAAAAATGAGACATTTATTTGTGTTTTTGTATTAAAATTAATGACTTATTTGTAAACGGAACATTGTGGCTCGAAGTAGTGGCTGAAATTAAAGCAACACAAATATTAATTTTAATAATAAATAGTACTTGTTCTTTAACGTGATTAGACTTTTTATCGACGCGCTAATTTTACTTAATTAGATCCATATTGTGATAACGATCTCGTGTATTTTGGTGTTTTTAACATATTTTTAAGGGTTTATAAGCGAAAATGCCTGGTAAAATTAAAGTGAAAGTGTTGGCCGGTAGAAATTTGCCGGTCATGGACCGGGCGAGTGATACAACTGATGCTTTTGTTGAAATAAAGTTTGGTGGAGTAACCCATAAGACCGACGTATGTCGGAAATCTTTGAACCCACAGTGGAATAGCACGGAGTGGTATAGATTTGAGGTATGTGATAAAACAACGTCTATTATTATATTAAACCTTTAAAGGTTTTAATTTGTAGTATGGTTCTCATTAAAAAATATATATTGTTCTTTAGTGTATTATACATTTAATTTTAAAGAAAAATATATTTTTTTGTATAATATTCATCAAATAATGTAGAACAAGGTATAATTTTATTAGAAAGGAGCTTACTTTGAAAAGGTTATATTTTCTTACTAAATGTAAAGAGACAATATGAAATTTTTAAGCTAAAAACAAACAATTTTTATTGACAGTCATATTCAAAAGTGTTAAAAATATATATTGTTAACACATATCACAGGCAGTTATAAAACATAAAAAAAAACATGCACTCAACATATACAATTTGAAAACATATAACATTGTCCAGGGAATATCAAGGTCATTTCATTTCTGTTGGCCAGATTACAAAATGATACCAACATATGCTAATAATAAACAGTGTCTGGTGTCCGTCTGCCTTCTAGTGTATGGCCACATTAATCAAATTAAAATACTAACTTATAGTAAATTATATTCATAATTTGAAGCAGTAGGAAGATTAGTGAGGTTCTTGTGGTATAGTCGAACAGAGTTGGATTTTAAATGTAATGGTTTTAGGTGTGGTACATTGTTTTCTAAAAATTTGAATTATAAGTGATACTCTCAAATGTCTTAACACAGAAACAAAAAAAATGTTAATATATTTAAAATAAATTCTATTCTGAATACATTTAAAATAAATCAGTAATTTATATCTAACCCCAATATGATAAGTGATTAGATATCACCAAATCATGACAATATTGTAAGATAAATGGGACTAGTAAATTTGAATTTACTTTTTTATATAAAAAAACTAGTGACCCTCTTGCGGCTTCGCCCGCTTTTACTACTGGATTATTAATATATTTTCATTCAATTATGGATAGATTATTCATATATTCAGCTTTGCAAACATACATATGTTTGCAAAGCTCTTTTAAATCTGAGCTACTAATCTTTTCAAGTACTTATTAAAATATATTTAAATGACTATTTTTAGATAGTTAAATGACTATTTTTAAACGGAAGAAATTATAAACAAAAACCTACCTACTAATAACTACTACAAAAAATATGAAACCAAATATATCGCGCTGAAATAATACATTTCTCTTATACAAAAAAAAACAAAAACTATCAGGAAAGATGATA